>OX467108.1:21108622-21708622 GCA_950106695.1 Biston stratarius | reverse complement strand
GTACATTAAATTATTATATAGTTATAGTTATTTTATAGTAATTAATTGTTTTGTTATTGTTATTTTATTCAACAACAGAATCTTAAAATTTGTTACGAAGCAACGTCTTATAGCACAGATAAAAGAAAAATTGCGAAAAGCATAAATTACCATTTAAAAAATACCATAACTTTTACTTATATACCTACAGGTTTGTACGGAACCCTCGGTGCGCGAGCCCGACTCGCACTTGGCCGGATTTTTTGTTACTATTCTTTCTTTAAATTTCCCTCGATACTTAACTGCGACAAAGTCCCCAGTCGCAGGTACATTTGTATTGGTTTCTCGGGTTTATTTTAGCAATTTCTCTTCCGCTGCACCTGTGCGCCTTTGTCGCAACATAAGCCGCTTACAGTCTATTATTTAAGGATTTATGCTCGCATTTTATTTTTGTGCAATGCATCAGAGTTTTCAATTCGGTATTTATTTTATTGACTATCAATGTTAAGAAAAATGTTAAAAATGAACGTCTGATTGGCATAATTTTTAATGGTATTTACTTTATACGGAATCAAGTTAAAAAAAATCAAACATCTATATATAATAGTATGAGTGTCAAACAAATGTTTTTAACCAAAAATGTACGAGATAAGCTGTCGATATGTCACGTGGACAGCTCATGTCAATTCCGTACATTCATGGATTTTATATTAGCGTTATCGCTAATCTAATGCTACTTTGTCCAAGCCCTGATGCCATCGCTCGCCAAAATATGTATGTATATTTAAATAAAGCAGCGTATAAAACATAAGCCAAACACACTTTGAATCCAGCGTTTGCTCGACAAAGGGGCGAAAATTGGTCTCCTCTTTCGCAAAGAACACCGTATAAGTTATTTGTCTTTTGCATTTGAAAATATGTCGAGGGAACGTATTTGTCAGTGTTTTGTGAAAGGAGTCGTTGAATTTATTTTTGGATATTTCGTCACGTATGCACAGAATGGGTTTCGATTTTGTATTACGTAAATTAGATTTTTGTTGAGAACATCTCGTATGTCATTTGTTTCTGAGAAGCGTAGATTTTTGTGTATGTTTTTTTTTTTAATGTAAATCTCTCCTGATGGCAAGAGATAACGTCTGTCCATGACTATTGCAGCAATACACGGAACTTTGAGTAGTACAACAAAGTCCAGGGCGTCGCTGCTTTGGCGCTCGTTACTCTGAGACGTTTGATGGTTAGTCTCAATAGCCCTGTAATTTCGCTAGCTGCAGTACCCTTCAAACAGAACACAGTAATGTTTACACACTACTGCTTAGCGGCAGAATATCTGGTACTGCGGTGGTACCTACCTAGACGACCTCCTGCTAAGGAAATCTACCACCAAGTAAATATTTATGCTCATTATAAAACAGTTCTTCTTGCACTCACAACTCTTCACCCTTCGTTTACGGAATTCTAGAAATGCAACTTACAGTATTAACAAAGCATAACATTACATTTATATACTTTTTATTTACTACCAGCCTAAAAGTTTAAAAGTTCAAAACAGCGTCAATAAAGGGGGAGTAAGCTATCAGAGAAAGGGGCATTATTCTAAAATCACTGTAAATAACCGTCAGAGTGACAAATTAATGTACCATAATGGCGACGGCGTTAGCAGGACAGCGGGCTAAAAACTTGATTGTCTCTCGAGCGTATGGAATGATGGCCGAAACTTTGGATGCGGTAAGTTTTCTTTCTAACATCCTTCTTGACGCAATAAGAGGGGCGTTATAAGTTGCTATATAACCCGTCTGTGGCATCGTAGCTCCGAAACCACTGAATCAATATTGATTTAATTACTATTACAGTAGAACCTCTTTAAGTCGAACTTTAAGGGAGACGCCAAAAAAATACGACTTATAGAGTTTTCAACGAAGTGCACGTGTTAACGTCAGTCATAAATTCCTTTATCATTTTTCAGAATCGGTTTATTGTATACATTTTACATTTATTTCTAAGAAACAATGATGTACTTTGTCAGCATATTCTTAAAGTCGGTTTTCATATAATCGAGTTGTAAAGGTTGTAAAATCAAATATTGCTATGTTCGAGATACTGAGGTCCAATTTACTTTGTCGAGTTATAGATGGAAAATGAGTACCGAATTTGTTTATAGGGACTCACTAATTATTTTGACTTAGAGAGGGGTTTAGATCTCGAACAACGGAGGTTTTGGGGCTTGAAGTGAATGAACACAATTTTTTTCGAGTTTGGGAGGTTTTCTATTTATCGAAGTTCGACTTAGAGGTTCCACTGTATTTTAAAGACAAGCAGTTTCTAACGACTAGAGTACTGTCGTTTTATATATTAAAAAAAAAAACGAGTTTATCAAAAATATTTAAAGTGGGTTATAAATGTAGGGATTTTCTAAAATTGAAAAAAATGCGCAAGCCATCGAACAAATTAAGGAATCTGCTTTTGTATCTACAACACAAAGAAAAGATTTTCATACGAATAAAAAGAGCTAATGAGTTGCTATGAAAAGTCATAATGAATTTTTAAACTTAGTAGAAATCTAGTTTTCTAGTTTGTTTTAGCTTTGCACGGATCTCCGCGATGTTTTTATTTGCAGTTAAAATAATTAACTACCTATTATATAAATATTTTAATTTGTAGTGATGACAAGTTATAGACTTATTAAAAATCGTCAAACAAAAGTTCTTATGGAAAATGTCAGACACTAACTCCGAGAGGTGACCAATTATTACTTAAAAATTACTTTTTATCCTTTTTTCATCAAAAGTAACAAGCAGGCGAATCTTGTGATAGTTACCACTAACACAGAGTAATGTTTAACTCTTCAGAAACGAAGCAAAATTTCAATGGCATATCCATTGTTCATTTCTTTTCTTCTAGCATCAGAGTCAAACGTCACTAAGGATCTATAGGTTCGCTCTGATGGAGGCTTTTACAGAAATTATGACGACGCCCGCCAAGTTTTAAGTCAAATCCACTTTGTGACCCGTTAAGGTTCTGGCAAGCTTACAGAATATTTAGTTTGAGTAAATCAATTTACGTTACTCTAAATACTGGATAATGCAGATATAGGCATAGTGAAACCACAGATAAATAAAATAAATATCGTAGGACATTACATTCAGCGCTATTTGATCTCAAACTAAGCAGAGCTTTTGTGATGGAAGTCAGATAACTAATAGAATACATAAATACTTACTTTTTTTTAAAAAAACATACTTATAATACACACAGAACAAATTAAAACTCCTAACTAAAAAAAAATTATACTCACACACAAATCACTCAATTTGCCTTGAGTGGGATCATAAATATATATAAATTAAACCCCTTATCACCCCTTATCACATCATCAGCCATAAGAAATCCACTGCGCTGGACATAGGCCTCCTCCTGGGTTTGGGGGTCTTGCCAATACTCGCCACGCTTGGCAGGCAGGTTGGCGAGCGCAAGTAGGTGTGATTGTTCAAGGAAGACGCTGCTGCCCATCTTCCGGATTACATCCGTTAGCCGACTCTTACGGCAACCACGGGTAAAGAGGGTGGGGTACAATTCTTACGCCGGCACCACCACGGCTAACTACTATATTATAATAATATATAGTAGGGTTTTAATTTACTTCCTAAAAGACTTCACTCACACAGATACACTACAGACTAACTATATCACAAGTATGTAACTATATCATAAGTCTTAAAATGATCTGGTTTACCTATTACGAGGTATATGCGACCACACCAATGAAAATGTATACCTTTAAAACGTCAGCCAACACACAAAAATTACACTCGTAAATAAAACAGCGTAGTCAAAGGTTATGAAAAAAGTTTTTCATAGAGATACTTTAGAAAATGCTATAAAATAAAAATAGTAAAAACTTTAGCTATTTTCCGCTGCTAGCAGGTGTTGTTAGAGATCAATATTGGAAAGTAACTTTAGAATAGCTCATATAAAACGTTTATACAGTTTCTGCGGAAGATTCTCATCATTTTAGAAAACTCTATCATAAGTAGAGTCAAGAGTTTTGAGCGAGAGCACGGTAAGGTCGTTTCGCTTCATTGTAATATTTTCTAACATTGGTTTTTCTTCGAGTGTTTATGTAAATAGTGGTTGTGGTGTGGCAGGCAGGCTAGGTGTTTGACCACAGCTCACTTTTTTTTTTAAATAATGTATAGGTTTGCGTTTAACTACATCATGCTTGATGTTAAGCAACGATGTGGTATAGGATGGAACACGCTTTTCTATAAGGAACCTGTTTATTCTTGATTTAAAGACACTCATATTGTACTTTTCGGGAAACACAGACTCCTGACAGCGTGATCGAAGGTGGTAAATCACACCTAGCCTGGAAAAGAATTGGCTCACAAGTAAGGCAACCAGAACACACCGTTAAGCGCTTGCCGGTAGATTATCAACTTGAAGGTGGTAGCTAACCAGTCGAGCGCTATACCCTACGCTCAAGCTATGGTTTCCTCACGATAGTTTCCTTCACCGGCAACTCAAGTTCATTATTGGGATTTGAATCCACGCCCTTTAGCGTGTGAATCGACCTATCATCACTACAAAGCTTGATATAGGTATAGATATAGATGATGACCCTTGGAGTTGCTTAGTTAAGTCGCCATTACTTCAGTAGAAATGTCCGGACTCCACCTTGACTTATTCTGTGTGACTTTGACTTATTTTATTTGATTTTTCTAAAAATAGTTACTTGTCTTCGGCAAATGCACAAATTGCGACGTCAAAAATAAAGAAAAAGAAGTAGAGTCAACGCTTGCAAAAATCTTGCATTCTGCACTTATTAAATTTTAAAATTTGTATCGCTACACCCGTTTTGGACTTAGTCAATGCTATAAACAGTAAAATCAGTTAGTATTTTAAAAAAAAACTGTTTAGGTATAAAAAATATCTTGTAGTCATAAGATAAATACTACTTGGTACTTTTACCTTTTTTTCTCGAGTATCTAATCATATCGTCTTTAGCCAGGCCATTTATCCTAAACGAGTTTCACCCTGCGTTAAATCTTATGATTCTCCAGTTTTTCTGGTCCGTCAGTAACTTACCTTCCAAAATAAACACTTTCCGCCCAGACGATTTTAAACCACGTTACTTAATATAAGACTTGCAAATCGTAAGTTTCACTCAAGTAAAAGATCACTTACCTACCTGGAACCGTAGAACATCGGAACTGGAACCATTGTCTAATAAGTTTTGCATCTATGTTTGGCTTAAAATGACGTTCTGACATTAAAAAATAAGTGTTCATGTGAATGTATCCCTAAAAGTGTGTTATAACTATGAGCATTGTGATTACTAAATGCACGTAAATATGATACACTAGCTGTTCCCAGCGACTTCGTCCGCGTGGAATTTAACAAACAGTTTATATAGTTTGCAGTATAAAAAGTGTCCAATGCAATATCTCAATCTAGGTCATAAACTATATGTTGACAAATTTCATCCAAATCCGTTCATTAGTTTTTGCGTGAAAGAGTAATAAAAATTCAACCATCTTCACAAACTTTTAGATTTTTTATATTAGTAGGATATGATTTCTAATCTAGTGAAAATAAAGCAAATAAAACTATTCGTATTCAAATTACAAACAAAATCAATATTTAGAAGCTAAAGGTGTTTCGAAAATTTACCTGTCATTAAATTCTACAGTAAAAAATGGCTTCACCGAGTGATATTATTATAAAACATTGTATTTGAACTTATGAAAACATGTATATGCGTTTAGATATACAATGAATCAAGAAAAAATAAATGAATAAATAATTATAATTCCCATCTTTATGAATAATGTTGAATATTTGCAAACAAAAAGCACAAAAATATCTAATAAACTTTCACAACTACCAGCGTTTTTTTGGGACCTAGCCTAGTTCTGCCATAGTTACTACAGTAATTCTAAAAAAAAAATACAATTGAAAACTTGAGTATTTTAGAACGAAGTCGTACATTACGTTGCATTATCACAACTCTGGAATGTTTTACATAGAAAAACCTGTGGTGCACAGAGCGGCATACAGTGCGATGCAACGCACTATCGTGTGACGCCACAACGCATCAATAGCAGCGCCCGCTTTGCCTCCCACTCACATCGCTCATACTATAGATGACACATAGATGATATGAATGCCTATTCTATATTATCGATGTTCTGTGTTAAGACTCTTGGGAACGCGACTAAACGCTACACCTGTCCTCAGTTCAATTTATTAAATGAATTCAATTAAACCTGTTTCATTAACGAGAACTTAAGCAGATTACTTTGAGAGTTTTCGGTGGTTGGTTTTACTTCTGGGTGGATCTGTGGTGAATATTACTTTACACTCGAATCGTTTGTACAAATTCAAAGGTTTCAATGTTCATGTACCTACTATAGGACGTGTTATGTAGTAGAGTTGGGGTAAGACGAAATGCTTCTTCGTATAGTTATTTTTATACGTACAAGCTAGACTAAAATACGGTCAAGCTGGCTTGATGGTGACTGGACAGTTCTATTCCGTTTAGATTAGTATAGTACATTAGTTCCAATGCATAAAGTTGGTCAACTGAATGATACAACGCCGAGCTACTTTTACTTTTACTTGGTGGTAGATCTACTGAGCAGGAAGTCATCTAGGTACCACTGCAGTACCAGATATTCTGCCGCCAAGCAGTTGTGTGTAAACATTACTGTGTTCCGGTCTGAAGAATATTGCAGCTAGCGAAATTACTGGGCTGTTGAGAGTAACCATCGAAAGTCTTAAAGTAATGAGCGCCAAAGCACTGATACACAGGACTTTGTTTTACTACTCAGAGTTCTGTGTATCACCGCAATGGTCATGGATATGCGTTATCTCTTACCATCAGGAGGGCATGTTGTTCAACATAACAACTTAGAACTTGTCCAAGAAACAAGTCCAGGGTATCGCTGCTATAGTGGTCGTTACTTTGACACAATTGATAGTGAGTTATGTTTTTAACTGATTTCAAAGAAGGAGAAGGTGCTACGGTTACATTTTGTTATTTTATATTTGTTTGTTACCTCAGTACTCTGTCATTTATAAACCTATTTGTTTGAGACTAACAATTGAATATTCAAAATAATGAGCGCCAACGACGCGAGGCCCTGGACTTCTTTTTGTTACTCAAAGTTCTGGGTATTGCTGCTAGGGTTTTGAGATAGACGTAGTTTTTAACCACCAGATGAGCGTTGTGTTCATCTCATTAATGTATAAGTATCTACGATCGTTTTTTTATCTCGGTCGGCACTTACGTAGTCATCGCCGGCAAGCGTCCTCTGCCCCGACTGCTCGGTCGGCACTCACGTAGTCATCGCCAGCAAGCGTCCTCTGCCCCGACTGCTCGGTCGGCACTCACGTAGTCATCGCCGGCAAGCGTCCTCTGCCCCGACTGCTCGGTCGGCACTCACGTAGTCATCGCCGGTAAGCGTCCTCTGCCCCCACCGCCCCGCCTCTTCCCACTTGTATCACCTATTTATCGCGAAGATGTCTACTTACTTTGGTTAACTTTTGTTATAATTTAATGCATTCGCCTCTAAGCCGATCACCTTAAAATCTAATTTGTTTGACAAGTTCTTATCGGGTGTTAGGGGATCTGCAATTAATTTGAGCCCGCACCGCGGCTGCGGTTGACTCCAGACGCGGTTCCGTGTACGTTCCACTTGGGTTTCTAAACAAAAAGATAACCATCTGTACACAAGAACCGCATACTACGAGGTTGTAGGTGTTAGGTCTACTATGCTGTAAGGGTTCATTGTACTCATAATTAAGAACAAATTTTACAATATGCGTGACTTTGAAATCGTGAAAAATATTGTAGTATAAAATTAAAGGGAGTAAGTAGTACAATGAATTACGCAGATTCACGTAGATTTGTAGCGATGATGGCTCAGTGGTTAATGCGGTAGGTTCGCATGCCGAAGAGCGTGGGTTCAAACCCCAACAATGAGCTTGAGCTGCCGGTGAAGGAAAACATCGTGAGGAAACCATAGCGTGGTGGTAGGGTACTTTCTAGTACTCGGCTGGCTAGCCACCACCTTCAAGTTGAAAATCTGCCGCCAAGCATCTAACAGTGTGTTCCGGTAGCCTCACTTGAGAGCCAGTTCCATTCCAGGCTAGGTGTGCTTTACCATCTTCGACCACACCGTCACTTAACATCAAGTGAGCTGTGGTCAAACAACTAGACTGTCGGCCATAAAAAAAAAAAGACTGGCTACATTATTGACCACATATTACCTGATGTTAAGTGATGGTGTGGTCGAAGATGGTAAAGCACGCCTAGCCTGAAGTGTAATTGGATCTCACGTGCGGCTGCCAGAACACATCCTTAGGTGCTTGGTAGCAGATTTTCAACTTGAGAGTTCTACCACCATGCTAAGGTTTCTTCACGATGTTTTCCTTCACAGGTATTGACTCATTGTTGGAGTTTGAACCCTCGCCCTTCGGCTTGTAAGCCGACCGCGCTAACCACTGGGCTTACATCGCTACACAAGCCCTTGATAAAGGCATAAATCCCTTAATGGTAAAAATTGTTGGCGTAAATACCACCACCACGCTGTGGTATCCCCACGATGTTTTCCTTTACCGGTAGCTCAAGTTCATTGTTGGGATTTGAACCTACGGTTTTAAAATTTTGAGCGCGGAACCCTAAAAAGATAAGGCACTAAGAATATGTTTGCTTTACTTACTTGTCTTTACAAAAATGTGTCAAAACCTCGTCAGTTTCCATAGTAAAGCACTAACCACAGTACCTGGACCGCAAAATGTAAAACCGGTTAGTACTAGTTGAAATCGGATCAAACTGGTTGTGTAAAACAAACATTTCAGAACTAAATGGAATACTCCAGGGGCACAGGAGACACAAATGTGTACCTCCAATACAAATGGCGAATCGACCGCGGCAATCAATTATAAAATAGAATTGGTTCCGTAGAGTAAGAATAAATAGAGACAGAGTCTTTACTTCAAGGAATCATATTAAGGTACAAAAATATTTTTAAGATATATTTAAAACTTTAAGTATTACGTTTTTGTAACTGTCATTTATTTTTAAGTATATTAATTCCTTATACATAAAGCTATCTTTATTATATACAATTATAAGTACGTAACATGTTACTTCTAATAAGTAATTAATTCCAGTTACAACAGTGATAAGGATTTAAATTAAAATTTGACTAAATTGACGACATTTAAAAAAAAACGAAACTAAAAATTTGACTTAAGATTAAAAGCGAAAAAAAACACTAATTAAAATAACCACAAGTCATTAAATCCTCTTCTCGCTGCAGTAACCATTTATATAACAGGCATGCATAATATTTAGCCACAATTATTTTTATGCAGAAGCTGTACATCTGTACTGACTAATCTGCGGTAGTGTTCCGTACGCACGAAACACTTCCTTTGTCTAATAATGTATTGCTGTAATAATTTAATTTGTGAATGGATAAGGTATCGCTGCCATTGTTCCTGAAGAATTAATGGTGGTAAAACCTCTTGAATTGAATGAATTGAGTTCGTAGAACTATGTACCTACATACCTACTTAGATTTATAGGTTGTACTTACCTATTTAGTGGAATGTCAAGACTATAGTTTTCAAAGCTACTCTATGTAGGTTTAAAGTAGGTAAGTGTATTTCTCACTGTTATTGATTATTAATAATAAGGCATTATTATAAGTGGTCTCTGACTATGTGCCTTCTTGATAAGCTTAAAGTCACACAACGTGCTATGGAGAGGGCTATGCTCGGAGTTCCCCTACGAGATCGAATTAGAGACGAGGAGATCCGTAGATGAACCAAAGTTACCGACATAGCCCAGCGGATTAGTAAGTTGAAGTGGCAGTGGGCAGGGCACATAGCACGCAGAACTGATGGCCGATGGGGCTGCAAAGTAGGTAAACGCAGCGTAAGTCGTCCACCCACAAGGTGGACAGACGACCTTATAAAGACCCCAGGAACGCGCTGGATGCGAGCCGCCTCCAACCGGTCTTTATGGAAGTCAATGGGGGAGGCGTCCCCCATTTTTTGTAAACAGGAAAGTATATCGGAACTTTTAATCCCAAGTTAAAATACATACTTAAATATGTACTGATGTTATATTTTAATGACTTGTTATTCGAGATTGAGATGTTTTGTATTTTAACATAACTAACAGAGAACTAACTAACTTCATTGTGTCACAACTTCACTTCATTCATTTTATTTTTTTAAGGTGACACTCTAGTTGTTTGATCACTGTTCAGTTGATGTTTAGCCGAAGATGGTTACCCCACCTAGCATGAAATGGAACTGGCTTTCAAGTGAGGCTGCCGGAACTCACCATTAGGTGCTTGGTGGCTTATTTTCAATTTAAAGGTTGTTAGCCAGCCGAGTACCAGAAAATACCCAACCACCATGCTCTGTGATTTCCTCGCGATGTTTTCGTTCAACTGTAGCTCAAGCTCATTGTTGAAACTTGAACTCGCGTGCTACGGCGTATGAACCGACCGCGCTAACTACTGAACTGTCGTTGCTGCAAAATGTAGCACCTTTGTTTTAAATAAATAAAATACAAAATATGATTTCGCAAACACTATAAAAGTGGTTTATCCGATTTATCTCGTTCAAAGCGAGATTTTATAAATAAAGCATTGTCTGTATTTTTGATTTTATTCTATTCATTTTGGGAGTGTTTTTTAAATCGTATTTTGAATTTCACAACCAACTGGTACATGCATTGTTGATTTTAATTTGCATATTAAACGGTTGTATGTGGTACATAGGCCATATCTGACCGATTCAATCTATGGCGACTATTTCAATAAGTTTTTTATTTTTATTTTTAATGGGAAGAACGATACACTCTCCTAATGGTAAAAGATAGCGCATGTTCATGACCATTGCAGCGATATACAAAACTTTGATTAGTAAAACAAAGTCTGTGCACCGTAGCTCCCAAACGGCTGAACTGATTTTAATTAGCTTTTTTTTTCGAAAGGTGATTTGATCGATAGCGTTATCAGGTCTTGTTGATGGATAGATGAGCATCTTCCACAGGTCTAATAGAGTGGAAATTAGATTTTATAAATGGTATTGGTTTTTCTTTTTCATGATTAATGTAATGAGATGAACGAGATTGTCTTCTAATGGTAAAATACAACGTCTGCCATTACCAACGTAGCGGTTAGTTTGAACTTTCCTTTCCGATGTGTTTATATACAATTATTATATCATAAACAACCAAGACAAAAGCGCTTTCCTGTATGTACTTATTTCATAGACATAGGAACGCAAAAAATAAACTATGCCCCAAAGGACTTTTTCTGAGAGCCTCTCCAACTAAAAAACAGGTCAATTCTGATACCCGACAAAACACAAACCGACTGCGTGTCGCTAAAACAGCTAATGCAATATACTGGGGACATTTTATTTTATTTTTATTGCACGGAATCTTCTCGTGTATGTTGTATACTTAGAAACAGTGACAAAGCTTTGCCTGATTTAATTTGACAAGATTTTACATCTAAAAAATTTTCTGAGGTATCTTATACTTAAAACGCCATGCCATTTTTCATTAATTGTGAACTATTTTTAATAATGATTTGTTACATGCTTATATTTAAACTAACAAAATAAATCAGTAATCAATAAACCACAGCGCCATCTAGTCCTGAACTAAGAAAAGATAAACAAAACTAGAAATATGATAGAATACGTTTATACCTTTATTTGGATGTCTCTGGATCGGTCCTGTTTTTATAAAATATCCCTCTGTTGGGCGTGGACCTTTTTCCATTATTAGAAGGGTAAAACTGGCCACCACACTGGCCGAGTTTGGGTTGGCAGACTTTACACAATTTTGTGAATAGTTTTTAAGTTTTATATAATACTAGATGCGCTCCGCGGTTTTACTCGCGTAGTGTTGGATGATGATGAAAAGTATCCTATGTTTTATTTCAGAGCCTAAAGTATCTACGTGCAAAATTTCATCAAGATCCGTTGAGCCGTTCTGGCGTGATTGAGTAACAAACATCCAAACTTTCACATTTATAATATTTGTAGGATAATAAATAGTTTTTGCGGCGAAGAGGAATAGATAACCATTTATTGTTAACCAGGGCATTTGTTTATATCTTTCGGAAGCAACAAAAACTTTTTTTGTATTTATTTATTTAGACTATGAAGATTATTATTAATAAATAAAAAGTTATCTAATGCTGTATAAGGTTGAGCTATGAAATAATATTCAAATTAATAAAATTATTTTACAAAAAAAAACGTTCATTATTTGATCTTTTGACGAAATTCCGAAATGTGGTCATATTTGCGTAAACCGAATATAGAAATTTACTAAATACTATTTAAAATAATGTACTGTCTCAATCTCCATAGCATAGCTCCATGTGGAAAGCCAAGCTTCACGCCTCCCAGTTTGTCCGGGCTGTGTTTATTTTTATTTTCTAACAGCCATTGTATTTTTATCGTTAGAGATGTTTGGGGAATAGTGTACATGTAGTCGAGTGTAAGTCTTATCGTTTGTGAATTTTTGTTAGAACGTCTAGAAGTGATTGAAAATGATTAATGGAATTTGTCTAAAATCTGATATTAGGTATTGGTATGTTCTATTCAATGATAGGCATAATAATAATAGGAATAACAGATCTTGAAGCTATAAGCAAGCTTTGTAGCGATGATAGCTCAGTGGTTAGCGCTATCGGTTCGTACACCGAAGGGCGGGGGTTCAAATCCCAACAATGAGCTGTCAGTTAAGGAAAACCTCGTGAGGAAACCATAGCGTGGTGGTAAGGTATTTTCTATTACTCGACTGGCTAGCTACCACCCTCAAGTTAAAAACCTGTCGCCGAGCACTTAACGGTGTGATCCGCCAGCCTCACTTGAGAGCCAGTACCATTCCAGGCTAGGTGTGCCATCCTCGAACACACCGTCACTTAATATCAGGTGAGCTGTGGTCAAACACCTAGCCCGTCAACCATTTTTTATTTTTATTAAATCTGACACTAGAGCTGGCCGCTTAACATATATGAACGAACGATCAGAGCTGCACACTAACTTTGTTATGGAACTCAATCAGACACCATTGACGCTGATGTGAGCATAACTTGATTACGTCACATTATTCGCGCCTTACCCCTTTTACCCCAAGAGGGGCGCTAGTTTCCCCCCCACAAGGGAAAGGTAACCAGAGCATGAGGGAGTCAAGTTATGGAAATTTTGAATTAATTTGTATATTTGGTTCTGAATTCGTGGGGCGACTAGAATCAAATCACTGTGTTGAAGATTTCATTATGCTATGCCTTAGGGCAGAATATTTTAGTACGATGTTAAGCCGTTTACGCACGAACATTGACGATAAACACAAACGCGAATAGGTGTTTTTTAGGCAAGCGTGTTCTAGCTTCGAGCACATCGTCATCTTCCATCAGGTAAGATCGTGGCTAAAGTCATGCCTAGTCCAATGTAAAAGTAGCGTTTTTGTAGCGATGATAGCTCAGTGGTTAGCAAACGGTTCGCATACCGAAGGACGTGGGTTCAAAATCCAACAATGAGTTTGAATGAAAAACATCGTTAGGAAACCATAGCGTGGTGGTAGGGTACTTTCTAGTACTCGGCTGGCTAGCTACCACCCTCAAGTTGAAAATCGCCAAGCATCTAACGGTGTGTTCCGGCAGCCTCACTTAAGAGCCGTTCCAGGCTAGGTGTGTTTACCAATTTCGACCACACCCAGAATTAGAACCCACGCTCCTTAGCAAGCGATCCAAATACGCTAATCTAAAAACGCAGCAACAAAATAACAAATTATTTCCTGTAGGTATTATTCAGATAACCTCATGCTCTACTCTAAGTAATAATTATGTAACCACATCAGTTTAGCTTTAATACATACCATATTGTCAACAAACCTAAAATCTTGATTCACTGTTCATAATACATTGACCATTTTATCCTGAGCCCCGCTAACCTTTTTACTAGTTCACGTCTCGTCACAAGAAGGTAGTAGGCGAGGTCTATGTAATCTAGTCCTCAATGCATTTGGTATTCCGTCGGTCAATATGCAGACACGGGAATAATTTAGGGACCACTAAATAGAAGGGATCTATAGTTAATATTCAAAGGGTAGGGGACAATTTTGCTTCGTATATGCAGTAAATCAGTTTTACGTTCAGGAATTCTAAAGTGCTTTATTTGTACCATATATAAAATAAAAAATAGGAATAAGTGTTAGTCAGATTCGCCCCACCGAGGGTTCCGTACAAACTATAATAAATTCTTTTCCTCATACCTTGCATAAAAGTCCACGCAGAAAAGACAGTTTTTAAACCACGGTTTAGATTAAGATGATTTGAAATATTATTTGACTTTGACATTTTTATTATTTGACATTTTTATTATCTGACATTTTAATTATTTGACATCTTTATTGCTATACATTAAACTTTTATTATGAGGTACCTATTCTAAATATTATATTTGCCTTCACACTTGTATATGTTATTTAGAAAATGTTTGTGTTTAGCTACATAAGGGCCTGCATTTATTATTATTACTATTAAGATTTTAACATAACATTTAATAATGATTACTTATTAATATGGACTGGTTCTGAAATAAAATTATATTATTAGTATTATTATTATAAAGACCCGATTTTTATGTGATTTAAATTAAAATTTACAGCTTTCGGATTTTTTATTTTATGTGTACTATAAGACAATGCTTCTTGCCAAATGTCATACTTCTAGACCAGCGGGAAGTACCCATAGGTTTTGATTGCCTTGTGAGTGTCGAAATATGCGATTTTTTGCAACATAAATGGCTGTAGCTACAGATCTGAATGGTTTTAGTTTTAACTCGATACCTCTATTCTAGATAGAAGGTCTTAACAGGCGGATAGCCAGCCCGAAGGGGCAAATTATTAAAAAAAAAAAATTGGTCATTATGACTTTTGCGCGCGCTTTGCTTTAAGCGTTTCTCCTTACTGTTTTTATGAAGGAAGACAATATTTTGGTTGCAAATAAGCGGTGCGTAGCAAATAAAGGGAATGCTTGATTCAGATTGCTCTTGTAAGGGGGTCGTGTAGCTATGTCGTTATGGAATGT
Organism: Biston stratarius; assembly: GCA_950106695.1. Classification (NCBI taxonomy): domain Eukaryota; kingdom Metazoa; phylum Arthropoda; class Insecta; order Lepidoptera; family Geometridae; genus Biston; species Biston stratarius. Next base: position 21,693,509 of record OX467108.1, on the reverse strand, counting down.
TAATCAAAATATTCTGAACACATCTGTAACCTATCCCACTCCATTACTAGGTAAAAGTCCCTTTTAATACACGCCAGTTAAATCAATCTTTGGTTTCTCGCTTCCAGACACCGCTAGCTATTCTGCCTATGTCGTCACTCCATCGAGTCTTAAGGCGTCCTACACTACGTTTGCCGTTGTGGTCTCCACTTTAAAATACGTTGAAAAAAATAAAAGTGATGAGACGAACGGCGCGCTCTCCTGATGGTAAGAGATAACGCTTGTCCTTGACCATTGCAGCGATAGACGTAACTTTGAGTAACCAGGGCATCGCTGATTTGGCGCTCATTACTTTGAGATATTAGATGGTTAGTCTTAACAGTAATTAATAAACTGGAACACAGTAAAAACACACTACTGTTTGACGGAAGACAAACCCAGTTAAACGCAAACTACAACAAACTGTCACTTCAGGTTGCCAATACGTTGATCTATGTCTGTGGCTTTAAATATAGTAAAAAAAAAAAAAAGTTTGCGTTTGAACCTTTGTTTTGGTATCGGGGAAACATCTTCTATGGATTTTTTTCTAAACCCGGCTATATTGTGTTGTAGCTAGGTTATGCAGGATAACTAAAACCTCCTTGGACACCTTCCTCTATGCCAGACGAAGTGCAGAGCGAACTGAATCTCTATAAGAACGCCTTAGTACTTTTAGCACTGTGCTTTCGACATTACTCCAGGAAACGCCGAGTGTATTCCCTTTCTTTCTCCATTCTACAACGTTGTGCTGTTTCATGAGCAACAACAAAGATGTCACGTCTTGCTATAGGCTAGATTAGGTATTATTATTATTTTGACCTAATTATCCGGAGCAAACACAAAAATACGGACACTCAAGGCACGCACACCGAAAATGACATGGTAGTCGCGCGCGGGCCCAGATTAGATAACAGTTACTACGCAGTCCACGTCCAGTCCATGGTAGAGTTATGTCTTGCGCTAGCTCGGTGTGTAAGGCTGCGCGTTGTCTATAAATTTTGGAGTCTTGGGAAAGACTTTAACTAAGTTACTCTTAGTTTTTTATACGTTTCATATAATAACTAACGTGTCTTTGAATATTGCTTATGATTTAACAGTCAGCCCGTATATGTAGCGATGCTTTAGCGTTTCCACGTAGTTTACCCCAAGCTTATAACCCTGTACATATGGTTACGTATTGATTTCATACAAATAATCTTTTCTCGGCAGTCGGGTAAAAAACCAAGTATATCTTTAAAAGCTTGCTATGAGTACGTGCGTACCATCGACCGGATTCACACCCTAAGATAAACTAATGGGGTGTCATGAAGAGTATAATTTAGAAAAGTTTCCCCTTTATTGTAAGACGATTTTGAAAGAGGGTCCGATTTCTCTGTCTTCCGTTAGGGTGGTTGTCAGTGAATCTGTAACTAATACGGCTTCTGAGGAAAGCGCTCCGTCATAATTCTTGTTATGATGTAAAATATCTAATAGATTTTGGAAGCATATTTTTTTGGAGAAAATATATTGTGATTAAGTAAAATTTGTCAACAAATGTCATCATCATCATCGCCTTTTGTTGCACATACGTAGACAAAGGGCGGATGATGATGAACACATTTGTATTTGACATTGTATTTCAACTTCAATTGAAAAAGGCGGATGATGATGATGACATTTGTATTTGACATTGTATTTAAATTTGATATTGTATTTGAATCTGACATTCAATTTTAATTTGACATTGTATTTAACTTGACATAATATTTAAATTTGTAATTTTGTTTTGAATTTGTATTTATTTAATTTGACATTTTATTTTGAATTTGACACTATTATTTTGTTTTTTCATTAATTAATGTAGGTACATGTAATTCTGTGACATGAATGTAATTATTTTCTAATGATTCATTGGCACCAAACAATCAAGAAACTTTGCTGGCATTAAAGAATAAGCATCCACCAGCAGCAGCAAACCCAACTCTTCCTTTACCTGTTAACATTATTGAAGAAGATTCCCTGACAGTCACTTTGGAAGATGTAACTTATGCACTAGCGTCCTTCCCTAGTGGCTCAGCAGGTGGCCTCGATTCTCTTACACCGCAGCATTTAAAAGACCTCACAAGTGCTAGTTGCGGTGAGATCGGGGACTGCCTGCTTAAAGAGCTAATTTTACTTGTAAATTTAATGTTGACAGGTAAAGTGAATGAGCACATAATAAATATTTTATACGGAGCTAACTTATGCGCCCTCTTAAAAAAAGATGGTGGCATAAGACCAATTGCTGTCGGTACGGTGTACCGCCGCCTCACGGCCAAAATATGTGTAAAACACATCAAACACTCTCTAGCCCAGGAGTTCCAACCTTTACAGTTGGGCTTTGGAACTCATAGTGGCTGTGAGGCAGCGGTACATGCTTTAAGAACTTTTTTAAATCACCAGGGAGGCGAAGTGCTGCTTAAGGTGGATGTTAAAAACGCTTTCAACACCATTGACAGAAAAACGTTTTTGAATGAAATTAAAGACAAAATTCCCTTTATTTATAATTTTATTTGGCAATGTTACGGCACACCTTCAAAATTAATGTATAAAAGTAATGAGTTATGGTCAGAAATTGGATGTCAGCAAGGAGACCCGCTTGGACCTGCTATTTTTAGTTTAGCAATCCACCCAATCATTAAAAAATTAGAATCAAAATTTAACGTGTGGTATTTGGACGACGGGACCTTAGGAGGCGATGTTTCCACTGTTTTGAAAGACTTACAAAATTTAACAACAGAGTTTCACTCCATAGGCCTTTCACTGAATTTTTCAAAATGCGAACTTTATATCTCAAACTCTAGCACAACTCCAAAAATTGAAATAGCAAACCTTTTTGAACAAATTTCCCCGGGTATTAAATTTCTAGAAAATCGTACACTTCGTCTCTTAGGGGCCCCGATTTTGGATGAATCAATTCAAGATTTCGTAGATGAGAAAATTCAAAATTTTAAGACGGTTTCAGATCGTCTTCAAAAAATAAACATACATATGGCTTATTTTATTATTAGATATTGCCTTTTTGTGCCAAAATTTATGTATTCTCTCCGATGTTGTCAGCTTTGGAATAATCCTTTAGCTTTACAACAGCTTGATAACATTCAGAGAGATACACTCACCACCATTTTTAATACAGTTTTTGACGATCGTACTTGGCGCCAGGTCTCTCTACCTGTGAGATTTGGAGGTCTCGGTGTACGTAAAATTTCGAGTGTGTCTTTACCAGCTTTCCTGTCCTCAGTTTTTAGTACTCAAGATTTGGTTAAAGATATTCTTACTCCGTCACTTCAAAATTTTAAAATAAGTGGTCTGACTGAGGCCTTAGAAGGCTGGAAAGCAGCATGTCCAAGCCAGTCCATACCCAAAGCTCCGAATTCTCAAAGGCAGTGGGATGAGCCGCTGTGTAAGTTAGAATGTCAATACTTAGTAGATTCATCAACTTCTTCTACAGAGCGTGCTCGCCTTCTTGCCGTCTCTCGTTGGGAGTCTGGGCTTTGGTTACATGCACTTCCTTCAAAAAACATTGGTAATCTTTTAGATGATAACACTTTCCGAGTGGCCATATCATTAAGGATAGGAGCGCTATGCCAGGTCCCTCATCGCTGTTCGTGCGGTGAAACAGCGGATCGCCTCGGTCACCACGCGCTTTCATGTAGTAAAAGTGCCGGGCGTATATCTCGGCACGCCAGCTTGAACGACATCATCCGTCGGGCTTTTGTCAGTGCCAGCGTCCCAGCAGTTTTAGAACCGAACGGACTGATGCGGGACGACGGCAAGAGACCTGACGGTATGACCCTTATCCCATGGAAGATGGGACGGCCTCTGGTGTGGGATGCCACATGTGTCGACACCTTGGCGCCGTCTCATCTTTCTGTGACTTCGGGACAAGCTGGTGCTGCCGCATCTAAAGCCGAAAACCTCAAAGGGCACAAATATAGCTATTTAGATAGAATGTACTTGTTTGTGCCGTTTGGGGTTGAAACTTTAGGGCCGTGGGGGCCGGCCGCTCACGATCTGTATCGGGACCTGGCCAAACGTTTAAAGGAGGCTTCAGGTGACCAGAATGCTGGCATCTACTTTGGTCAAAAGCTTAGCATTGCCATCCAACGTGGCAATGCTGCCAGCATTCTGGCCACATATCCCTCATCTGACGGCCTTTTTATTTAATTTTAAGTTAGTTTAGTTTTCTCTAGATGCTTATAAAATTTGCAAAAATTGACTTAATATATAGCATAATAATATTGATTAACCGCTTTTATGTCAATAAACAATTAGTTTGAATTTGAATGAAACCTATATTATTGTATATTTTATGTATCCATAATGCATCCATGTACAATGTACATAATCCTAGAAAACACCGCATGTCTCACTACCACACTGCGACCCCACTTTTATTTATCCGACCGCTACAAAACGGACAGTCGTCGTGTAATTGTTTTCCATTGCATTGTAATTGACTTGCGGTGAATTCCAATAAATGTTTTTACATTTAACCGGAACATTCGAGTGACAATTTTTGTCCGGAACGAGTGTTTACTCTAAGGCCTCCGCACACTTCGTGCAATAAGTTGTGTTATTTATTTTATAATTAGCTGCGCCCCGTAATGTTACCCGATAAATTTTTAGCTACCATACGCAATTTCATCTAAATTGGCCCAGCCGTTAAAGCGTGAAGAAGTAACAAACATATAAACACACTAACAAACTTTCGTCTTTATAATATTACCAGCTGCACCCCGCGGTGTTACCCGCGGATCGGACTGAGTATTAAATATCTGCTTTAAAGCTGTAGGCGTGGGTTCGATTCCCACCAAGGAAAAACATTTTGTGATATAAACAAATGTTTATAGGCATAATAATATGCACACACACATACCTACTTACTCCCAACACTAATTTAACGACTCACAAGCACATACAAAAATTGCCAGCTCACTCACTCAAAGACTGTCACAATAATATGCTCACAACACCTACATTACATCAGTTATCCCCACAAGAACTCAATTCAACACAATTCTCAATCCAACATAAAACTACACCAAAGCGGTGAAGGGAAGGAGTATACCAATAGCACCGACTCTCCACTGCTCTCTGTTTAAACACCCATGAAACATATTGATATATATAGAGTCTTACAGAAATATTAGCAACTATTCCATTAGTTCACAGTATGCAGACGGCCTTAACTGCCCAATGCCCATCTGCTGACCAAGGTGTACGCATTGCACCACGTTGACAGCTAGATTATTCGTACATCACATTGATTAATGCAATAGCAATTTCGTTTTAAAACGAAAATAAGTTTGTTTCATACTGTAGTTAGGTACAGCAGTTTAAATAAATAACATTATAATGAATAAATGCAACAAGGTAGGTGGTTTAGCAGGAGGTCGTGTAGTTAAGTACCAAAGCAGTACCAGATATTCTACCGCCAAGCAGTAGTGTGTAAACATTAATGTGTTCCAGCCTGAAGGGTACTGCAGCTAGCGTAATTACATATATTAACCATGGAAATTCTCAAAGTAATGAGCGCCAATGCAGCGAAGCCCTGGTCTTTGTTTTGACTCAAAGTTCTGTATATCGCTGCCACGGTCATGGACAGGCGTTATCTTTTACCATCAGGAGAGTTTATCATACAGAGGCATTTCTAACCTAAATTAACCTTAAATGGAGTATATCAGCGAACACAAAATTAAAATTAGTTTAACAATAGAGAAAAAATATTAAGAAAGAAAAGACCCCAATTTCCATTAAAGGAAACAACGTGGTAGGGTGCTTTCTAGAACTCAGCTAGCTACCATCCTCAAGTTGAAAATCTTCCGACAAATACCTAAGGGTTGTGTCTCATTTGAGAGCCTAGTTCTATTCTAAGCTAGTGGTGTTTACTCCATTCAACTACATACTAAATCATTAGATGAGCTTTAGTCAAACACCTAGCCTGACAACTATAAAAAAACAACTTATCACGAAGCAATTTCTCAACATTTCCCCCTTCCTATTTTACCCTAAAATCCTATATCTCACGTGCAATAACGCGATATTGGGAAGGACACGTGTCACACTCCTATTGTTTTATACAGTAATAAAATCTATAGATCGCCTTTACGGGACGGTAAAACGGGACAATACGAAATTACGGTAAAGGATTTACACTGGCAACACCTGGGAAGGGCGAATTAATTTTTTTAAAGTTTTTGAGTAGGTTCGTTGTAACACAGATAATATCTATACATAATATAAAATTAAATTGTAAACTAGTCGAGTCCGTAACTCTACATTTAAAAAAAATCGCATAAGAAACTCTGTACTGCGCTCTAAAACCATCATTGACATGATTATTTGCTTTTTGCTATTTGCTATTGGCTATTGGCTATTGGTCATTAGCCATTGGCTATTGGCTATTTGCTATTTGATTTTACTACTTATTATTTGCTTTTTATTATATTATATGTATATATGTATGTATAGATACTCTGCAGTTGGGGCGCGGATGCTCGGGTTTTGGTGCGTGAATTAGGGCAACGCATAAAAGATCAGTGTGGTGACCCTCGTTCCGGCTCGTTCCTGGTGCAAATGCTGGCCATTGCTATCCAGCGCGGGAATGCTGCCAGCCTCATGGGTTCCTTTGCACCGGGTACAGTAAGGGGCGGGATATTTTGACTGAATGTTGTTAAAATTCAGGTTGTATGTATATTATATTATTTGTATATATATATATATTTTATGGCTGACGGGCTAGGTGTTTGACCACAACTCACCTGATGTTAAGTGACGGTGTGGTCGAAGATGTTAAAGCACACCTAGCCTGGAATGGAACTGACTCTCAAGTGAGGCTGCCGGAACACACCGTTAGATGCTTGGCGGCAGATTTTCAACTTGAGGGTGGTAGCTAGCCAGCCGAGTACTAGAAAGTACTCTACCACCACGCTATGGTTTACTCACGATGTTTTCCTTCACCGGCAGCTCAAGCTCATTATTGGGGTTTGAACCCACGCCCTTCGGCATGCGAACCGACCGCACTAACCACTGAGCTATCATCGCTACAAATTAAAAAAATCGCTATATTTGTATATATACAAATATGGGTCGTTTAATAATATTAAATAGATATATTCAAAGATGTCAATCGATAGGCTTTCAACTCATAACGTTTTTGAAAACAGATAATCTCACTGTGTGCAGCCAAGTCAAAGCAATTACTTCATGAAAATTCAATGGAATTCAAATCACGAAATGTAAATGGAAACAAGTTTAAAAGTACCAGAATTGTAATCGACACCAGAAATAAACCTTATTGCTTAATGATTAAGCCTTTTCACACCTCAAACCTGTTTTAAAAGATTACAATCTCATTCTAACAAAATTCTAATTAAAAATATCCCTTGCATCTTAAATAAACAGATAAAACATTGCTTTTTTTCCTTGGGCTAATAAATTAATAGGACGCGAAACGTAGATTATTTTTCTCTGTATATATTTACAAAAATAAAAAATATTACAATAAATAGTTGCTAGAAAAATAAGAGTAAAGAAAGCTATTCATATTGCAACTAGATGTTCGCTAGGTATTTCCTAAACAAACGTGCTTTATCTTCGGCCACATCGTCGCTTTTCATCAGGTGAGATTGTGATCAAACGCATGAACGGTAGTAAAATAAATTATAGTTTTGGAAAAAAAACACGCTTTGCTTTGTCATAGGACCTTAACACAGGTGAAAATTTTCAATTTATTTGAACGTCTAAAACAATAATTTAAATATGCCTTTCATATAAGTCAAGTTAATAAAATTGTGTTAAAATACAAGTGAAGTTATAAAAGCGTGTTCAAAAAGGCATTTCGCATCCTACTACTTATTGTTTCAAGCCTTTTTCATCCTTTGAAGCGTTGGAAGGAAATAAGGCAGTCCTTTTGAAAGCATTCAATGCAAGGTGTTGAGAAATGAGTCCACCTTTGAGACGGCCGTAAGCCCAGTGAGGAAATGAAAAAAAAAATATACTGTTTGGTTTCATAATAGCTTGCCGTGGTCAGTTTTTAGGAGATAGGAATTTGTGATTATTTTTACTGATGAATAAGTACTCAATAATTGCTCCTGACGCTACAAAAGGGGTTAGATATTTTGGCTAATAACTCCTACCACTACAAAAGGGTTTAAATATTTTCGCTAATTACTTCTAACGCTACAAAAGTATTTGAATATTTTGTCTAATAACTCCTAATTCTACAAAAGGGTTCAAATTTTTGGCTAATTACTCCTACCGCTACAAAGTGGTTTACATATTTTGGCTAATGACTCCTAACGCTACAAAAGGGTTTAAATATTTTGGCTAATTACTCCTAACTCTACAAAAGGGTTTCAGGATTTTGGCAGGTGTTCACGCAGGTGAACCCGCATAGCGCAGCTAGTGGTAAAAATGTGACACTTTATTTTTATACTACTTTTTTAGTTTCACTACTGGCTACGCGCGGCTGATTCATTCGCATTTTCGCTATTTTTAAAATGACATTCGTAATTCCGATTTTTTCTATGGATTTTCCAAAAAATCTTACATACAAACCTCGTCCTAATAACTTATTAACTCAACGAAAAATAACCTTAGATCGTATTATTTAATGCGATAGCTCTGTGTTTTCGATCGCACCACTGTTTAACATCAGGTAAATTTTAATCAAAACCTAGCACACATAATAAACACCGTATGTAGTTAACAAATTTAACAAGAAACGGAAATACTAGAGGTATTTCCATTTCTTGATAAATTTGTCAAAACCTCGTATGTGTACCATGTATGTTAATTATAAAAAAATCTCAGAAAAACCTCACAAATTTCCAAAAATATAATCTTCCTCGACATTTCGAATCTTTATTTCCACTTCACATGTGGCTTTCTTGTAACATTCAATTTACACTCTACGGGGAGCAACTTTCCTCAAACACTGATAACACAGTGTAAAAAATTTCACAATCTAAATTTGCACTCTGGGAAATTATAAAGCATTTTCTGAGGTATATTTTTAATCTGTGGGTTACAATTTTGTAAAGATCGTTACAGTGGGGTTTTAAAATGTTTAATAAGTACCGCCCAAGACTCCGGAGAGTGCTTAAGGTTTTCGAGCAGTGCTCCCTTTACTGTCTCTTTGCCTTAAATAACAGCGACATTGTGTTAAGAAGGGAATGAAACGGGGTACTATAAAGTAAATGTTGGCTTGTTGGCATTTTGTGGGGTTAATTAAACTAAGTAGGTATAAAATATTTAGTGGAGTGTGTGTTCTAAGGGGGTTAGACATCATCGTCATTAACCCACTTTAATCCACTGTTGGATATGGAACTCTTAATGCACGCCCGATCTACGACTTTTCTTTTCCAGTCACTCACATCGTCTTACGTATATCGCCACTTCACCGAGTCACAGGGCGTCCTACGCTATTTTTGCCGATACGTGATTTTCACTCTAGATAGATATGAGTAGATCACTGCCACTTCTGTTCGCTAAAGCGCTGAGCATTGTTGTCAACTTTGTTTTTTTTTTTATGTTTGTCAAGCTAGGTGTTTGACTACAGCTAAACTAATGTTAAGAGACGGTGGGGTCGAAGATGGTAAAGCACAACTAGCCTGGAATGGAACTGGCTTTCAAGTGAGGCTGCCGGAACTCGCCATTAGTTGCTTGGCGGCAGATTTTTAAGTTAAGAATGGTAGTTAGTCAGCCGAGTACTAGATATTATTCTACCACCATGCTACGGTTTACTTATGATGTTATATATACAGCCCTGTTGGCTCCTTGTTAGTAAATTTGCTTCAAGACGGGGCAGAGTGTGGGTTTGATTCTCACCCAGGACAAACAACATCAAATTAATTTAACATCACAAACACAATTCCTTAAACTAAAATAGCCCCTGACCATTTCGACCGTTATTTTTATTGCATAAACATAATAGTACCTGTATGACCGTGCTTTGCTCGGCTGAAGACAAGGATAAAACGACATTTTCAAAAAATGAAACCTAGCTAAATCGATTTATCGCACCCGAAACCCCTGCATAAAAAAATTTCATGAAAATCGTTGGAGCCGTTTCCAAGATTCAGATTATGTATACCAAGAATAGCTCGTTTAAATGTATTAGATATAAACTTAACCTCACAAAACTGTTTTTCGAACAAACTAAACAATAACTACTTATTAATTATTCAAATGGCTTTTGAGGCCAGTGTCCTGGTAAGACTTGTGGCCTCCAGGGAAATTACACTGGAGTCGTGTGTCTGGAAGTCCTACCAGGTATTTCATACCTTTGTCAAATGTACAAACAAGTGTTTTACGTTTTGATATTAGTAAAAAATAGTATTTACAAGGTTTTTTTATTTCCCTGCTTCGATTTTGGGCCCATTATAAAGTTTTAAATTTTGAGGCGGATTTATATATATAAATAAATAAAAAATAAAATATTAAAAAAAAAAGAAATGCTTTTCAAAATCTGTTTATTCGTTTAGGAGCTACGATGCCACAGACTGACAAAAATAACATTTTTATTTGCTGTTTTTGCGCCAGGTGTTAAAAAAATCACCAAGAAACAACCTGAATAATTATGACCAATGAAAAAAACTCAATCTGTCAAGAAAATAGCACACAATTTCCATCACTAGCAATTACATACATCGCTGACAGACCCCTCTCAAACGTGTTTTACATAATAATCATGATTAAACACCGACTGTTATTTTTAAATAAACAGTAGGTAGTAAAAGCAACCGACTTATTTCGCGGAGTTTTGTGTTGCATTTAAAAAAGGAAGAGTTGGTAATAATGATTTGTGTAGGGTCAGCGTGTTCGCTAGTATTGTTTGGTTAAATTAAAACAATTGACAATCGAAACTTTTACAGAATTTCATTTCTGATTAGCGACCCGCCCCAGCTGGCTATTGATCTATCTCAAAGGGATTAGGCAGCGTTTTCGATGATTTTTCCGACACTTCCAACAATTATCATCATATTTCAACCAATTTACACAAAACCTTGACAAATTATATACTCAAATCTTCCTCATGAATCACTATCTATTCGTGAAACTCGCATGATAATCCGTTCAGTAGTTTTTAAGTTTATCGCGAACAGACAGATGGACAGACGCAACGGACGACTTGTTTTATAATATGTAGTGATATAGGCTCGGAAACTATTAGTCGGGTTCTTGTTTTATTTACTTATATTCACATCATCATCAGCCATAGGATGTCCACTGCTGGACATAGGCCTCCTCCTTTTTACCCGACTCTTACGGTAACCACGGGTAGAGAGGGTGGGGTACTATTCTTACGCTGGCACCACCACGGCATTTACTTATATTGCTCACGTTTAATTATAGTTTCGTACTCATCCGGTGGCCTTTTTCAAGGAATCAAAGCAGTGTAATGCCTCACGCACCACGCACCGCACGCGTGAAACTATACTAACTCGGAGTATACGACGTAATTAAACGTGAGTCATCCCGCATAAGTAAAAGAAAAATGTGTCAAAACCCTATAGTAATATATAGACGGGTTCAATGAAAATCATATCCGTGTAAGCGACAGTAACTTATGCGCTATTACTTAGCAATCGAGAGATTTAGTTATATGACGCTTTCCTGATGGTAAGTGAATTATCTCTTATGTATGTCCATGACCATTGCAGCGATACACAGAACTTTGAGTATCAAAATAACGTCCGGGGCATCGCTACTTTAGTGCTCATTACTTTGAGACTTTCGATAGTCAGTGTCAATAACCTTGTAATTTCGCTAGCGTCAGTACCCATCAAACTGGAGCAAAGTAATGTCTAATTGTCTATACTCTACTATTTGACGACAATATTTGATACAATTGCACCGACTAGCACGGGGGCCTAGTCGATGAGGGCCACGCACCAAGAAAATAAACGTTTCATTCTGGTGTGACAACGTCAGCAACAGACAACAGGTGACACAAGCAGTAAGACAAGCAACCGGTGATGCTGCCATAGAAAAAAGTGAAATCGACTTTTGTAATAGAAAAAATATATTTTAAAAAGTAAGAAAAGGGTAAAGGAACGGGTCCCCGAGAATTGCATTGCCTAGGGGCCCCGATAGGGTTAATCCCTGCTCACACCGAAGTATTTTGGTGGAGTTTTTGACAGGGGCGGTTGAAAGGATACTGAAAATGGTTGTTGTTAAGATTGAAGTTATTTGCCAACGGTACAGATCACCCACCCAGCTCATAGCGGAATGTAAAAAGCCTGATCCAAGCCGGCGATCCAAGGGAATTATCTCAAATGAAGACATTATCCACTCGCAACGTGCGCGCGCGCACCTACGTGCTCTTTTTGCAACTGTACAGTAGGTACAGACAGTACGTAAGTTTATACTACTATCAATGAAATAGCGGCGAGCTGTTCGACTTATTGGTGATGAAAAGTTGGTAGAAAAAGAATTTTAAGAATTGAACACCGCCGGAAGGTAGCAAGTTTGTCAATTTTCTACAGGATTCATTTCGGAGAATGTGCTACTGAGCTGTACGACCTTGTACTTCCATCCTCTTTTTACTACAGGGCAAGTAGAAAGACGGCCCACTACCACCCATACATAGTGCAATTTCCTTGGGTACGTACCAAACGTTTTGACACTACGTTTCTCATCCGTACGGCCAAGGAATGGAACAAGCTGCCGACTTCCTTGTTTCTTGAGAGATATAATCTAGATCTTTTCAAGGCCAGAGTGAATAGGTATCTTCTAAGTCTGCGTGCTTTATCTTCGACCACATCATCGCTTACCATCGGGCAGTTGGTGGTCAAACGCGGACTTATCGGTATTAAAAAAAAAAGCCGCAACCTATTTGAAATACCATCTAGTTTTGAAACTGGAGGTCGTAGGTTTGAATCCCACCGCACATACCTCTATGTGCGTATTGCTGATGACTTAAAACGGCGAAGAAAAATATCGTGAAGAATGCTACAATATGTCTGAGAGTTCTATCTGTGAAGATCAACTCGCACTTAGCCAGCGTAGTGGACAAGGGAATATGGTCTTATCAAAGTCTAGGAACAAAGTCTGTATCACTGTACTGTCCTTTTGTATTCCTTTCCAAATTTTTGCCGTCCTAAGATTGCATGGACAATGTTAGTCAATGTTGTTCTCATTCTCGGCCAAGCGCTCGAAGAGTCAACACGTCTTGAGGATGCCTCGTGTAGTGGCGAAACACGAGTCGGCAACTGGTTACTGCAGCGAGAAGAGGATATAAATACTTGTAGTCAATTTAATTTCCGATTTCTAATTTATTTAGATTTTTAGTTTATGTGTGAGATATTAAGGAATATTTAAAATTGTTTTCAAGTTAGGTAAATATTTAAAATTATATTCAAATAAGATAAAATACCCGTCACTGTTGTAACCAAAACGACTTTTAAGCGGAAATACACTAAAAATATATGTAACTCTTGTATACTAGATATTATTTTTAGCGATAAGGTCGAGATTTTATCCGTATTACTTAATATTTCTGTACGTAATCTAGCTCGTGTGGACAGTAAAGATTCAAAACTAAAATTATGAGAATTCATTTTAATAAAATCTAATGTAGCAATTACTTAGTATTTTTTTTGAAATGTAAAAGTAATTCGACGATCAAGACTCTCTCCTTATGGTAAGAGATAACGCCTGTCCATGACCATTGCAGCGATACACAGAACTTCTGTATCCAGATCTTACGTACTGTCTTGTAATGTAAGGTAAATATCTCTCGACTCCCATCATTGAAGGGTAAAGTTGAAGGCTACATCGTGTTACGATGTTTTTTTTTTTATAGCAGTATCTTTCCTTTTTTTGGCGTAGTTAAATTTTATGAGAATTTTTGCACGATGATGGTAAGTAAAGTAGTTCAATAAAAGGCCTCGTTAGGAACTTATCCCAGTTTTTATGGTTATTTTATCCAAACCTTTTAAAAATATTTTATTAAATAGTGGTAATTTTTTGGTCGGCATAAATTTGGGTTCATCATCATCATCCACAGTCTTCTTTATCCCACTGCTGGGTATAGAGATCTCTCTTGTTATGCCATCTGCCTCGGCCTGTGCCAATCTGGTCCAGGTTCGATCCGCGACGTCGTCAATATCAAATTTGGGTTGTGCTTTATCAATTGCATGAAATCTTATCACATGATTCGTCTTAGTGTAGCTAAGTGGCTAGCTTAGTCGGTTAATAGGCTAAAAGGCGTTTTATATTCTAGCAATCAGCTTAAGCTGTCGGTGAGTAAACCATCGTAAGGAAACCATAGCATGGTCGTGAGGAAACCAAACCATGATGGTAGGGTATTTTCCAGTACCCTACCATCATGCTATGACATGGTACATACTGAACATTTTAGAATTTTCTATAAGCGTTATCGCTTATCAAATGTTATGTATGTATTTTTTTAATGTTAAAGTACGAAGACGCTCTGTGCAATGAGTATGAGATAGCTACACAGATATTTGAGTAAAAAAAACAAGATCCGGGACGTCGCTGCTTTGGCGCTCATTACTTTGAGACTTTCTCTGGTTAGTCTCAACAGCCTTGTAATTTTGCTAGATGTAGTACCCTTCAAACCGGAACATAGTAATGTTTGCACACTACTGCTTGGTGGCAGAATATTTGGTATTGCAGTGGTACCTACCTAGACGACCTCCTGCTAAAGAGATCTACCATCAAGTAAAACCATCCAGGCCATGTTTCCAGGTTATCTAGGCTCTATGAGACCCGCATGTTTTGGGGGTGATTTTAAAGACATTTCAGGCCAATGACTGAACTTAAAATAACAAATGTAGCCTTTATCACCTTAAGCATAATAATGAATCCATTGACACCTGAAAAATCATAATTAAAAGAAAAAACGACTTCAAATCGGAGACTAATAATGCAAATTTAACATACGAGTATATAGTTATCTCATGGATACCATTGTCAGAATTGGAACCAAGTGAGACCTAGGGGAAGCACCAGCTTTCAAATTAAAAAAGACTCACCAAAATCGGTTCACCCAGTCGAAAGTTCTGAGGTAACATTAGTAATATAAGGTAATATTAGTGTGACTGCTAAAAACATAACCTTCTGGATTTTCTGTAGGCGGGTAGAAAAGCCGCCGTGGTGGTGCCGGCGTAAGAATTGTACCCCACCATCTCTACCCGTGGTTGCTGTAAGAGTCTGCTAAGGGATGTAATACGGAAGATGGGCAGCAGCGTCTTCCTTGAACAATCACACCTAACTGTGCTCGCCAACCCGCCTGCCAAGCGTGGCGAGTATTGGAAAAACCCCTCCCCAGGAAGAGGCCTATGTCCAGCAGTGGACGTCCTATGGCTGATGATGTGTGATGTGTGGGTAGAAAAGGAAAAAATACTTTATCACTATTTTGAATTTGCATTCGTTACCTAGTGAGTATTCAATGAAATAGAATACCTATGAAGTATATCGAATTACTTTTATTTGGCTAAATTGTTTTAGGGTTCCGTAGTTTGAATGAGAACCCACGATTGTTCTGAAAATCCGCTGGCTCATATCTTAAAATAAAAATGAAATGTTACCCTAATTATACCTACCGAATTCTTTTTTAAAGTTTCACAAGTGAACCCCCGCGTCTTTCCGTGGGCCGAAAAACCCACGCGAAAATCTAGTTGTAATTTCATTTTTATTTTATGCTATTAAATTATTACAAGACTGCCCAAAAAGAAGTGTATATTTTTTCAGAGTTCATGTATGTATGTAGTTATATGTATACTTATGTATGTTTCTTTATTTCATCATCACTGTGAAATGCCTGGAGAGATTTGGATGTATCGTTAGAATCCCTACATTATTTAGTGTCGAATGACAGGCTGTAAATAAAAACAATATTAGTAGGTACATACATATAATATTAATAAATATTTATTGCGTTTCTTGCAGTTTTAGCTCAGTAGTTAGCGCGGACGGTTCACATGCCAAAGGGCATGGGTTCAAATCCCAACAATGAACTTGAGCTACTGGTGAAAGAAAACATCGTGAGGAAACCATAGAATGGTGGTAGGGTATTTTCTAGAACTCGAATAGTTAGTTCCTACCCTCAAACTGAAAAACTGCCGCCAAGCACTGTGGTATACTCAGATAGGCTCACTTAGGAGCCAGTTCCATTCCAGGCTAGGTTTGCTAAACTATCTTCGAACACACCATCAATTTATATTAGGTGAGTTTGTCAACCATAAAAAAAACAAGTATGTCAATTTTTTTTTATGGCTGTCTGTCTAGGTGCTTGACCTCAGATCACCTGATGTTAAGTGACGGTTTGGTCGAAGATGGTAGAGCACACTTAGCCTGGAATGGAACTGGCTCTCAAGTGAGGCTGCCGGAACACACCTTTAGATGATTGGCGATAGATTTTCAACTTGAGGGTGGTAGCTAGCCAGCCGAGTACTAGAAAGTACCACCACGCATATTTCTGCTGGGTGGAAATCGTACAGCTCCTGAAACAGATATACTACTAAATGAGCTAACATGTCAATGGAACCTTACCATGAGAATATGACACGCAGTTGACAATTTATTTAGTAATACCGTTTTATACGATCCATCAATAGCAATCTACATACTAGTTTGTAATTAGGGAAACGTGAGAATTACGATTTGGTAATCAGCACAAACCAGCTCAATAACGGTTTAGCCAATTATTGCGGTTAAAAACTTTATCGCTGTTTTATTTCTCTACTACGGTTTTATTTCTCTACGAGCTTTTGCTTACGGCTTTGAACGCGTTACTATAAAAATACTGTGATAAAATACTTTTGTACTTTTTTTTGTAAATACATACTTATATATATACAGGACACCCAGACACAAAACAAACATCTATGCTTGTCACACAAATTTTTGTTCTGAGTGGAAATTGAACCCAAATACGTTAACAACTACTACTTTCTAGTACTCGGCTGGATATCAGTGTCATTCCAAGCCAGATGTGTTCACATTTTATCATCTTCGACCACACCGTCACTTAACATGATCTGTGGCCAAACAACTTGCCTGTCACCAGTAAGAAAAAGTCACTTACAACCTTAATAAAAATAATTATTAACTATCGCCTGAATTCAATTTCTGGTTCAAATACGACTTTAACCATAATTTCTCCTCAAATTACCTTTCCTGACGCGAAATTATTTTCCCGTCGCACCAAAAACACGTGAAACGTACCTTTTTGCGTATCAAATGCTCATTGAGGATCATATGGGCGCAAAAACTCTACAATGAGGTATTAACCCGCCTCGTTACGTAGAAACAAAGGCGACGTTTTGGTTAGACTCAATAACAACTGGATGGTTATTATCCGACTACGCAAAAAGTATACTAATAATTTAACGGCTTATAATCTATAATCCTGTTTGTGTATGCAGGGCTATAAGTTTCGGGTACTAAGCTCAAAAGCAGTTATCCACTACTCATCATTACTACTCACTTACAACACACTACTACTCATCAATATGAACGATTTATATTATGGATATACAATTCCAAAAAATTAGTTACTCCATACAAGTTAAGGGTTATCGAACTTTTTCTTTGGAAAAGGTTTTTTTAGAGACTTGTTACTTCCAGATGATATTAGGGGGCCTGCCTTCCTGCCTGCCCCTTGACAGCTTAGGAAGCTTAAGTTTACATTACTTTACTTACATACAAACATACACACAATATGGACTCCTAAAATTGTAACTCTCTTTTGTGAAGTCGGTTATTAACAAACACACTTCCTATGCAAATATGGTTGGCTGGCGGGGAATCACGCCCCATTACAACAGTAACAAGTTCCCTCTAGGCAAGCGTGTTCCATCCTAGACCACAGCGTTGTAGACATGTGAGTCATCGTTGCTTAACATCGGACGGAAACACATACACTCATACATATACATACACACACTCGGACTTCCACACACACACTCACATACTTACACTATAATATAATTCGCCCCGTGGCTAGCGAGCTTAACTCGCTTCAGCCTGTGTCGTGCGGCGCTAACTTTACTCACACATACATATTCGTACTCACCTCACGCGGCGCTCCAAGCTCACTCCATTGTAATTTATCTTAAAAATATTTAGCTTAAACTACTACTATTTACTACTATATTATATATTACTACTATGTACTATTTAGTTATTTGATAGAATATATATGTATATATATATATATTTATATATTTAGTCTTTTTATTCTAATGTGGAAGTCACTGAACCTCACGACACAGGACTCCCCTAGTGTGAGGTTTCAGGGTACCCACCATGGAGTATGATATAGTTATTTTAGTTTTTATTAATTAGTTTATCATAGTTTTTATATCTGTATACTCCTTAGTCGTAAGTTCTTATGCCAATAAATTATTATTATTATTATTATTACTCATCATTACTACTCACTTACAACACACTACTACTCATCAATATGAACGATTTATATTATGGATATACAATTCCAAAAAATTAGTTACTCCATACAAGTTAAGGGTTATCGAACTTTTTCTTTGGAAAAGGTTTTTTTAGAGACACTACCCACGATCGCAGTACAATTAATAATAATATTACATATTGGAGGACATTTCATCACATCAAGCTCCGAACTAAGGAAAGCTTGTATTAAAGGAACCAGATAACTGGTGGA
This sequence comes from Biston stratarius, assembly GCA_950106695.1. Taxonomy (NCBI): domain Eukaryota; kingdom Metazoa; phylum Arthropoda; class Insecta; order Lepidoptera; family Geometridae; genus Biston; species Biston stratarius. Next base: position 21,674,812 of record OX467108.1, on the reverse strand, counting down.
ATACTTATATACTTTTTTTGTCAATAAACACTTGTTAATACATTTAGAACGCCCAGAACCCGAACAAAAATATTTATCGTCGTATAAATGTTTGTTTTGGTGGGAATTGACTCTCACTCTACAGCTCCTGAAACAGATATAATAATTATGATAGTTGTGCGAATATGATAATTATAATTGATAAATTTAGTAAATAGACTAGTTAGAGTTATAATTAAAAACAGACGAGGCCGCGCGCGCGTTGTACTCAGCTTTGTCTCCATGAAAAAAGCCACCGGATGTGAACGAAACTATAGTTAGAGTATCCAATATAATAAAACGTGAGTAATTTCGCATAAGTAAAACAAAAATGTGTCTTCACCACGTCAGTTTCCATAATAGAATTATAATTAATTATTTTATCAATATTAATTATTGTTTCAGATAAATAGCATTGTACTTATTTCAGGTTAAATAGTTTGTTTCGGATTTACCCGGTAAGAGGTACGTGGTGCATGCTGCCACAAAAAAAAACATTATTTTTGTGAATTTCATTATGTTGAATCTAAATGCTAATTATACTATGCCTAAACTTTGCGTAAGTGCAAATAATAAGTTGATCAAGTTTCATCGCAATCGTATGAACGGTACGGCAGCATATAAAATACGAACAAACAAACATGTTTAAAAAAATCAGATTTAAAGGGAACTTTATCCAAAATTACTTACAAGCGAAAATACTACAAATATAACCTAAGTTTACCGTAAAAAAAAGTATTACTCGTTTTCCTTATCCAGCTTTAACCAATCTAAGCCTACTAAACGGTTCGCCTTAATGATGTCGAGAGCGCCGTAAATACACTCATCAGTACTTATTTTTATATATAATGACTTTATTACGAAGCTATCTTGTAAATACGGCAATGAATGAGTGATCATTGAGAAAACAACATATTATATACTAGCGACCCACTCCAGCTTCGCACGGTTGCAATGTAGATACTAATGTGGTGCATATGCATGTATTATACATATAAACTTTCCTATTGAATCACTCTATTTATTTATGGAAACCGCATCAACATCCGTTATGTAGTTTAAAAGATCTAAGTGTACAGACGGCGGGTAGCGACTTTGTTTTATACAATGTAGAGATTACTGCCTAAAAGATGCAGATGGTTATACAACAGATAGAATGTATAAAGTCCCACTTAAGCTCCCAGTTCCCAATCCAGGTTAAATCTGTTATCTTGAACCATACCGTCACAGTGAGCCGTGGACAACGCATTAATTGATTCTATTCCAGGTTAAGTGTGCTTTACCATCTTAGACCACACCGTCACTTAATATCAGGTAAGCTGTAGTCAAACAGCTAGCTTGACTTCAAATTCTACAATACTCAGACTGGTCCAATACCTTTTCGATCGTTTATGGCTAGATACCTAAATCAATATCAATAGATATGTTAAAAGGAAAGTAAGAAAGTATAGCAATACACGTAGAAAGTTAATCATTTATTTCACTCCCATATCATGTTCGGAAAAAATACCAGCTACCTGATTACATGCGCGTTATTTCGCGGCCTTCCATCAGGTTTATGGCTCAATCATGTCTAGGAGAAGAAAAAAAGCATAATTGCTTCATTCTGACTGATTGCTTGATGCTTGGCGCAGTAATGGTGGGTTGAGTTGTTAGGCTGAGTGTAGAAAGGTAGGTAGCTGTACAATGTTACACTATTTATTATTGTTTTTTTATACTAAATAGGTTTGCGTTTGAGCACGACCTGCCTGACGTTAAGCAGGATGTAGTCTAAGATGAAGCACTTTTACCTAGAAAACACCTGTTTACTCTGGATTTGAATACACCCAAGTTGTACTTTGCGGAAAAAATAGATGCCAGCAGAGAGTTCCTCATCCTCGTTCCTCATTAACAATGTGGAATCGAAGCGTTTAGTCCGTACCGTCCGTCCGGAGGTTGTTTGCCGTCTTGAGGGAACCATTGTGTCTTGATTTTGACCCAACAATCTCCCGACATGCGGCTAAAATGGCCGGCTCAGTCCCACTTTACAAAAACAAATAAATTAAACAAAATTAATGATAGTATTTTGTGCTCGACTAATCCCCGGTTATAAATATAATTATGTGTTCAAATCGCGAAAGATTAATAAAAATATATTTGATAATAACTATTGAAATGTCTACTACATGATTGTATACTCAGCCTAATAAGAGATTACCGCGGTGTGAGTTCAATCCATAATTTACGCGAACGACGTTCGATCTTATTAGACGATATCAGAACGCACTCAACGATTCCATCAGTTTATTGATCCATACGTTGTACTTACTCTGTATGCGCTTGATAAAACTGAATTTGTAGAACGTGGTATAAGTTTTTAATATTATACTTAGTTTTACTATGGCAACTGACATGGTTTTGACGCATTTTTGTTTTACTTATACGGTATTACTCACGTTTAGTTTTTATCGGAAACTCCGACTATAGTTTCGGCCAAATCCGGTGGCCTTCATCATGGAGACAAAGCTGTGTACAATGCGCGCGCGGCCTCGTCTTGCTTCGCACTGCGGGCCGCTGCGCGCCTCGTACTTGTGATGATAGCGTTGGTGATGGTAACTTGACTTGATCTGAAGACGTCGTAGTAACCTCTGTGTGCTGGAGTATTCCTAACACCGTAGAGGAAGACTCTGGTGAGGAAGGGTTCCAGAGCGCGACGGCGCATCTTGGTTCACACGCTTCCATAGCCAAGACCGGCATCAAACGCTATCTTCACGTGCAACACAGTTCAGTGCAGTTCTTCTTCGCAGTGTGAATCAAGACGAGGCCGCGTGCAAGTCAAGTCGGGTTTCATCCGTCTCCAATCTCGGGAGAACGGGTATCAGTCTCAAGACTAAGTCTTCTTGCTGAGGCTGGGCTCTGGGGGCCCACTGTCCCCAGGGGTGATGGAGTAAGGTGTGATCTCGACGCCCCGGATACCGGGCGGAGCTCAGCACCCTCGGCGTCTCGTTGGCCGTTTCATGGCTATGTGGAGGGCCTATTGCCTCTCGCCGCCTCTTCCTCTTCTTCCAGGCCAGCCAGGCCACGTGTGCATTTTACTAAGTTTTGTCTCCATGATGAAGGCCACTCGATGTGGCCAAACTACGAAGTTTCCGATAAATCTAAAAAGTAAGTCTTGTTTGAATAGGAAAAATACTACTTACTTGTTACCGTTACATTACAGTTCGTAGTTTTTATTCCCAATAATCACTTAACATGTAGTTCAGCCTCAGTACGTACCGCGTAATTCTGATTCACGTGGAACGTTATGCTAAACGCCGATGTCAAATATAAATATGCAAAAATGCATATGCGCTCCTTGTGAACCCATAATAAATTTTATAAATATCACATCGTTATAAACGTTTTAGGTAAAAGAAAGGAAAAGTATTGTACCTTGTTTGTTGGTGTTTGGTTGTTTTAAAATTTTAGTAAATAAGTTACTTGTAGATAAACGTGCTCTATCTTAGATCGCACTATTGCTTAACAATAGGCTTATTAAACGGGAACCTATTCCGTACAAAAAAATAGCTTTACAAAAACACCTTGTATATGTGTGGTACCTTGAGTTACATTATAAATATTTAAAATAAATTCAAACAATAATGAGACGTTATACAACACAAAATGGTAGAGAGTTAAGTGGCAGTTATCGCGACGCGCCCCGAGCGCCGTTTCAAACAATTTCCTCGAGGAAAAGCTTCCACTTAAGTAAATAAGACTTGCATATGTGAGACTTTAATCGTGGACAGAGCTACAAGGCTTTAGAAGCGGCATTTCAATTAAGCCTTCAGGCTTCAGACTACATGATTTTGCGATTTTTATACTTATTGGAAAACAGGAGCAGGAGGTTGTACCATGCATAATTTTAAGCTTTCAGACTAATAATTATGTTTTTTTTTAATCACGCACAATTTTTGTTTTACCTCGACGTTTCGGCGGTCTTGCGATAGACTTACTTGGTGGTTGATTTTCTAAGCAGGAGGTCGCCTAGGTAGGTACCACCGCATTACCAGATATTCTGCCGCCAAGCAGTAGTGTGCAAGCATTTCTGTGTTCCGGTTTTAAGGGTTTTGCAGCTAGCGAATTTATTGGACTGTTGAGACTTAACCATCCGAAAGTCTCAAAGTAATGAGCGCCAAGGCAGCGAGGCCCTGGACTTTGTTTTGTTACTGAAATTTCTGTGTAACGCTGTAATGGTTTTGGACAGGCGTTATCTCTTAGCATCAGGAAAGCGTATATATGTGGATTGTCTAATCACTTTTACATTTAAAAAAATAGCTGTGTTTACGAGGCGACTGAGAAGTGCAGGTCGTCTCGATGAAAAAAATTAGGGTGTTGTGATTTTTTTATTAACAAATATCATAGTATTTTGTGCACAATTACGACCCGGTAAAATACATATATATATTCAAGTCGCTAAAGTTTAAAAATTCGAATTTTGAACTAAACATTATTAACAGGCTTTAATTTTTTTTTTTTTATTGCACCTATGAAAGGTCATGTAGAAAAAAAAATAGGCATATCTATATTCAGCCTTTATATTTTAAAATAGCAAATTCATTGTAAAAAATATGATATAAGCTGCGCCCCGCGGTTTTACCCGCGTGGTGATGGATGACAATGACGATGAAAAGTATCCTATGTTTTATTCCAGGGCCTAAAGTATCTACATGCAAAATTTCATCCAGATCCGTTCAGCCGTTCTGGCGTGATTGAGTAACAAACATCCATCCATCCATCTAAACTTTCACATTTATAATATTAGTGGGATTTAGATGTATATGTATATGCTAGCAGTTGCATATTTATTTGTTGTCAAACTAATTAAAATTTTGCCGCCTCTATTTCCGTAAGAAGTTGAAACCTTCTTAATATTATATTGTTGAGGAACTGCGATGGCGTCCCGTTAGTGTAAGTAATACTTGTTACAGAGGCATCGAGGCACGGGGTGATTTAATACCGCCTTTTACAGCTTTGAAGAAAACAAATTTATTTACTTTTCCCGACTACGCATATACGCATAAGTAGCAGTCTATTGTATATACACACGTGTTAGCGATATTGAGTATTTAATTTGGATTGTATACTGTTTCTTTAAAATAATTATAATTGTTGTATTGACTAAACGTGGTACTGTTGTCTGTGAGCGCGGCTTCAACCAATCAGACGCTAGTGGAAAGGGAAGAGACAGAGTGGAGTCCTTACCTCGAGGCGAAGCCGCGTCTCACAGAGACGAGTGCCAACGTTCGAGACGACTCGACTTAATAAATATTTGGTGAAAATTATAATAAATGTGTGTAAAACTATAAAATGTGAGTATTGACTTATTATTTTACTTAAAACCCTATGAAAGTATTCCCAATAAGCACTGCTGTCTCAAATTATGACCAATCATCTACACAATAGCTACATCCTGGTATATTACAGACTCATAATTGACACCACACGTATATATCTAAATATATATAACTCAAAGGTGACTGACTGACTGACTGACTGACATAGTGATCTATCAACGCACAGCCGAAACCACTGGACGGATCGGGCTGAAATTTGGCATGCAGGTAGATGTTATGACGTAGGCATCTGCTAAGAAAGGATTTTGATTAATTCTACCCCCAGGGGGATAAAATAGGGGATGAAAGTTTGTATGAAACTTTGTCAATTTTAAACCGATCGGGCTGAGACTTTGCATAAAGCTACTATGACGTAGGCATCTAGCGCGGGTGAAAGCGCGGGGCACAGCTAGTAGACTATAAATTTCTACTGTCCAATCATTCCACTGTAGGTAGTTATTTTTTAACGATGATAGCTCAGTGATTTCACTCCCAATCATAAGCTTGAGATGCCGTTGAAGGAAAACATCGTGAGGAAACCATAGTGGTAAACACGGTGGTACCGTATTTTCTAGTACTCGGCTGGCTAGCAACCACCCTTAAGTTGAAAATCTGCCACCAAGCACCTAACGGGTGTGCTATCCATCTTTGACCACACCGTCACTTAACATCAGGTGAGCTGTGGTCATGTACCTAGCTTGTGAACTATAAAAAATACAAACTACTGCTTGCTGCAATAACTATGACTGCACTGTTCGCTCATTCGCTGTAGGGCGTGGTATCGATTCCCTACGAGAATATTAATATAAGTGACGAACATAGATATATAAAAAAGTTTTCTTTTCTATAAAAAATAATGAGACGAACGCGACGCTCTCCTGATGGTAAGAGATAACGCCTGTCCATGACCATTGAAGCGATGCACAGACCTTTGAGTAGCAAAACAAAGACCAGGGCTTCGCTGATTAGGCGCTCATTACTTTGAGACTTGCGATGGTTATTAATAATCTCAAGAAATTTCGCTAACTGTAGTACCCTTCAAACCGAAACATAGTAATGTTTACACAATAATGCTTGGCGGCAGAATATCTAGTACTGCGGTGGTATCTACCTAAACGACTTCCTGCTCAGAAGATTTACCACCAAGTGAATATAGTACATTTTTTTTTTTTTTTTAATTATTTTGTAACGCTGACAGGCTAGTTGTTTGACCACAACTCACCTGATGTTAAGTGACGGTGTGGTCGAAGATGGTAAAGCACACCTAGCCTGGAATAGAACTGGCTATCAAGTGAGACTGCCGGAACACACCGTTAGATGCTTGGCGGCAGATTTTCAACTTGAGGGTGGTAGCTAGCCAGCCGAGTACTAGAAAGAACTCTACCACCACGCAAATAAGTATACATAATACTTATAATGAAAGTATTTTATCAGTTACCTGGTTTTTATTTCATTATTTTACAAGTTTTGCTTATCTAGGAGAAACCTGAGGTGTTTGACCACAGCTCACCTGATAAGTGACGGTGTGGTCGAAGATGGTAAAGCACACCTAGCCTGGAATGGAACTGGCTCTCAAGTGAGGCTGCCGGAACACACCGTTAGATGCTTGGCGGCAAATTTTCAACTTGAGGGTGGTACTAGAAAGTACCCTACCACCACGCTATGGTTTCCTCACGATGTTTTCCTTCACCGGCAGCTCAAGCTCATTGTTGGGGTTTGAACCCACGCCTTCGGCATGCGAACCTACCGCGCTAACCACTGAGCCATCATCGCTACAAACGCTGTTTACTCTGGATTTAAAGACACCCAAATTGTACTTCGCAGGAAATACCTACAGACGCCGGTAGACTTCCACACCTTCGCTGTACATATAAAAGAATGTGGAATCGAAGCGAAGAAAGAATAACACCTACGCTACCTTCTATAAATAGTATAATTATAAGATATCAATTAAGATTTCTCGATCTTGGTGTTGGCTCTGTATTAAAAAGTATTTTCCTATTCAAACTGACGTGGTTTTGGCACAATTTTCATTTACTTATTCGGAATTACTTACGTTTCTCCCTTTTTCTGTCATTTTATTTTATTACGAGTATTATTGTTCTCCGTTACTTTACATCCAAAGGTTGTCTGGAAGAAATCGTTCTAAGGGATAAGGCCGCCATACGCCATATATTTATTATTCTATGTTGTTTTTGTTTTGTTGTTTTATTTATCTCCTTTTTTAGTGTTGTATTTTATAATGTACGTATGTTTGGTGTATATTAAAGATGTATTGTATTGTTTAATTATATCGGAAACTCCGACTATAGTTTCGGCTGCATCCGGTGGCTTACATAAAAAAAAATATCTTGTAATATGTAGAAATAGGTACTGTTAAAGTTTCTTTTATCTTAAAACAACCTGCGCAAGCACGTTAAGCATAGTTTGTTCTAGTTATTATTAAACGAGAATACATAATTCACAATAGCAATTCACGTATTAAACTATCAGTTAATAAATAAAGCAACACAAAACCGATGTCGCTTTAACGGGTTTTCGGACCAATAAGTTTTGGATAGATAATTCAGTAAAAACGTGAAGCGAACCGTGACCACGGTGATAGCAAGCGCAGAATAGAAAATTCATGCAGAGATGCACTTCGTGCCAATGTAATTTGTTGCCCAATTTCAATATTCACTTCGTCCACTTGCGACGACAGTGTGACATCTCGAATTAAATGATTTTTCGTTTTACTGATATTCTGAATCTCACGTTCTATTAATCCAAAAACGGTTTTTTTTCTACATTAAACTACAAAAAAAAAGAAAGAAAAGACAAAATATCACGATATAGCGCTGTCTCGTTTGGTTGTCTAGTTGGCTCCGACATAGTGACAGGTAAAGTTGTCACCTAACCTTCGAGGTGTTAAGTGTTCTCGGTTGTCATGAAAAACGTAACATCACGAGGATACCACGTATTAAATGTCAGTTTCCACATTATCTTCAATGTGACACCTAAACATCCCACTTTGAAAACTTACTTTGTTTTTTGGAAAACGTGATAAGTTTTTCATTTTTTTTCAAACTCTATAATGAAATTAATTTACTATCAAATGTGTTCTTTCTTTTTGATATTTTATTTCAATGTTAGTTAAATACTCTAATCACTTCATGCATAATAAATATGTCTTGACAACAATTTAAGAGTTATGCTCATTTAAAAGTTTAAAAGTGGTTTTCTGTAAAATTATGGTTTTTGTGATGTCACACTGTCGTCGCAGGTGGAGTGGTAAAGTCGCGAGTAATATTAGCAATTTGCATAATATGATATGAAACTGAGTTGTTTCTTTATAATAATTGATTTCTCCTCGGCAGTCGCCGTAGCTAGGCTCCCGTGTTTGTTCGATAAATCCAAACACGTTAAAACGATATTCTGCGAGTGCGTTCACTTCTGCGTTATTTTTGTGCGTTTCATTACTTTTTCAAAGCTGTTGTTTTTCTATTCTGTTCATTTTTCGAATATTGTTTGCAGTGCTTAATAAATAAATTGGTGGAATAAAGCGTGAGTGTTTGTGTGTGCTATTCATTTCTCTAAATCAATGTAACACAGAGTTTATTCTGATTATCTGAAGAGTTGTACCCTCGTCGAGTTGTACGGAGCGCGATGTCGTCAACACTACGTCATTTAGTATCAACATGGAGCATTCGATAGTACCCTTCATTTTATTTGTTTGTAGCGATAATAGCTTAGTGGTTAGCACGGTCGGTTCACACGCCGGAAGGCCAAACCTCAACAAAGAGCTTGAAGTGCTGGTGAAGGAATACATCATGAGGAAACTATAGCATGGTGGTATTTTTAAGTATCGTGTTGTTAATCTGTCACCAAGCACTTAACAGTGTGTTCCAGCAGCATAAAGACTGACATGACAGAAAACTTATGCTAAAAGAAATCATTGTATACCATTCCTAAAATATAGAAAGTAGAAGAAGTACTTGAAGCAATGGCTAATAACACCTACAATGACTTGTTAGTCGAAACATCAGAGCTGATAGGTGAAGCGACGCAGGAAGATGAAGCTATTTTTGAAGCTGCATTAACAGAAAGAACAGCTTTACAACCATTGCTGTTTGAGTTAAGAGTGAGATACACAGTACTGTTAGAAAGGTATGTAAAGATCATGGAAGAGTTGCATGATCTAATAACATTTATGTCAAGAGATTTTTTTTTCTGTTTGGTGTCTTAATTACAGCTTATACGATTATACCAAACTTTTACGTAGTTTCAAAAATTCTATACTACGCTTTCTGGCCAATTCGATTAATCCTCAGTATTAGGTGGATTGTCTAGAATACTATCTTCTTCGCTCGCCCATAATGTTTGGTTTGGCTACAAAATATTCTTTAATGAACATAAAACATGAAAATATACTTTTATAGGTTCAATATTCTAAACATTTCTGAGTCCAGAAATGAAATGTTGGAGTTTTGGCAGTACACGGAAAAATTATGTCACAGCATTGTACAATTTTCCGAAAATTGAATGCCAAATTTCGTTTATGAGTAAAGAAAAGTGATATGATGTGATGAAACATAACTTTTTGTGTTGCTTCTACCATGGAATTTTATAGTAAAACACCACTAGGTACTTTACTATGACATTACCGGTCTCAACCATGACTTAGTTTGTGTAAACTATTCCTATTTAACTTAATATTTGAAAATATCGAAACATGTGACACTGGCAAGAGCACAAAGTGCGACGCCAAAAACAAATAAGAAAAAGAAATGAAACTTTTGTTTGTAGAAATCTCTGTTTTAATACAAATAAGTATGTATATATCTATATAAAGAACAACTTTAACATTTTTTTTTTTTTTATTTATTAAAAGGCGTGTTAATAGAATCTTATAAGATCGGCAACGTATTTGTAGTGCCCCTGGTAGTACAGATATCCATAGGCGACGGTGATTGCTTACCATCAGGCAACCCGTCAACTTGATTGCCACCTGTGGCATAAAAAAAAACTCAACCAAATTAATAGCAACATTTTATTCTAGATAATCAAGTAAATCAATAACAACAATATTATCATAAGGTATGATTATATTGTTTTCAGACTAGACGTGATTTATGATCAGATGCTGCAGCCCCAGAAGCGCCTTATAGTCAGAAGGCTGCTGGAAGCATGCCTAGGAAGATTGGTGGAGATAAAACATGAACTGGTAGAAATGCATCTTACTGATTTCACTTTTGATGATGACGAGGTAAATAGCATTAGTAAATAGTTAAATAATGAAAATAAAAAGCTAGCAAAGTCACAAAGATAAGTTAATTCTATAAAATAAACAATTGTTTTGTAGGCCCTCAAAAAACTACTAGTGACACCTTTCGAGGCAGAACCTCGTATTCCTCAATATTTCATTAGAGAACGAGAGCAAGAGATTGAAAGCAGGCGAAACTTTATCATAGAGACTTTGACCAAGTTGGGTCATGAACCAATAAAGCCGAAACCAATCGTTTTGACAGAACAGCAAGCTGTGCTAATTATACAAAGTCATGAAAGAGCCCGTCAAGGGAGGTTAAGGTAAGTACTGTCTTAAAGTGCATAACCTTTTTTGATGAAATACGTGTCTTCATTAAATTCCGTATACTTAAAATTAATTATATATATTCAAATCATATTATAATTACAATAATACTAATCTTTAAGGCACGTCATGCTTATCAGGTAAATACGTAAAATAATAAGTAAAAAATTAATAAAACAATTGTATTTTCTTCACACTGACATCATTGAATATAAGTTATTTTTCTTTTGCTGGGAATAGATGTGATAATTTTCAAAAAGTCTAGCGTTATATTTCATAACTAAGGAAAGATTGTGACATTAGGACTAACCTAATAGCAATAATAAAAATTAATTTTAACTTTTTTTTTGCAATGTTTATAGCATTCGTTTGTGCGTTTTAGAGGCCAATTCATGAAAGAAATTCGCTTATTAAAAGAAAAAGGCAGAGATCAAAAGGGTGAAATGTCACCCTCTGCTGCTACGGCCATCCAAAAGGTTTGGAGAGGTTTCATTGTAAGAAGAGCAACAAAGAAGAGAAAAAAAGAAGAACAATTACTCATAGGAATGGAGCTCCCTCCATATAAAGAGTCTGAAGAAATTAAAAAAGCTGAAATTGTAAATTGTTTTTTTTTTTCACTTTGTCTTAATTGAGACCATAAAATAACACCGATCTATTACCAAATTATAAAATAATGAAACTATTGTGCAGGTAAAAGATTATCGTCGCAAACTCCAAAAAGAAAGAAATGAAGAATATCAAAAGGCACTTGTTACTTTAGAAACTCAATTGAAAGCTCAGCATGGGTTAAGATTGAATGAACAAATAGGAGATGAGCTCAGAAGATGGATAAGTGAATACTATGAAAGAACCGGCAAGTTTCCTGATTTTCCCTCGGAAGAAGCTGGTGGTAGCAGAGCTATGTATAGCAGACAAGGTAAAACTCTATCAAAAAGACTAAAATAACATATTACTTTATAGCATTTACTAGACAGGTATTTTTTTATAATCAGGATCAGGAGCTGACAGTGACATGAGTAAGTCGTCTCCAACTGGATCTTCAAAAGAATCAAAAAGAAGCAAAGATAGTAAAGACAAGAAAAGTAGCAAAACTGAAGAAAATAAAAAAGACAAAGAAGAAACTGAAGATTTTACAACATATAAATGTATTCAATCAGCATTTTTAGACGATATTGTGAATTCTAACGAAGAGTAAGATTTTTTTTTTGTAATGTTACAAACACTCTGGATAATATGAATAAAAACACAACTTTTACTATAAATAGAAGTTTGTTTTTGTTTGTAGATTTGAAGACATTTGGAAATTCAAAGATGATCCCGACAATCCTCACGAGAGGTATTATAAAGACATGATTGAGAGGGACAAAATGGTTAACTTAGAACATGAAATAAGAAATGTTGTAGATGAAATAATGAGAAATGAACTTGAGCTTCTGCAAGCAGCCTTTGATAAAGATAGGGCTTTTAAAGGTAAAAAAGCAAAGAAGCCACAGAAAAAGGTAATATAAGCTTTGATTACGCACATATACGCTAAAATTCTATAAAAACATACTAAAAATCTGTAATAAACGAAATTGATTTATTTTAGACAAGACGAGGAGGTAAAAAGAACAAAAAGAAAAAAGAAAAGGATCTTACGCCAGATAGAACAACCGAATCTCTTTTTGAAGAACTAGTTTCAAATGGAATTATAAAACCACATCCATTAGTGAGAATAGATGATTATATTGGTGAAAAATGCTACGTCGGTTCGGAATGTAGATCAGAAGGCCTAGATGCTGAACCTTGTTTAGGAGATGTTCGGCAACTAGTGAAAGAGTACTGCATTTTGCCGTTAGGATCAGAGCATGTGAGAACTAGTGCTCCATTAATTAGATCTGTGCTTATTTCGGGTAAGTATTTTTTTCGTCTTGGTTTTATTTATATTTTTGTTGATTAAAAAAGTATCTTTGTTATTTTTTTTCTTTCTAAATTGTTATACGAAATATGGAAATTAATAAAAAAATACAAAAAATATGGAAATCGTGGGGTTACATTTTCTAAAAGATTCCATTTTCAACATCAAAGGTCCGCCAGGAAGCGGTAAAAAGATGTTGGTCCATGCAGTCTGCACTGAGTTAGGTGCTATGCTATTTGACTTGACTCCAGCCAACATTGTGGGTAAATATCCTGGAAAGACAGGGTTGATCATGCTTATTCACTTGGTGATGAAAGTATCGAGGCTTTTGCAACCATCGGTGATATGGATGGACGATGCAGACAAACCATTTGTGAAGAAAATTCCAAAGACTGATAAGACTGATCCAAAAAGGTTGAAGAAAGATTTGGTAAAAATCATAAAAGGTAAATCACAGTAATAGTTATCATTATTACCATCGTTAGCAGAATTTTTGATTTGAAAAATATTTACTTTACTTTCTCTTTATTTACTTTCTCTTTTTTACGCTAGCTCTTTTGTGTATATGTTTTATACGCTTATCTATGATGAGATCGTTCTAGTAGCAGAAGGATGTTGCTCTAAGTTACACTGTTACATCTATTGTGTCATTTTTTTGAGTGAACAATGTAGAGTTAGGTTGTAATAGGTACTGCAGCTAGCAAAATTACAGGGCCATTGATACTAACCAACCAAAGTCTCAAAGTAATGAGCGCCAAATCAGCGATGCCCTGAATTTTCTTTTCTTACTCAAAATTCAATGCAGTAGACATGGACAGGCGTTATCTCTTATCATCAGGAGAACGTCTCGTACGTCTCATTACTTTTACGTAAAAATCTATCTATACAATATCACCTCTAGATGTACTGAGTTCACTGTATTATTTTCTCTGTATACTGTACTCCTTCTGTGAAATATATTAGACAAAATTTAGAGGTTTCAAGGACTTTAGATAAAATTCATTTGTAGTGTCGTCAATGAAATATTTTTGACTACAGGAATATGCAATGAAGATAGGGTCATATTCATTGGCACTTCTTGCACTCCATGGGAGGCGGAACAGAAACTTCTGTTCCAATGTTACCAAAAATGCATCCAGATACCAAGACCTGACTATGGAAGCATCTCTTTAATGTGGAGAAGTAAACTTCACAAAGCTGGTGCATTGTCTCCGAGATTGGAAGTTTCGTGCCTGTCAAGAGTGTCAGATTCGTATACTATTGGTAAGTCCAGAAAACTCAATGATCAGGTAAGAAGGAAAGGAAGGAAGGTAAAAAAGGTAAGATCATGAAAACAAATAATATAGTATGATTTAACAAAGTTACTTAATAGGGTGTGTTATAATTACTACAAAACAGCTCTGCAATCGCAAAAAACTTGGCTTACTATAAAACAGCAGATTTTTATACGTTTTCAAATTTCTGCTTATGGTGAGTACAATGACCTTATTTTGACTTAGTACTCTTCAAGCTTATAAGCAAGTGCAGAAATATAGGCTCTTCCTTCCTTTACTAAAAAATGCGTGATTAGATATACATAACACATTATGTTACATAAATATGAAGGGACGATCTTCGTTCATTAAATTTCTATCGTCAGCAATTTTTGTGTTGTAATAAATGTAATACAAAATGTAAAAAAAAAAACTTTAATATCAATTATCTGATTTCTGAGATTAAATTTAAATTTGTTACAAAATTTGAATAGTTAATAGATAGAAAAGAAGAAACAATTACAATATAGCACCAACCATTTGTCTCCAATTTCGGGACCGTTTTCTATCCTACAAACAAACTTTTATGAACAGAAAATCCTTCAACTAACTTCAGGTACTCTGCTTGGATGTTTGGATACCTTGTTGACGACAAAGAGGCGTCTCCAACTCAAAGTGCGGGCATTAACTGCGCAGGAGGTCGCTGTACAACTTGCTTCCAGGGAACCTGTTTATGCTGAACATGTATGTATTTTTTGTGTAATGAAACATATACTTCATAATTTCAACATGACTGAGTTACATGAAACTGTAGCGACCTAAAAAGAGTTAATTGTAGTCATTATTATGGTGTTTTAAGAACTATTATGGAACACACAGTACTCTTAATATGAGTTAAGGTAATTTACGATTATTTTGATCAAATAAAAGCAAAACACATTCTAGTTTACTAATATATATATATTGTTTATGGATTAGACTTGGTTGTGACTTACTGTGACTTTGACTAAGCTTTTAATTTACTTGATGCTATGAAAATACACTTGAAAATATGAAATATATGTCATTAGCAATACTAAGTACGATGCCAAAAACAAAACAAAAAGCATAACTCGTTTTTTTTTTAATTTTCAGGAGCAAGCGGCAGATGCCTGGTGGTACAAAACACCACTGGAAAAGAAACGCCAAAAAGTGCTGCAACGACTAGAAGAATTACAACAGGAGGCCGAAGAGAAGGCAGCAGCAGGCAATAAGTAGAGATAATGATAGAGTAAGGCTGTTCTTGAAAGATTACCGATGCTTAAGCAACAGACAATCCGGTTAGTCTTCGTATGGGTGACCATGACTGATACTTATTTTTATACGCTATATACCGTAGGCAGGATGACGACGTTAAATTGTAGGTTGTATCGTCATGCCATGTTACAGGTCTTTTGGCAGCACATTAACTCTGACAATAGGGTTAACCATTTAGCCCATACAACATAAAACTTACTTTTAGTAGAGTAAAATAAGGAAAATAACTTAAGTAAAAATACAAATACTTATGAACAGGTGTGTGTGAGTGTGTGTTACAATTAATTTTACTTGTAGTGTGTTTACTGTGTGTATGCAAACAACTTAAACTTGAAATAAATTCTCTAAATTATCAGGTTTATGTTCTCAAGCTTGCAGCATCGGGCAAAATTGTGACTTACACGAGATTTTTATAGAAATCGCAAAGTCTTATAAGTTTTCTTTTGTTATATTATCTTGCACACCTAAAACTTTCTTTATTTTTAACTCGAAAACAAATTGTCAAATTTTATAACTTTTCACAGATAAATATAGTACTAGATTGGGTACATGATTCTACATAAAAAAAACGGCACAAAGACAAGTTAGGCTTTTTTGTAGTGTCATGTGGTAGATCTAGATGGTGCTAGTATGTGTGTCTGTTTCGAGTTATTTTAGAGCAACGCTAGCCACCTTCTAGTAGTGAAGCGTCAAACCGATAGATGGCGTTTCTTTCTGAATAACATATTCATTGCAGTCATTTTGTATTTTCATTCACCGTTTGGAGCTCAAAAAAGAGGCTACCTGGGAAGTTTTCCGGGAGTTTTGAAAATTATTGATTTTATGGATTTTGATGTGCTCTTTCCGAATTTTCGTTTTGCCACCTTTGCCGTGCTGCCATATTGGCACTCGTACGTTAAAATTATTGATTTTACTGAAAAAAAGGTTTGTGGGAAATTTTCTCTAGTTTAATTTATAACAATACTATTTTTGTCGTAAAATAAGTCGGAATGGAGATATTGTCAAATTTTTTTTGGGCGCCATTTTTCCAATATGGCGGCGCAAGCGGCAAAAATATATGTTGGGAAAGTTAAAATTCGGAGAACGTCAAAATCTATAAAACCACCAATTTTCAAAAATCCCGGAAAACTTTTCAAGTAAAACTAACAAATGATCCAGTCATAGGTATACTAATAGGTATTTAAAGAAGAATGAATATGAACTTACATACTTATAGTGCACATTATTTTAAATCCTAAATACATTTACTTATAAGTGCAAAGTAATAAAGCGAGTTCGAAAAAGATTCTGAAGTTGTTTAATTGTTAGAAACTCAACTTTTATCTTACCCAGAGGAACATTCTTTAACAATTTAAAAGGAGTTCCGACTGAAATATTTTTCTGAGAAAAATAAAATACTTTTTCTTCCTAAACTTGTAACACTTCTCAAAGAGAATCTTCAAAGTAAAAGGGATACTGAACTGAAGTGTAAGAGACACACTCCCGTATTTGACACTGGCGAACTTGTTTGGCATTAAAAAATTTTGCCGAACAGAATTACTATTACGCTGATATACGCTATTAATTATTTGTTTTTTTTTTATTAGATATTTTTTCGTGTAGGAAGCATTGGATCTGTGGGATTAATTTGTAATACATTTATCTATAATGATTTAATTCATCAAGAATAACTCAATGTTCCGTTTTTTCTTTATAGTGGATTTATGCCTGACTTACCAAATTCAACAATTTTTTTTTAAATAGAGGTTTTGTAAGCATATTTATAAATAAAATATTTATCTTTATGTTAAAGTAATGAGACGAGCAAAACGCTCTCCTGATGGTAAGGGCTAACGCCTGTTCATGACTATTGCAGCAATAGAACTTTGAGTAGCAAAGCAAAGTCCAGGGCATCGCTGCTTTGGCGGTCATTACTTTGAGACATTTGATGGTACGTCTTAACAGCCCTGTAGTTTCGGTAGCTGCAGTACCCTTCAAACTGAAACACAGTAATGTTTACACACTACTGCTTGGCGGCAGAATATCTGGTACTGCGGTGGTACCTAACTACATGACCTCCTGCTAAGGAGATATGCCACTAAATAAATAAACCGAATTAGTTGCACGAGTGTGTGAATCTTATATAAGGTTGGGATTTTTTTTTCTTTTTGCTTCTTTCTAAAAACCTAAAACTAAGTTACCCCGTCTTTTTTATTTTGTGAGACTGACTGTTACTGAGACTAGATTTATCGCAAGTACTGAAAATATCGTAACATGACCCTGACAAGACAAGCAGTCTGTCAAAAAAAATAAAAATCAATCTGATGTGGAGCAAGCTTATTTCACTTATAGTCTGCCTGTCTTCTGTTTTTGGCGTCGCACTTTGTGCATTTGCTAGTGTCAAATGCTTAGATATTTTCAAGTATTTCATGAAATCAAATTAAATAAGTCAAAAGAGTCAAAATAACTATTTTATACATACGAGTAAACACTTGAAAAAACACACCTTTTAAAAATAGTACAATGCAACGACATGATTTTTTCGTGTACGGTTACATAAATATAAAACATTGTAGATTTTATCATCGTGGTCTATTGCAACTGAAATCTATCACTAACCAGGCAGCCGGTTATTTCAAGTTTCAAATACAGTACCTATGTTTAATTTTGCTGGCCAGTTTATCTTCCTGTATGTATCAGTTCTTCGAGAATGTTCTAGTTAGCACCTGGCCTGGTTCGCACGAATATTTTGAAGGGTAGGCACTTATCAAACGAATTAAAGTTGATATCGGATCGGAGTCTGTTATGGAATAAGTGGGGCTAGTATATTTTTTTTTTTTTTACATTCTATGAAATACTCATAAATTAATATGCTAAAGCCACATTTATACACCAAAGTTACAAGTCTAAATCCGTAAAATAATTTCAAATGCATCTTTAAAATTTAAAAACTATTTACTACATATCAATGACAAAAAAATTATACCAAAAAATATCATAGAATAAGCTTTACTATATTTAAGACTAGATGGCGCAGTATGAAATGTTTGACATTTATTTATTAAACAAATATTTAAAGAGTTTCTAGAACCAATCGAATGTTACCTAATAATATCATTACAGCATTCAAGTAAGATAACTCGACTTCGTGCTCCGGTCCTGAGCTACCAGAATCCCTTGCGGGCCCGTGTTTGGTGCATGAATATTCGATGCGACCGACAGTTTGACCTGCGCTGTTTACAACAACACTGTTTCCTAAACGGTATGGGATGTGTTTTGGGTACTCATGGCGAGTTCGATATTACATACACATTATTGTAATCTTAATTCATAATATGAAAACTAACGTAATTAAAAAAACATGACAACGTAAAGCATTATACGCAATATTCAAAGACATGTTAGTTAGTGGTCATATGAAACGTATATAGAAATAAAATCGAAACAAATACAAAAAAACTAAGAAAACCTTGGTTAAAGTTTTTCCCAAGACTCCAGAATATATGGACAGCGCCCAGCCTTACACACCGAGCTAGCGCAAGACATAACTACCATACGTAGACTACGGAGTAACTGTTATCTAATCTGGGACCGCGCGCGGCTACCATGTCATTTTTGGTGCGCGTGATTTGAGTGTCCGTATTTTTGTGTTTGCTCAGGATAATTAGGTCAAATATTAACCAACTATTTTTTATTATTATTTGGAACGAAAATCGAGTACTGAACCCCCTGTATCAATATTGCTGATGTTCAAACTTTCACGGTGTTTTATTTACCAAAATTAGTGTTGCTTCACGTGTTCAGTAAAAAAAAAAAATGTAATGAAGCGAACGGTACTCTCTCCTGGTGGTAAAAGTTAACGCATTTTTTTTTTATGGTTGACAGGCTAGGTATTTGACCACAGCTCACCTGATGTTAAGTGAAGGTGTGATCGAAGATGGTAAAGCACACCTAGCCTGGAATGGAACTGGCCATGACCGTTGCAGCGATACACAAAACTTTGACTAACAAAACAAAGTTCAGGGCATCACTGTTTTGGAGCTCATTACTTTGAGACTTTCGATGGTTAGTCTCAACGGCCCTGTAATTTTGCTAGCTGCAGTGCCCTTTAAACCGGAACATAGTAATGTGTACACACTACTACTTGACGGCAGAATATCATTGCCTCGTCTTGCCGCGCGCGCTTTGTACTCAGCTTTGTCATTCAATTCATTTTATACATATTTTTTTTCCTTTTAATTTCTTATGCTACTTTTATTATTATTGTTTTTTAGTTTTTAAAGACGAAGCCTCTATACAGCTAACTCTTAATAATAATTGTGCAAACTGTTTGACGAGTCCATATAGGAGCATTTATATTATGTTAATTTTTATGAATGTAACTCTTTGAACAATAAAGATTATTCTATTCTATTCTATTCTCCGTGATGAAGACCATCGGATGTGGCCAAAACTATAGTCGGAGTTTCCGATAAAACTAAACGTGAATAATCTCACATAAGTAAAACAAAAATGTGTCAAAACCACATCAATTTCCACAGTATACCACCACGCCAAATTTCTTAGAGTTGAATAATGATTTTTTATGGTTCTAACTATACCACCGTAACCAGAAAACAAGTTCGTTATATTCCGATTGGTGAATTGGCGCACTGCCCTCATATCGTATGAATTTTAGATTCGTATAGCCCAACAGTCACGTTACCTATTCAAACAGAAGACCTAGCTCTATATAGAGGCTTGAGTATTTTTTTTAGGCTTCAGACACACGATGCCTTGCGGTGATGGTGAGACGTCAACAACGTCAGTTAGTGACACTATTTTAATTTTTAAGATTGGTGATTTGCTAGTTGTTTGATCACAGTTCACCTTTTTTTTTATTTATATGAAATGAGACAAATAATATTCCTGATGGTAAGAGATAATACTTGTCCATGACCATGACACTGAACTTTGTTTTACTACACAAAGCTCTGTGTCATGACTTTGTGTTGTAAAAGAAAGTTCAGAGCATCACTGCTTTGGCGCTCACTAATTTTAGTCTTACGATGGTTAGTCTCAACAGCCCTATAATTTCCCTAGCTGCAGTATCCTTCAAACCGGAACACTATAATGCTTACACACTACTGCTTGGCGGCAGGATTTCTGATACTGCAATGGTACCTAGACGACCTCCCGCTAAAGAGGTCCCACTAAGTTACATTGGAAAGGTGCAACGCTGATGTCTTTCCGACGCAGTGACTTGTGTGAATGGGTCTTTATTCTATCGGATTTCTTCAATGTAATGGACAAAAATGGAGAGACGAAACGGTCTATATCAGGAATAAAGTTCTATCTTCTCTATTCCGATAGATCGATAAGTCTCGCTGGATAGGCTTTAGAAGTCTCTTGGGAGTTAGGTTCTAGGTTAGGCACCACTAAAACTAGACAGCGTACCGTAAATGATAGAGATGATAGCTTAGTGGTTAGCGTGGTCGGTACTCACGCCGCAGGTTCAAACCATAACAATGAGCTTGACCTGGTGGTGAAGGAAAACATCGCCAAGAAACCATAGTGTGGTGGTAGGGTATTTTATAGTACTCGGCTGGCTAGCTGCCACCCTCAAGTTGAAAATTTGTCACCAAGCAAGCGGCGTGTTGAGATCCACTTCTATTCCAGGCTAGGTGTGCTTTTCCATTTTCGACCACATCATCACTTAACATCAGGTGATTTGTGTCCAAACAACCAGCCTGTCAAACATATAAAAAACCAATTTTTAAAATTTAAGTTAAGATTACACCTCTGTTTATTTTTACTTTAAGTTAGTTTAGTGAAGTTTTCTGTTCATGTGTTTACTTATCATATTGTTTGCCTGTACGTAAGTAAATCATCGGCAATACACACATAACTTAGAAAAGACTGAGGTGAGTGCCATGTGATTCGAACCCAGGACCTCCAGATTGAAAGCCAGACGGTCTACGGTGACGTGACGGTGACCTAAGCGGGATTACTCACGTTTAATTAAAATCAATAAACTAAACAATATAATTAAACGTGCGTAATTCCGCATAAGTAAAACAAAGGCTTATTTTTTATCTGATTTATAATCAACGATCACTTTCCTAGCGGATTTAGAAATTGAGTTATGCTAGCGAATATTATCTATTACAGCTATCCTAGTGAACTGTTACCTTTAAACTTGTCGACTTGAACTTTCATCTGGCCAGGGCTTATGGCGTGTCTTGAAGCAGAGTCCGCGAAGACTGCAGAGTGGTCTTGGAGAGAGATTTAGTTTCGTATGTCTAGCTTTTACGGGTTGCCGTTATTGAGTGGAAAATTGTCACACTCAGTAAACCAATAAGACAGAGTTTCTGAAACTTTTTCTAATCAGGGATTCTTTGTATAATTTCAAAGAGTCCGCGGACCCTTTTCGAAACGATAAAACGAATGAGGTGTTCGCTTTTGGCTTTTACCAGCTTTCATCTATGATTAAACTTAATAATAATAATAATTTACTTCCAAATGTTTTTGTGTTACAAAACTTGTTGGGCTTTAGACTCGGATAGGCCGGTCTTTTGGGAGCCCTGTAAAGAATTACCTCAGTGTGGCTGCGCCCGCTTGGTAGTGCTATTTTTTATATATACATATACTTTACTTACCTATGTATAGTTAGTGTAATGGATGCTACTGCTTTTGTTGGATTAGAACGTCAAAATGAGGAACCGTTTTTGAAAACGCGAGGTACACAGCAGATTGGATACCAATTTTTATATAAATGCATTATAAAGTTTACCATGGACTTTTGGCGATCATTGCACGGACCACTTAGGGATTCACGAACCACAGTTTGAGAAATCCTGATTTATGGTAAACCTTTCAGACCAATAAAAAATCAATGCTTTTTTATAACATTATCTGAAATTAGAGGTCGCTTAAAATATCTTCACATACTTCAAACAAAGTCTATAGTATTTTTTTTTTTTTTTTTTGTGTAAAGTAATAAAACAACGAGATGCTTTCCTGATGGTAAAAGATAACGCCTGTCCATGACCATTACAGCGGTACACAAAACTTTGTGTAGTAAAACAAAGTTCAGGGCATCACTGCTTTGGCGCTCATTACTTTGAGACTTTCGATAGTTAGTCTCAACAGCCCTGTAATTTCACTAGCTGCAGTGCCCTTCAAACACAGTAATGTTTACACACTACTGCTAGGCGGCAGATATCTGGTACTGCGGTGTTATCAACCTAGACCACCTTCTGCTAAGGTTACTGTAAAGTTCTGCTAATATTATTTTGTAACTTACACACACAGACATAGTTATAGCAAAATATATCAACAACAAACAAAACCGCGGCTTTTTCCCCAAAAAATGCAATGGTTACGATTCCAATTTCCACGGGATGTACACCCTTCATCGCCGAATGGGGTGTGAGGGATGATAAATGACAATGACACTCATGGCCATAGCGTGCACTTCACTCGCTCTTACCACATTCTAAGAGTGTGTCCCACTCAAAGATATGAAATTAACAAAAGCATCTCCGGACAGGTCCACTTCTGTATGTTTATCTCTATATGTCACACCATCAGCCATAGGTCGTCCACTGCTGGACATAGGCCTCCTCTGGGGGGGGTTTTGCCAATACTCGCCACGCTTGGCAGGCAGGTTGGCCAGCGCAGTTAGGTGTGATTGTTCAAGGAAGACGCTGCCGGATTATATCCCTTAGCCGACTCTTACGGCAACCACGGGTAGAGAGGGTGGGGTACTATTCTTACACCGGCACTACCACGGCATCTCTACATCTCTATATGTATATCCTCGTTAATAACACACCTCTTTTTTACCGCTAAACAAGCTAAATGTTTGACCTCAGCTCACCTGGTTATAAATGACAGTGTGGTCAAAAATGGTAAAGTTCACCTAGCTTGGAATGCAGCTGACTCTCAAGTGAGGCTGAAAACACATCGTAAGGTACCTGGAGACAGATTTTAAACTTAAGGGTGGTAGATAGTCAGACAAGTACTAGAAAATAGCTTACCACCACGCTATGGTTTCTTCACGATATTTTCCTTTACCGATAGCTCAAGCTTATTGTTGAGTTTCGAACCTATTTCCTTCGACGTGTGGACCGTCCGCGCTAACCACTGAGCTATCATCGCTGTGAATCTTTTAATCTCTACATCCTAAGGTACCTTGGAGAGATCGCTTTTAGCGATAGGATTGCAAGTTGTTACACCTATCAATTATGTTTATTTTCTTTATCTTTTCTATTGTATAATTTTTGTGGACAATAAAGAATTAATCAATCAATCAATTTCATGTTTCAATTGTCAAAATTCATGTTTTCTTCTCTCGTCTAAATTATATCAGTGCCTCAAGTCGACAGTCTTCGACCAGTGTGTGTGATAACTTATGGCTCTAAAGTGTGTCCTCTAACAATGGGCTTTATCAGCAAGCTCAAAGAAGCACAACGAACTATGGAGAGGGCTATGTTCGGGGTTTCCCTACGAGAATTGAGGAGATTCGTAGACGAACTAAAGTTACCGACATAGCCCAGCGAATCAACCAACCACCCGCGCTAATGATTGAGGTGAGTGCACGCTAAGCAGTAGTGTGTAAACATTACTGTGTTCCGCTTTGAAGGGTACTGCAGCTAGCGAAATGACAGGGCTATTGAGACCAACCATCTATTCTCAAAGTAATGAGCGCCAAGGCAGCGATGCCCTGGACTTTGTTTTACTACTCAAAGTTCTGTGTATCGCTGCAATTGTCATAAGCAGGCGTTATCTCTTAACATTAGGAGAGCGTATCGTTCGTCTCATTACTGTTACATTTAAAAAAAAACACAATCATTGCTACGATTTTAAACGTGTCTCCATAGTGGATAACTAGCTTAAGGCCCAAGGAAATGACTCCATAGCTTTATGGGATTCCCGAGCTGGCGTTAAATTGACTGACTGGGACAATGATTTATTAGATTTCAGGTTGGCAGAGGAAAAAATGTGATGAAAGCATCTCTGAGGTACAAAAAATGGAGAAAACTGACCGGCGCGGGCGTGGCAGACTGATTTCGTTTTTGTTGGCATTCATACACAGACCAATATTGCGTGAGACAGAATGAAAAACTATTTCCATAGAATATTTTTAGTATTTTTTTATTTATATAATTATTGTAGGACATTACACACAGCGCCATCTGACCCCAAACTAAGCAAAACTTGTACTAAGGAAGTCAAATGTCAAAGTCACCCACTGGAGCTACTATGTCAGCGACCCAGAGCCTCGCTCCGATACTTCAAGGAGCTGGGCTGGCTCGGGTAGACGCTGGTAGGGGGAAATGCACAATACACCCCAAGCGGGACGTCAGTGCAGGACTTATCGCCCCCATCCCGAATAAGAATAAGAATAAGAAGTCAAATATCTCTCAGAATACTTGTCTTACCTAAATATTTTTTTTGTAAACATACTTATAATATATACAGAAAACACAGAACAAACATTTGTTTCTACAACAAAATGTTTGTCTTGGGCGGGAATCGAACCCACGATCTTACTACCAATGAACCAACGGAGCTGTCACAGTTCGTTGGTTATTCAGAAACGTGAAAGTTTGTGTGTATGTTTGTTACTTTTTCACGTTCTGACGGCTTATCGGATTTGGATTAAATTTGTAATTCAGATTGGTAATACTCTTGATTATTGTATAGGTTATGGTTCATCCCAAAAGATGCAGGGAAAACCGCGGGGCAAAGCCTCTTTATAATCACACGAATATTACACATTGGAAAGTATGGCTGTATCTTTTTATAGTTAACAAGCTAGGTGTTTGACCATAGTTCACCTGATGTTACGTGTGGTCAAAGATAGTAAATACACCTAGCCTAAAATAAATAACCAGCCAAGTGCGAGTCGGGTTCGCGCACGAAGGGTTCTGTACTATTATCTATAAAAACGGCAAAAAAATCATGTCTGTTGTATGATGGGAGCCCTTTTATTCTGTTTTAGTATTTGTTGTTATAGCGGCAACAGAAATAAATCATCTGTGAAAATTTCAACTGTCTAACTATCACGGTTCATGAGATACATACTGGTGACAGACGGACAGACAAATAGAAGGCGGACAGCGGAGTCTTAGTAATAGGGCCCCGTTATACCCTTTGGGTACGGAACCCTAACAACGGTCAAGATTTTATAGCGCCACCTAGTTCATCGAGTCCAAGTTAGGTGCTTGACGGTAGACTTCCATTATAAGTCGGACAATCAGACAGACAGATCGACAAAGTAACCATATTTTGATACCCCCGCTGGGTCATTGGTAGTAAATCTGGTTTAAAAGCTGTAGGCGTGAGTTCGATTCCCACCCAGGACAAAAATTTTGTGGCATAAACAAATGGTTGTTCTGTATGTATTTACAAGAAAAGTATTTAAGTATTCTATCAGTTATTTGACTTCCATAGTGCAAACTTTAGTTTGGGGTCAAAGTTGGATAATTATGTTATATAACGAACTTAAAAAAATAAAAATAAGGACGAAATCTTTAAAATTATCTAGACGACTATGTTACTAAGTAAATTATAATCGATATTTTACAGTATACAAAAAGAAAATACAATAAGTAACTTATGTCGAACATATAACACGAAGCCAAATTCTCGTCATATTCAAATCCAGAATTTTCTTCAAATCAAAGACAGATTTCTTTATTTACGACAATGCACGTCGAAGTTCGTGCTTGATTTATGTAACACGTTGTGCAAAACACGTCGTGTAAATCATACCCCGGGTGCCCGTGACGGCTCTGAATGTTTTTGGGAAAATATGAGAGAGAAATTTGTGACTAATTTGCTAAGAAGGACCAAATTGTTCTTATTGCCAACCAACAATGACTAAGCGACTATCTTGTACTCGGCTGGCTAGCTACCAAGTTGAAAATCTACTTCCAAGTATCTAACGGTGTGTTCCGGCAGGACCTTATTTAGCATGTATTATGTAGCGATGATAGTTCAGCGCGGTCGGTTCGCATGCCGAAAGGCATGGGTTCAAACCCCAACAATGAGCTTGAGCCGGTGAAGGAAAAACATCGTGAGGAAACCATAGCGTGGTGGTAGGGTATTCTCTAGTACTCGACTGGCTAGCTACCACCCTCAAGTTGAAAATCTGCCACCAAACATCTAACGGTTCCGGCAGCCTCACTTGAGAGCCAGTTCCATTTCAAGCTAGGTGTGCTTTACCATCTTCGACCACATCAAGACCAAGTTCATTTCCAGGCATGGTGGTACACCATCTTTGACCGCTGCGTCACTTAACATCAGGTGAGTTGTGGTCAAAAAACTAGCTTGTCAACTAAGAAAAAAAGTGCCAAATTACAAGCGCAAGTGTAAAAAAGTAATGCAATGTGGTGAAACATGACTATTCGTGTTGCTTCCAGGACTTGTAGCTTGTAGAAATACTACTATAGCATAACTGGACTCCATCGTTTTTTTGTCCACTTAGACTGTGAAGTAGACTTATTTTTATATTTATATTTGATTTTACATGATATACTTGATAGTAAATGCTTGACACTGGCAAATCCACAAAAAGCTACGCCAAAAAACGAAGAAGAAAAAACCTTATTGGACACTTAGTAACTGTAGAAACTCGCCAACAAAACATTCGCAGATATAACTAACTACTGCTATAACTTTCTGCACATGCATTATCTTAGAAGGGTTCCTACACAAGCCAAAAGGGGAGAGTTGACGTATGCCCAAGATCTTAGAGGGTCTTTAGCGCACTCAGAAGGGATAACAAAATGGATTATAGTTATTTTTCCGCCCCTCGGCTGAAAATATCTGTGACAAGTGAGTACGAAGCTTATTGCGACCGTTTATGAATGATATGACCGGAATAAGTAAGAGGAATGAATGACAGACAATAATAATATAATCTTTATTACCATACGTACAATTAACATTTTCACAAATTAATTTACTATTTACGATTTGTATACTGTAATATATCGGCCCCAAACAAGGCGTAGCCTATATTTTAGTGATCCAAGTTCACAAACTAAAGTTTTTAACTTTGGATTCGCGCATCTACATATTGACGAAACAAGATTTGTATACAAAAAGGATTCGTCCCGTTTGCTGTCGAAACAGCGGGACCATGGTGCTCAGAAGCAATATAATTTGTACGAGAGATAGGGTATCGTTTGAGAGAGAAGGGAAGAGGAGGACGGTCGGACTGGTTCTTGACCCAGCAAATATCCCTGGCCATCCAGCGCGGGAACGCAGCCAGCGTATTGGGCTCGGTGCGCGGGGAACTTTTTGAGTAATTAGATTTTGACTGTATTAGATAGGTAGATTAGACTTATTCAGTATTATATTTGACATGTTTGTAATTCAAATATTTATATTAATTAATGGTTAATGTATTTTAAAGTTATTTTTAAAATAAATAAGTAATCAAACCTTAAATTCTATCATAAATAGTCAAAATAGTGTATATTGTTAAAACTTAGTCAATAAATTGTTTTAATATTGTCGCTGTTGTAAAAAAAAGGAAATTATACAAATAAATAAACTAGGTTTCTCTCTGCGTGAGTGTGAGTTGTGTATTTGTGTGTGGAAAGATTGTGAGTGTGCTGGATGGGAACATATAATATGGTAGTTGGTAAAACCTAACTGCAGTCATATACTTTGACCAGTACTTCGGTTTCCTCATAATGCTTGGTCATCAGCCAGTTCTATGTCATGCTAGTTATATTACATGAATCAGCTGCCTTGCTAACTAGCCAAAAACTTATCCATTCTTATATTTAAAGGCCACATCATTGATGTCTGGACTTTGTCAGACTACTCAAAGTTCTGTTTATCGCTGCAATGAGCATGGTTAGGCGTTATCTCTTACCATTATAAGAGCGTCTCGTTCGTCTCATTACTTTTACATTTAAAAAAAACATAATTATTTATCCATACAGTAAAACTTTTCATTAAATCAAATAGATTTATAGAATCTCTTTTGTGTAGGTGGTTAAAAGCCCCTCTGAATTTAATTCTAATTGAAGTTAATTTCGCCAGAAGCAGAAACAAAACTTGCAACACCGAGGCATAATTACGAAAGACAAAATTTATAATCCCTTTGAAAATAATTTAACACAGAACTCGAGTAAATCGTCTAAACAAATTCCGCCGATTAAGAAAATTAAATTTTCCGCTTGTTCTGACTTCACTGACAAATTACTGTTACTCCTTATCCAGGCAATCCTATCTCAAACATCTGCCACAGATAACGCAACAATTCCCGATTTCGAACTTCAATACATGCAGAAGGAAAAGTTTAACTGAGGAATATTATTCAGTCTGTAACATGGTATCGAATAGCAGTGAAAAGAAGGCTATAGAAAACAAATCTCATAGAAAACTGTACAATTTTCAATTTTATTGACATGGGATGTCCGTGTGTATGCACTACAGTATGTGAACAAAATAATAGTATAAAGAGAAATCTAAACAATGAAAATAAGTAATAATTTAAAGCAAATCTAAATCCCACTAATATTATAAATGTGAAAGTTTGGATGGATGGATGTATGGATGGATGGATGTTTGTTACTCAATCACGCCAGAACGGCTGAACGGATCTGGATGAAATGTTACATGTAGGTACTTAAGGCCCTGGAATAAAACATAGGTTACTTTTCATCATCATCATCATCCATCACCACGCGGGTAAACTGCGGGGCGCAGCTAGTAATATATATTATATACCTGGTGGTAGATCTCCTTAACAAGAGATCGTCTAGGTACCACCGCAATACCATATATTCTACCGCTAAGCAGTAGTGTGTAAACATTGCGGGTACTGTAGCGAGCGAAATTACAGGGCTGTTGATACTAACCATCTAATTTCTCGAAGTAATGAGCGCTAAAGCAGCGATGACCGGGACTTTGTTTTGTTCAGTTTTTTTTTTTTTATATCTGACAAGCTTGGTTTTTGACCACAACTCACCTGATGTTAAGTGACGGTGTGGTCGAAGATGGTAAAACACACCTAGCCTGGAATGGAACTGGCTCTCAAGTGAGGCTGCCGGAACACACCGTTAGATGCTTGGCGGCAGATTTTCAACTTGAGGGTGGTAGCTAGCCAGCCGAGTACTGGAAAGTACTCTACCACCACGCTATGGTTTCCTCACGATGTTTTCCTTCGCCGACAGCTCAAGCTCATTGTTGGGCTTTAAACCCACGCCCTTCGCCATGCGAACCAACCGCGCTAAAAAGCTTTATCATGTCTGTACTTCTTCGTAGCAACCTGTATAATTATTTTGAATCATCAAATTGCACAAACCACGCTCGTGTGCTTCGGGCCCTGCAAGCCCTTTACGTAAACAACTCGTTAATAATTGCTGAGCCCTTTGTAGGTATGTATTATTCATAGCAGCTGTAAACCGAACTAGCCTAATGAAAAGGGACACGTTTGTTCCCGTCATACGGATGTTTGTCACACTGTCACGTAACTAAAGATAAACGTTGCTTTGCTGTTCGATGTAAGACGAGGTCGCGCGCGTTTTGTACTGTCTCTATGAAGAAGGCCACCGCATGTGGCCGAAATTATAGTCGGAGTATTCAAAATAATTAGACGTGAGGAATCCCGTATAAGTAAAACTAAAACTCAAGATAACTTATGGAGAACGAGGTTCGGTTGTCTTGTTCAGGCGTAGCTACTTTTTTAATCATTTATTGTAAGCCGTGTTATAGTATGTTGCAACGATTGGGTATCAACAGTTGAGGATACAATATTCGGTATAAGAATATTAAAATTATATTCGTTAATATTGAAATATAAAATATAAATAAATATCGTAGGACATTACACACAGCGCCATCTGACCCCAAACTAAGCAAAGTTGGTACTATGGAAGTCAGAAAACTAATAGAACTAGGCAAAAGCTGAGCTTTGTGAGGGCTCGCGTAGTTTTTCTATAATAAAATTATTATTTTTTGACAGATAACACACCTAGTTATAAAGTTAAATTACTATGTTAAAGCACAAATCTATATGCGTGATAGTTTTTCAGTAAAGTGTACCACAAAAATGCTCAGGTTGTAGAATAGTGTTAGGGCTTGCTTCGCTCGCCCTGATAATTAAATACTTTTTTGGTGTTGTAAATACATACTTATATTACACACAGAACACCCAGACACAGATCAAACATACGTTTATACCACAAATATTGTTTGTCTGCATCTATGTCTGTGTCTGTGTCTATGTGAGTGATGAGTCTATGTTTCTATCTACGTGTATATTACATTGTCACATTATTACGTAACGGTGTAAATAATGACTAAATCCAAATTTATAGAGGCGTATCCAGCTATATTTGAAATCTTGTTTAAATTGAAGTTCTAGAATATTGTATGGAGAAAGTTTTGGGCACTTCCAAGTAATAGGTTTGTGTCGTCAATTAATTATATAACTATAACCGTGTACGAGATATAATAATAAATAATTGTACAGGGATGTACGGAAAGGGTGCAATAAGCCGGAAAGTGGTCACTCTCAACATTGCAAATGAATATTTTTTGCCGTATGTATATTTATTCATAATTATAGTAGAGAAATCAATTATTATTTAAAATAAAACGTAGAAAAAAAAGCTATCAATTGGAGTAGTTTCCAAAACACTGGTTCAATTGCCACGTTGTATGGCAATATTTAATCTTTGTGCAAAATAGAGGCCAGCCTTTTGGTCATGTGTGACGTCGACCAAACGGACCAAACGAGATGACAGTTCAATTGCCAATACTCGCCACGCTTGGCAGGCGTGTTGGCGAGCGCAGTTAGGTGTGATTGTTCAAGGAAGACGCTGCTGCCCGTCTTCCGGATTACATCCCTTAGCCGACTCTTACGGCAACCACGGGTAGAGAAGGTGGGGTACTATTCTTACGCCGGTACCACCACAGCACAAAATAAAGTACACAGTGCGCCTAATGCAGTTTTCACTTCAAAAATTAACGACATTTTCACAGTGCCATCTAACCAAACGAAGCAAATAACTGTTTTGTAAATATATTTTTTTATTGTTGATAGGCTTGTTGTTTGACCACAGTTAAGTTACGATTTGATCGAAGATGGTAAACACACCTAAACTAGACAAACAAAAATGAAATGCAACATTCTCCAAGCCGCCAAGCATCTAGCGGTGTGTTCCGGTAGCCTCACTTGAGAGCCAGTTTCATCCCAGGCTAGGTGTGCTTTACCACCTTCGACCACATCGTCGCTTTTCATCAGGTGAGTTGTGGTCAAAGACCCAACCTGCAAGCCATAAAAAAAAAAAAACTCGTAATTCATACGGAACCTCCAGACACAGAACAAACATCTATTTACAACATATAATTATGTATATGTATGTATATTTGTCCTGGGTGGAAATTGAACTCATGCCCACGACTCGGGAAACACAGTTCTGACACCGGCTCTGGAGAGAAAGGGTTTCAGAGCTTCACTGCTTCACGTGCGAGTTGCGCAACGCTTTGTTTCCTTGATGAAGGCCACCAAACTATCCAAAACTATAGTCGGAGTTTCTGATATATAATAAAACATGAGTACATCATCATCATACATACATCATCAGCCATAGGACATCCGCAAAACGTGAGCAATTCCGCATAATAAAAATAAAAATCTACAAGACAAATTACAAATAATAGAAACACTTAATTTTTTAAACTTTAAATTCTTATCTCACCAATTACACTAAAACAAGTTAAAAAAATCCACCTTATCTGTCTGCTAATTTTAACCATTCAGTTAAATTTTTATCTGACCGAGTTCATTTGCGAAATGCTTTTTCTCCCCTTTTGTTTGCCAAGGCCTACCCCAGTCCCATAGGACCTACCCTGGAGCTTGCAATGGGAATTCTTTAAACTCCCCTATTTCAAATGTGTTCTGTCTTAATGGCTATTCATTTGTTCTATGAAATAGATAGGGTTGATGAGGAACTGTCTAGGACTGTACTTGCCAAAGAAAACAAACTTTTAAACCAACTTCAAAAAAAGGAGAAGGTTTTCAATTCGTCGGTATTTTTTTTATATATGTTCTCCGATTACTCAAAGACGCTTGGACCGGTGCGAGAAATATTTGGCATTGGTGCCCCATTGGCACTAAGTCAGAATCTGATGTTGGGATCTCAGAAAAATTGAGGGCATCCCTCAAATGTTATAGGGACGTATAATCATCTTTATATATAAATATTTCGTGTCACGTTGTTTGTCCGCGATGAACACCTCAACTACTGAACCGATTTTAACCAAAATCTTGCACACTGTGTGCAGTTTGATCTAATTTGAGAGATAGAATAGTTTATATCTCAATTTATAATCGCAACATTATTATTTTTTGCAAATTGTTTGTTTATTTTTCGACAAAGAGTTATAATTATCTGCGAGTTCCATAAAATTCTAATAGATGGCGGTAATTCATTAACTGGATTGAGTAAGTATCCAATAGATGGCGCTACGTTAAGAGTCCAAACGTTTCATAAGTATTCAATAGATGGCGCTACGTTAAAAGTCCAAACGTTTCATATGGGCTACAATTTATTTCACGTTACACGCATGTGTGTGTTTAATTTGGTCACAGCAACGCGTGGCCGGGTCTGCTAGTATGTCTATATATTTTCTAAAATTATTTATTTATTTACATCTTGTACTAATCATCTCATGTTGCTGAGATGATGGAAAATATAACTCCTTAACTATTAGGAGTTGGTGGATAATTCTTTAAATATTATAGGTTCGTATACTGCTACTTATGTTCCTTTGAGTTATTCAGGTGAGCTGATGATGGAAGGTACAACTCCTTGTTATTTGAAAGGATATTTTTCAGATTGGTCCCCATAAAAATTTCAAAATCGATTCAGTAGTTCGATCTTTTAGACTAAAACCTAGCCGTATTTGGAGTAGTTTATTTTTAAATTGTTTTAAAGGAAGAAAAAATGTTCTTTTGAGAAAATTGTATTTTTAATAGTTAAATAGAAAGGGACCTAGGGAGGAGAACATATAAAACATATTTGTTGGTAGAAGTTAAATGAAATATGAGTTTCACATACGACATAGTCTTGGTACTATCCGTTTTTTACATTTTCTCCCAAAAATATAAGCTACAAAGATTTTTGAGATATCGTTTTTGTTTTGTCCTGTCGATGTTTATATTGATTGCTCTGTTAACAATTTGATCACCCTTATTTTACACTCATAACAGTAATTACAACACAATGATTTTTACGTTAGCCTAAAAAACAGCAATTCTTCCATTTCCTCGATAACATGGTATGTGAATAAAGAACGATTGATCAAAGAGGACATGGTATCACATGACCTATTTTCAAGTACCCCAAAAATATTCGACCATTCCAAGCTCCGGTGTTGCCAGCTTGTCTCCAATTAGACCCGTGCGAGTGTCAAAGCCGGTCGCAGATTGCAAGCAAAGCCTTTTGTGTTTGCATCGTGGATACTTACCAGATTAGTTTGTTCGGAAACTCTGCATTTCCCGAAGAGTTGGGGGATTTTTTCGAGCTGGAAACATTTTTTAATTGAACTGCCATATTATTTTAGGAAGTTGTTTTTAGTGCGATAAACTATTTGAAACGTTTAATTTTGTGTGTTTGAACTATTTGTAATTGAAGTTATTGAGTAGGTGTTAGAAATTACTATACTGGCCTGTATCTAGTATTTTTTTAAAGTCAGTTGTTTTTTATTACTTTGGAATTCTCTATCTCTATGCTCATTCTTTGCTCATACTTGGCTCATTCTTTGTTTACATCTGTATCATACCCATAGCGCAAATAAATGGAACATTATTATTTATCTTCTTCTCGCTGCAGTAGCTAGTTGCCGACACGTGTTTCGCTACACGAGGCATCCTTAGGACGTATTGACTCTACGAGCCAAGCGCTCGAAGAGTCAACACGTAAACAAAACGACTTTTAAGCGAGAATACACAATATAACTCTTCAATATTATTTTCTGAAAGTAATTAAAATGGTCGTTTTCATGTTTTTTTTTTTTATCTACATTTATTTTATACTTAATTATATTACGTTCATAAAATCATTAGAAACTTTAACTCATCTATCCTATTATGCATTTATGTAACGAGACGAAGAATCGAATCGATTGACGACATCCCCACATCTCAGTGCTAAGACAACTTATATGTCTAATAACGTCGTGTGTTCTGTCGATATTCCTTATAAATCGAACAATATCGATCTTATCGAGAGTAAACCACCCGACTGTGCATTTACTATCGTACTCTACAAATAGGTATTTAGCCCGTTGATTGTCCGGAACGTCGGCGGTCACCAAATGCCAGACGTGGCGCTCGCTAATTTGTCCATCTGTTGGGCACTGTTTGCTTAGTGCCGAATTGATTGACGCTGACAGTACTTGATGAACTAAATGGACACTATTTCAAACTGTCCCTTTGGTGTAAACGTTCTCGTGCTGGTAAGAGATTACGTCTACCCATTACTATTGCAGTCGTATCCAAAACTTTGAGAAACGATACACAGATCGCTGCTTTGTCACTCATTACTTTGAGATATTTGATGGTGTATTCAACTACCATGTAATTTCACTAATTGCAGTAACCTTCGACCTTAAATATAATTTTGGTTTTATAAATTTATCGCACAAAAATTCAGAATTGTAACTGATTTACTATCCCCAACGCAATTAAGAAGGCTCATTTGTGAGAAAATTCACAAAATTTATTTTAGTAATGAAATGAAAAATTTGGAGATTCTTTTCAAATTGGCATCGAGGGAGCATGATGAATGGCCAGCTTTTGAGATGAAAGTTTTAATTTTGGTAAGATTTATTGATTGGGAATAAAAGGTGGGACAAAAATCTTTTTTAGAAAAAAACGTAAAAACAACTAAAGTTAAATATTAAGTAAAGCCAAAATCAAAAAGAAATAAAAAGATGAAGTGAGGCTAGATATTTGCAGAGTGAATAGGTATCTTCTAAGTATTGAGAAAAGCCTAAGTCCCGTTATCTATTTGTTATGTTAGTATATAGGCTTCAAGAGCTGTAGGGTTTGGGTTTGATTCCCACCAAAACAAAGGTTTATTTTTTTATTTATTTTTTACGGAATAGGTTTGCGTTTGACCACATCCTGCCTGATGTTAAGCAATGATGTGGTATAGGATGGAACACGCTTACCTAAGAAACCTGTTTACTATTGATTTGAAGACACTCATTTTGTACATTTCGTGAAACACAGACTCCAGCAAAAAGTTCCACATCCTCGCTGTGCAAATAAAGAATGTGGATTCGAAGCGCTTAGTGCGCACATGGGGAACGTCCATAGCGATGACAATGAAATTAATAATTACACATAACATTATTACGAAATGTTATATCAAATTAGTTACCCAATCACATTAAAAACAAAAGACAAAACAACAAAATTAAAAGAGACAACCTAAATTAAACTTAACCTATATTATACTCCAGTGACATAAGCTAATTTTATTTATTTAATTAATTATACTTTTTTCCTCATTCATTTCAAAATCTAAATTCGGAACAAATTGCCCAATCAGAAACTTTTTGAACACAACTCACTCGCAACAAGGAAAACAAAAACAAAACACCTCAATACCAAAGAAAGTAACCATTCCCTCAAAGAAACTTCAAGAGTAATTCGACAAAAGATGTTCGTAAAAACGAGTAGGTGAAGGAAAAAATATAAAACGTCCAAATCATGGAGTGACAAAAAGATTCCTCACAATCAAACTTTTTCCATTTTCACTGGGAGAATAGCTTTGGGCGTCAGGGTTTGATCATAGATTAACTAATGCAAAACCGTTGGTAATATAATTTATGAAGAGTTTGTAAATATTTATGTACCTACAAGACTTGATTACACACTAACACATTTATTACAATTTAGATGCGCTTTAGCTTTTGCAACCATATCTTCTGTCATAGTGTTTTTTCTACCGTTTTTTTTTTTAATATTTTGGCGTCATACTTTGTGCATATACCAGTGTAAATTATTTTAATTTTCTTAAGTATATAATTAACTATCAAGTAAAATAAGTTTAAGTCACACAAAGTAAGCATATAAATATGCACTTTATGTGTAATTCAATTTTTATACATAAACACACGAAAAAACACAAACTTTGGACATATATTTCGGCAAAACAAACTCATTTGTTATTTTAAAAACAATGAAATTGTTTGCTCCGCTAAATGAGACCCTATGTGACACAAAGTAAGTCGATTTTATTATCGACTGCGATAATAATTTACTTACGTTCCCTTTCTTTCATCATTTTACTACCCTAGCTTATACTTTTTAACGATAATTTTTATCTTGAAAGTCCTAGATACATTCAGCCTGTCTAGTGCCCAAACCATATTTCATCATCATCGTCAGTATATCATAGCCCACAGCTGGATATTGCCCTCTTCCAAGACACGCCACCACGACAATCCGATCTACGACTTTTCTTTACCATCCACTGCCAGCTGTCCTACGCATATCATCACTCCATTGAGTCATGTTGTATTCCCAACAATAATCTTGAGCTGCCGGATGAATGAAAACATCATGAGGATACCATAGCATGGTGATGGGGTACTTTCTAATACTTGGCTGGCTAGCTACCACTCTCAAGTTGAAAAACAAATCGGCAGATTTTCAAATTATCATGTGAGGCTACTGGTCACCTGGTGTATTCCAGAAACCATCAGCTTGAGAACCAGTTCCTATTCCAGGCTAGGTATGATTACCATCTTCGTCCGCACTGTCACTTAACATCAAGTGAGTTAAAGTTTAAAGAAAAACCAACAGTAAAAAACATTCCTATTCATATGTTTTCCTGTCCTTTTTAGACTTTAGGCAATTTTGTCGCTACTCTCAAAGAAGTGTCCCATAAAACTTTACATTTAGTCCTCCAACATTCTTGTCGAGAATACCTTAAAAGTTTTGAGTGATG
Organism: Biston stratarius; assembly: GCA_950106695.1. Taxonomy (NCBI): domain Eukaryota; kingdom Metazoa; phylum Arthropoda; class Insecta; order Lepidoptera; family Geometridae; genus Biston; species Biston stratarius. The sequence continues at coordinate 21,637,466 of OX467108.1, read as the reverse complement.
ACTCTGAACATACATTTTGCTTTTATGAAGTTGCTTCTACAGAGAGTTTCAAATACTTACGTTGGGGTGACTGCACAGTCATTGCTTTAGGATGAGTTGGAAAATTGTTGAATTTTAGGATGGCTACTTAATATTAAGGGTGTTACGCTGACGGAGCGAAAAACCGTCATTTGTTTTACTTTACATTTAATATTAAAAACGTAAAAAGATTTTCGATGCAATTTGTTGTTCAGGGTCGTTTTTAGGTCGTTTATGTCAAATAAAGACTTGGACCTTGGAGACCTCGTCTTGATGGAGCTAGTGAGAGTGGTCGCGGATCTGAAGACGTCGTAGTGAGTTCTGTGTACTGGAATATTTCTGACACCGTAGAGGAGGACTCCGGTGAGGAAGGGTTCCAGAGCGCGCTTTCGCAACTTGGTACATTACACGCTCCCACCGTCCCGCCCGCACACCAATCGCTATCTTGACGTGCGAGGCGGGCAGCGGTCCGCAGTACGAAGCAAGACGAGACCGCGCGCGCGTTGTACTCAGCTTTGTCTCCATGAAGAATGGCTCCAGATGTGCCCAAAACTATAGTCGGAGTATCCGATACAATTCAACGTGAGTAATTCCGCAGAAGTAAAGCAAAAATGCATTGAAACTGTTATTAAGTAAAAAGATTGTTTTTATTGAGACCTAACCTTAAATTAAGATTAATTTAAATTGCTTCCCTCTCCAAGTATAATATATAAAAAAATAAATTAAAAAAATCAAAATGTTGGCAAAGGGTTTTTTTTATGGCTGGCAGGCTAGGTGTTTGACCACAGTTCACCTGATGCTAAGTGACGGTGTGGTCGAAGATGGTAAAGCACACCTAGCCTGGAATGGAACTGGCTCTCAAGCGAGGCTGCCGGAACACACCGTTAGATGCTTGGCGGCAGATTTTCAACTTGAGGGTAGTAGCTAGCCAGCCGAGTACTAGAAAGCACCCACCACGTTATGGTTTCCTCACGACGTTTTCCTTCACCGGCAGCTCAAGCTCATTGTTGGAACCCAAGCCCTTCGGCATGCGAACCTACCGCGCTAACCGCTGAGCCATCATCGCTACAAGGTCACGGAGCTCAGTGTCTGTGGAGTGAATAAAAAAAAACCTATAACCGCGCATAACTTTTATTACTTGTTCAATTAGTCTTGATATAAAATTTACACAAAAAAAATAACTTTGATATTAATTTACGTAAAAAAAAAACTATAGAAAAATAATATCGTAATAGCAAGAGAAAAAAAAAACAGCAAAACCATTTTGACCTACAGCACCTTAGCTAAGTTTTCTCTTCACTAAAATAATGCACCTTTCTATATACCAGTACCACTCTCCTCGATAAATGCAGCACAGTTCAAACAGACCGCGTCATTCCATCAACTGGACACAGTTCCTGTATTCAATGAGAATGAGCAAACAGTACTGCACAGACAACAGGAAAGTAAGTAGCTAGAAATGGCCGGACAATCCCTTACCATGTTACAACAACTCTTATGGCACTAGTAGATAAGGTTTTTATCTGTATTTTTAAATTCTGGTATATACAGTAAAGAGTTTCCATGTACATCATCCTTCATGACAACAAACACTCCCTGAGGTGCTCAACCTAAACAACTTTTGATATCAGTCGGAACGTAAAATCGCTTAAAACAGTCTTACATATACATACATATAAACAGCTATATTGCTGCCTATTGGTCTATTGCTACCCAAGTGGGTTCCCTAATAAACTTGTGACTTGAAGATACCCAAACTGTATCAACTTGGGTACCTTCCAGTCACAAGTGAATCAGTTTCTTCTAGAAAAGTGTGCTCCATTCTAGATAGCATCTTAGATGACGGTCAAACACAAACCCTAATATTATAAAGGCGAAAGTTTGTGAATATATAAATGTGTTTGTATGTTTGTTACTTCTTCGCGCTCAAACAGCTGGACCAGTTTTGATGAAATTTGGTATTGAGGTAGCTGAAAAGCTTGTCCCGAAAAAATATTGTGTTCACGTGGGAACAGTGGGTAGCACCGCGGGCGCAACTAGTTTGCGATAAATAAAAAAAATTGTTGTTTCGTGAAAGATTAAAACAAAACAATTATTCAAATTCAAATTCAAAACCATTTATTCAAACTAGGCTGAGAATCAGCACTTTTCGAACGTTGAAATTGCATAAGACAGTCCCCCAAAACGCCCACCCGTCACCACTTCCTAGTGCTTTAGCTGGGAAGAAGAAGTGGCGCAACAAATTCCCCAGCAGCACAGCTGTCTGTTCAGTTAGAGAAAAAAAAAATTATATAATACTATGCAAAATTATCTATATCTTTAAACAAGCAATTCTTGTATGTATATATATATATATATACAGCGAGGCGCTACTGCGCCGACATTAAATGAAAACACATATCCAGTTCCACGTTCTCATACATTCGGTATGCTTTAATTTCATTAATTGTTATTATTTACTGAATTATTCACAATTTTCAAAAATACCATTTGGAGCAACCTGTATCTAAAAAACTGCAGCTCAAATGTCATTAGCCGGAGACAGATCAAAACGTATTATCAATTAAAAAAGAAATACTATTAAATTGAGATAGACCTGTATTTTAACAGCAAACGGTGCACAGAACCGTGCAAATACACACGTGTGCGCGTTTCTTAAATGCAAACGATAAAGAAATACTTACTGAATGAGCTGAAAAATTGCACAAACTTGACCGCGCTTCCTATTTTCTTTTCCTCATAAATAACTTTGCTAACAGACGGTGCGGTAAAGGTCTGATGTGAAGCTAGGAGATGGTGGTAGTACTCTAATTTTTATTCATGAACCATTATTAATTCACAAAGATTTTGATTCTTGTAAACAAACAATAAATAACAAACTCTGACAATGTCAGTACCTAATAGACTAGTTCTTACAAAGAGATGAGTTTGCAAAAAATTTACTTATAAAAACTTTTTTCAATTAAAACTTATTGTTACTTTGTGTTGATAAGATCGTGTTTTGTATGTGACCGTGTAACATAAGTAGTTATTTTGCCATTGATGATGTCAAATTCACAGCATTACACCATCATTTAAAATATTATTAAACCATGCATTATACTGCAAATGCACGAGTTTACTATAAAATAAGTTTAAAAAGGTTTTAACAAACTTATACAAACTGTTTGAAACATTGATCTATTTGTATGAACCAATCTATTTGCTGACATTGGCAGTATCATTGTTGACGTTTGTCCGTCATGTTTTATTTACAAAAGTGTGTGCTTATAATATTTAAAGAGTTCCCTCGATTTCTCCTGGATTCCATCATCAAATCCAGACCTGATACCAATGGGACCACATGGGAAGTACACCCTTTCAAACAAGAAAATAATTTCCGATTCGGTCCAGTGGTTTTCGAGTAATCGGTGAACATACATAAAAATAAAATAAGAAGATTCTGACGAATTGATAACCTCCTCCTGAAGTCGGTTAAAAATGAGAAAGTGTTAATAGTGATTGTGAATGCGATGTACATCATATCTAGTTCTCTGAGCGCAACGCAATGCGGCTTGCACTGTGCAGTTTCGTTTGAATCAATTGATACCTACGGTGTCAAAGAATCGCCGCGCCCTCTAGCGCACACAGCTGTAGTTGTATGAACGAGTCACAGGTTGATTCTAATTCGGGTACTTGATTTATTATTAAGTTTGTTTGAAAATTGATTTCTTTTAAATTTGCGAATATATTTTTTTTACATTGTTTATATGATTACTGATCATTAACCCTACCCGTGTGTTAATTTAATGTCGATGCAAAGTATCCACGTCGTATATATTCTGAATCTCGGAGACGGCTCCAACGATTTTCATGATATTTAGTATGCAGGGGGTTTCGGGGGCGATAAATCGATCTAGCTAGGTTTCATTTTTAGAAAACATCGTTTTATCCGTATTTTCAGCCGGGCAAAGCTCGGTCAACCAGGTACTTTACATTACGCGACACAAAACATTATTTAAATTAATAGCCGTATGTCAGCTAGCACACGCCAATATACCAACCAAAAACATCGAGAACTATACTCAGGCAGAATAAAAACGAAACGTAAACAAAAAGAGCTAAAGAAAATCTCGTTCATGCACCCACTGCATAGAATAAAATCCATAAATCAGATTTATTTCTTATTACTTATTTCCATTTCAACTTCAATTCAATTCTAGCCAATAACCGTTGAACATCATAGTAGGGGCACTAAGAGATACACTTAAGCCACTGCTGTTTAGAAAATGGTTCAGGATTTCCATTCGCCTCGGGCGCTATAGAGCTAAAGACAGTATGCAAACTTTCACAATGGCTATGGGAACTATCCTGGTTTTGACAATTTTTTGTTATACTTCGAACTTCAAAACGAATCTGCGCACATCGTACTCTGGTTTGACTTCTTGAAAAAGAATTCAGATTCAGATTCACCTTATAAAAGAGTTCCGTTATAGGTACGTCAAATCAATACGAGTACAGTTTGTAAAAAAAATAATATAATGTCATAAAATGTAACGTGAATGTTATATTGAGTCCATTAAATAATTTTAGATATACATTACAAATTACATTAGTCAACATCACATGCAAAAGATTGTTCATTCTAATTGGTTTTGATAAAGTTATTAAGCTAATAAAATGCGTTCCAGAGGAAGAAGCTTTTAATTTTTTGATCAAAGTCAAATTTCTTACAGCAACTGGCAACTTATTATACATGAATTTTTTATTAAAAATACTTGTCTGCATATCTTAAACTAAAATTATGGGTATGTGTATTTTTGATTGTTAGGTATTTCCGCCGAAATACATATAGTCCGAGTATCCGCAGCTTGGCTCCAAATAAAACGTAAGTAATCTTATTATAGTATTTTACCAAACGTTTTTTCACGTCTGTCATCTTGTGTGTGTATAAAATTAGTGGTGTTTTATTTATAAATACAGTATCACGTGCGTGAGTGTCATAAAGTGTAATAACGTAATGCTCTGCTATATTTATTTGTTATTTATTTATTTATTTTAAGTATTTCAATCATTATGTACATAATAAATCAAGTGAAATAGGTCCAAGTAGGCACACAAAGTTAGTCGAAAACGAGCCCAGTCATGCTCCAGTACAGAAGTGATAACTTTACTAAAAGCTTTGACGCAGTTCTGAAAGCAATACGCAAATAAATATTACTCCACATTATAAGACATTCCCACATTCGTGCATGTAATTCAGCGCTTTTCAAAAAACTAAATGTTGACTGCACCTTACGTACTGCATCTTGGGTTATATTGTGTTTTCTGTTTCGTTTGCGGTGAGAATTTTGAGGGAATACTGAATGCTTAGAGCATTCCATTTTGAATATTGAAAACAGGATTTGAGCTAGTTTTTGAGTAACATGGTTCGAGTCAAACCTTTGCCAAAATAATGTTCAGTTTTATTAAATTATGGTGCAAATAAAGAGAATGTGATTGTGTTAACGTGTATCGAATCATACAGGGCTTCGTGGACTTCATTCTACTCATGATTGTGCTTAACTTTTGGGATTCATCATCATCATCATCCACATCCTTCTTTATCCCACTGCTGGTTATACCCCTCATTCTTGTTATGCCATCTGCCTCAGTCCTGTGGCAATCTGGTCCAGGTTCGACCCGCGACGGTGACGATCTCTTCGACTCACCTTGGGACTTACCGATTAAAAAGAAATCAAGGTTTGTATTCACCATGGAAATGGTCGTGTGTACGTCAACAAGTACATTTTTAACTATTAGTATAATTATTTCGGATGTCCTTGTTTCAATTGTTTGTTCTTTTAACTATCGAGTGTTGTAATTACATTTTTCTTATAGATGATAGATATGAAGCTGTATCCCCTTATTTTGTCATCATCAGTTTTCTGAATTTACTATGAAGGCAAATTTAAAGTAAAACAATCTGATTATAGTTTTTTGTAGTCTTTTTATATCTGGTTCCCATAGCACAAGCTTTGCTTAGTTTGTGTTGCAATGATTATTATTATTACTAAGCCTTTTAATTAATTTCGATATTTTAAACTTATAATACACTTATTTATACACAAGTAAAATCAGGAACCCTTCTTAGGTCAGGCCTTCTCCAAGGTGTGCCATCTTTCTTTATCTTGAGCTATTTGAATCCATTGTGGACTTGCAATATTTTTTATTTCATTTTCCCATTGTGTAAGGTCTTCCTTTGCGGCGCTTGCCTGGTAGACCTCTCTATTTGGTTACTATTTTGATCCACCTGTGATCTCTTTTAGGTAAGATCTGTTAGGCGTGCTACATGACCCGCCTACTTCCACTTCAGTCCTAGTGCATGGCTTAGAGCATCAATTGCTTACGTCTTCTCTCTTATTTATGTGTGCCTTAATTTTTGTTGCTTCACTACTATACTCATTACTATAAGTACCTGGTTGACCGAGCTTTGCTCGATTTTTCATTACCTGAAAACACGGTTAAAACGAAGTTTTCTAAAAATGAAATCTAGCTAGATCGATTTATCTCCCCCGAAACCCTCTGCATACTAAATTTCATGAAAATCGTTGGATCTGTTTCCGAGATTCAGAATATATATATTATATACAAGAATTGCTCGTTTAAAGATATAGATAGATATAGGTAGGCTTTAAAATTGTTGTAATACATTTACTTACTTCTATGTATATAATATATTTCCTTGTATATGTCACTTGCTTTCCTCATATTATTTATATAGATAATGTTTATATTTAGTTCATTTATCTCTTTGTCTACATATTGTTTTTTTGTGTATATTTATGCATATTTTTCCTTTTACGCACTCTGGTGCGTTACGTCACCTGCCGGCCTTAACGGAAGACCAGCGCCTGCTGGTTGCAGTCGGCATTATGCTGAGTTGAGGCCGGTTTGTGACATATAATTTATTTCTTTCTTTTTGTTCTTTGCGTGTAATTTATTTTTGTTATTTCTTTTGTTTCTGTATACCCATTTTGTTAATGTTTTAGAAATTTGTTTTATGTCATGAATAAAATGTTGTATGTTGTCTATTGTGTCATTCGCTCTATACTATATATATTACATTGTATTATATAGACGGATTGTATTAACTGTACCTAACAATAATCGTTTTACGTGACCATAAAATCATTTCAATTGAGACATAGGCTTATTTCATGTTATAAAAACCCCAAGCCAATGTGTGCGTATCGGTGATATATCGCTTTAGACCCACCATTTTCCACTAACAGCCTAATAAAAATGTTGGTAATGTCCCAAAAGATATTGGTGCATGGTATTCCCTTATAGATTGATAACAGTAAGGACATTTTAAGGTTCCTAACGAAGACTGCAGGAACGCGCTGGATGCGAATCGCTTACAACTGGTCTTCATGGAAATCATTGGGGGAGGTGTAACTGAAACAACCTTAGACGCTTAAGTCATCAAATATCTCAAAGCAATGAACTTTTTTTTATTGTTGATAAGCTAGGTGCTTGACTACAGCTCACCTGATGCTAAGTGACGGTGTGGTTAAAGATGGTAAGCATACGTAGCCTGGAATAGACTGTCTCTCAACTGAGGCTGCCGGATCATACCGTTAGGTGCTTGGTTTGTTTTTGAACTTAACCCGGCGTGAATGAGGTCGGGTATCTCATACCCGACGAGTTTTAAAACACCTAATATTTCTTAACTGTGCGATTCCTGGAACTCGGCTGTTTCAGTAGCTGGAGGGGGTGGTTCGGGGAGTGATTTTCAGCGACAGTAACAGTGTTGTGCCGGCGGCGGAGTGAACTACACATGCGCAAACATAGAGCGGGTACGTAATACCCGACCTCATAGTCGGTGTAACTATTTTGTGTTTTGGTTATGTTTTAATTTTATGCGTATAATAATTAAATTTCCTTGTTTTTAGGTGTGTAAACTCCAAAATGTCTTATGAGGAAAATCAGTGACGGCTTGCTCAACTTTTAGAAGCATGTTCTAGTGATGAAAGTGGCGAATCAGGGAGTGGAGAAGTTGATCACTGCTCTCAATGTACGGAGGAAAGTGATTCGGAACAGGACGCAGATTTTGATGAAGAAGACGCTCACGGTCACGGGAAAGTATACCAGATGTAGGACTGCAAAAAACAGAAAGGACAAAGCATTCTTGCATCACATGCGAAAAGCCAATATGTATGGAGCATGCTCGTTTTGTTTGCAAAAACTGCTTCGAAAAAGAGTAGTTTTTATAGTAATAAGTAAAAGAAGATATTAGAATGTTTTATGTTATGACATATCTAAATTATATAAGACAGATTTATTCTTTAATTGTGTGTGCACAGTTGATCTCAAATTTCCAAATTTTTTGTTATTGAGTCATAGTTTCTAAATATTGTTGATTTGTGCGTAAAAAACTACTACTTCTTTTTGTATAGAAATATAAGTACTTTTATAACTAGAACTGGGTTATTTTATCATCTTACCTCATTTCCCTAAAGATAATTAATATATTGCAGTAATAAGTATAATTCTATAGTAATTTCAGTTATTAAAATCGACAATTCTATATTAGGGTATGTCATACCCACCTCGCAGTCGGTGTAACAATTTTTCACCTCATTCACGCCGGGTTAAGGGGGGTAGCTAGTCAGACAAGTACTAGAAAATACTCCACCACCATGCTGCAGGTGAAGGAAAACATCGTGAGGAAACCATAGCATGGTGATAGGGTATTTTCTAGTACTCGGCTGGCTAGCTACCCCCCTTAAGTTCAAAAACATGGCTGGCCTTGAAGTTGATTTGCCGCCAAGCATCTAACAGTGTGTTCGGCGTCCTCACTCGAGAGCCAGTCCCATTCGAGGCTAGTTGTGTTTACCATCTACGACTACACCGTCACTTAACATCAAGTGAGCTGTGGTCAAATACCTAGCCTATCAACTATAAAATATAATTAAACAAGTACTCCTTACTGTTTCTTGAAAAATCTCTGTAGGTACTAAAACACATGTGTTGTCATTTCGGGGACGTTTGTTCGTAGCTCGATGTGCTTGCACTGTGATGTATATCTGAATCGTGTCTTCTGATATTGCTGAACCAGTTTTGCAATCAAAGGGCTGCTTAATCATATATTTTGCTATTTCTGTGGAGGAATGTTAAATTAAATCTTCATCACTATTGTAACCAAAGATACTTTTACGTGGAAACACACTGAAAATATAAATAAATAATTGCCGTTGAGACAGCGGGACCGTGTTTTTTTATTTTTATGGCTGATAGGCTAGGTGTTTGACCACAACTCACCTGATGTTAAGTGATGATGTGGTCGAAGATGGTAAAGCACACCTAGCCTGGAATAGAACTGGCTCTCAAGTGAGGCTGCCGGAACACACCGTTAGATGCTTGGCGGCAGATTTTCAGCTTGAGGGTGGTAGCTAGCCAGCCGAGTACTAGAAAGAACCCTTCCACCACGCTATAGTTTCCTCACAATGTTTTCCTTTACCGGCAGCTCAAGCTCGTTGGGGTTGAGCCCACGCCCTTCGGCATGCGAACCGACCGCGCTAACCACTAGCTATCATCGCTACAAAACCTCCGAGGCGCGGATGTTCGTATCAGAATTGTGGCGGCGTCTCAGTGAAAAAGGGCGTGATCCCCGAGCAGGATCCTATTTAGTACAGCATCTGTTGCTGGCTGTCCAGCGTGGTAACGCCGCGAGTATTATGGGCACTTTTGGGCGGGGATCTTTGCGTGGGGGCCTTTTTGACTAGGGATTTGTTGACTCGTATTATCTTTTTTAGCGGACGGCATATTGATGCGCGTCAACAAAGCCCTTATGATTTATCAATGTAGTAATATTATATTATTAGACAATTGTATTTATTGAATACTTACATGTTATAATAAGGTGCCTAAATAAATATTCAGTAAACTGGAAAAAAAAAAATGGTATACCCAATATATAAAAATTAAATGGTCACAATTTAAAATAAATAATTATAAATAAATCACCATCATCATCAACATCCACAGCCTTCTTTATCCCACTGCTGGTTATAGGCCTCTCTCTTGTTATACTATCTGCCTCGGTCCTGTACCAATCTGGTCCACGTTCGACCTGCGACGTTGACAATATTGTCGACACATCTAAAATAGATACATATTGCACATTTCACACAGCGCCATCTAGCCCCAAACTAAGCAAAGCTAGTAGGCATGGGAACCAGACAGTGCACAGAATACTTTTTTTTTTTTTTGGTAAATATGTACTTATAATACAACACATCCAGACACTGAACGTCTATGATAGTCACACAAACGTTAGTCCTGATTGGGAATCGAACCCATGCTCTTCAGCTCTCGACGCAGGATTTAACCAAAGAGCTAACAGGACAGTTATACTAAGCAATATTACTAAGTATTATTCTCATAAAAAAAAAAATATATCCAATGTAAATCTTCGACTAGTTATCATAATAGTCATCATAATTGTAAGAGTTATTTCCTTTTACTGTATATCACTTTTTACATAATAGAATGACAAGCAAGCGGGTGTCTTGATAGTAAGTTATTGTGTCCGCTTATGAATATCTGCAACACTAGAAATGTTGCTGGTGCATAGCTTTCTTCAAGGCCAAGAGTTTATTAAAAGTGTTCACACTTCACGCTTACTTTCTACACACATAAAATATATACACTAACCCAACAAGACTCGGTAAAAACTCAAGTAAGAAAAAGCTTCCCACAACACTAAGTCACCGGAAATAGCTGAAAATGGCGGCATTTCCGGTACTTACACCGCACGGCTCGAATTAACAGGTACGCTGCTGTGTCATAAATTATTTTCTTGTGGTTTGCTACGGCTGTGAGATTTTAAATAGATGCTTAGACTTTATTATATACTGCTGAAGGTATTTTAGGAATATGTGTGTATTACTAACAAAAAGCTGAGCTTTGTGAGGGTTCGCGTAGTTTTTTTAACGGGTAAAACTTTTTAAGACACTTTTTTTTTAATTATTATAAAACCGCCAAGTTGGGAACACTGATTACGCCGTTATTTTACAACTTGATTCTAGTGGTGTATTTTGGGTATTGAGTTTAGTTCTGTTGCAGCGATGTTAACTCTTTGGTTTTCTAACAGATGGCGTTAGTAGTACAATAACATACAATTACCTACGTCTAACCTACATTACATTTAAATTTTTACTAAGCCCCATAAATAATCAGGGCGAGCGAAGCGAACCCTAATACCTACTATCCCACAACCTGAGCGTTTTTGTGGTACACTTTACTGAAAAACTATCACGCCTATATATTTGTACTTTAACATAGTAATTTAACTTCATATCTAGATATGTTATCTGTCATTAAAAAAAACATAATTTATAACTATTAAAACAAAGGTTATTGTACTACTTACGTCATCTGTTAGGAAACCAAAGAGTTAACATCGCTGCAACAGAACTAAACTCAATAATCAAATACATCGTAGTTAATCTACCTAATACTAGATGACACCACTAGAATCAGGCGTAATCAGTGTTCCGAACTTGGAGGAGCTACGTATTTAAAGAGGCATCTTAACGTGGGTCGCAAGACCTAACCGGTGTACATGCTCTCTCCTACAACGCGATAGACCTGGCAACCGCACGGCGATATCAATGATTCCTAAGAAATTTTGACAATCTAGTAAATTGAATAACCACTCACATAAAAAGGCAACCAATTTATAAACTTTTTATGTTATACTCTCTGCATATTGTCATGGTAATTTTTGTTTTTGGCGCACAATCGTACAAACAGCGATACACGGACAAACACGCTATAAAAATGAAAATATGCTAACCTGATTCAGCGTATTTTTCACGGAAATAACAATATAGGGTTCAAATCTCTCTCTGGGGTGTGAAATCGAAATTACTGTACATTTCCACCCCTCTATGTCGATTTAAAAAATATGTCCGGAAGTAATTTCGTGTTTGGGGTTGTACAATTTATTTCACGCTTTTGAGACGTGATTTCCATGTTAAAATGGTGGAGAATTGTTTTTCGAAGAAAGGTGGCCGATGTTCTCTTTCTACGGAACAAAATTCGTAACGAAATCATTCGACATGGAATTCAAGTTAACGCCTGACTAAAGAATTGTAAGCTGAAGTGGTAGTAGGCCACTCTCAATACTCAAACTGAGGTGCCGATAGGTGCCAATGGAAATATTTCTACTATGGAAATGATTTACCACGGAAATGTTTCTAATATGGAAATGTTTCCACTATGGAAATGTATCTACCATGAAAATATTTTTAAGATGGAACTGTTTCTAGTATGGAAATGTTTATAGTATACTGGAAACATTGGGTATGTTTCCAGTATACCATACAAATCACCACATGGTACAGTCTACCATAGAAATGTTTTTAACATAGAACTGTTTCTAGTATGGAAATGTTTCTATCATGAAAATGTTTTTACCCTAATAATATTTTTACCTTGGCAATGTTTCTAGTACTGTGGAAATGTTTCCAGTACAGAAATGTTTCTATCATGGACATGTTACTAGTATGGAAATGTTTCTAGTATGGAAATGTTTCTATCATGGAAATGTTTCTATAATGGAAAGGTTTTTACTATAGTAATGTTTCTAGTATAGAAATGTTTCTAGTACGAAAATGTTTTTAGTACGAAAATGTTTCCATTATAGAAATGTTTTAACTATGGAAATGTTTCCAATATGAAAATGTTATTACCATGGATATGATTCCAATATGGAAATTTTCATAGTAGGGAAATGTTTCTATCATGGAAATATTTACAGTATAGAAATATTTTAATCATGAACATGTTTTTACCATGGAAATATTTCTAGTTTACGATGTACAATATGACGTCTTTTTCATGTTGATGCCAAAAACATAGCCGGTGTCATTCGTGAACCACGGGTACTAAAGTAAACGCTCTACTGATTTTTACACTCCCGCCGACCGGAAGCCGCCGCCATTTCCCGCGCTTCCGGCTTGCGAGTGAGGTTCCATGTCAGAGACCGACCTCTTCGCACATCCATCTTGTCTTTGATCTCTCGCCTTGTGTTTTTAAAATAGAATTCATGGTTCTGAATGTAAAAATTATTAATGCGTCGATTTTTTAAATAATTAGCAGCTCTTTGTAGTTCACCAGCTATAAGGACTTAGTAGGACTATAAGGACTTAGGATTTAGTAGCGATGATAGCTCAGTGGCTAGCGCGGTCAGTTCGCATGCCGAATGGCGTGGATTCAAACCCCAAGAATGAGCTTGAGCTGCCGGTAAAGGAAAACATCGTGAGGAAACCATATAGGTGGTAGGGTGCTTTCTAGTGCTTGGCTGGCTAGCTACCACCCTCAAGTTGAAAATCTGCCGCCAAGCATCTAACGGTGCGTTCTGGCAGCCTCACTTGAGAGCCAGTTCTATTCCAGGCTAGGTGTGCTTTACCATCTTCGACCACACCGTCACTTAACATCAGGTGAGTTGTGGTCAACCTAGCCTGTCGGTCACAAAAAAAGGACTTCTTATATTTTTTAATTTATGCGTTAATTTTGTATCTTACACAAGTTTATAAGCTTTAAGTATACTAAACTGAAAGGAGGTCATTGTACTCCAAATTATGAATTACTTTTATTATTCACAACTCTGAAATTGCTGCTAAATTATGTACAACAAGTTGCCTTGAACTTTGACTAAATGTATAGAGCAGTATTTTTTTTGCGGTTTCAGAGTTGTGTTTATTTATTTAGTTGTGATTAAAAACAATTATTGGCTCGAATTCAACGAATGGATTTGAAAATATTCCTCTGTTACAAAACATATATTTTTAAATTTACAATATTTTATTTTTTCAACCCTTAACTCCTAAAGTCACCTTAAGCTTGTACACTAGATTGCATGAAACTATACTACATAACTAGTATGCCGTACAAATCTGGCAACCTTCCAGGTCGTTTCACGGAGCGATGATGGCTCGGATTAACCGATGTTGCCATATTGCTTGCACCGCATTGTACGATTTGTAATGTGGTAAACATTACTTGAAGAACTTGTTAATTATTATTATTAAAACTGTAATTGCATGAACTTTAAAATTCCACTGTTACATTACAAAATTGGGCTATTATTTTACCATACTACCACAGTCTTCTTCTTCTGCCTAGCGATTATTCCGGCTTGAACTGGGGTCCGCATTCCTGCTGTGTAAACACCGCTTCGCCCAGTTCTGAGCATCCTGCATGGAGAGTTGGTTGGCCCTCATGTCATCTCTTGCGACATTAAACCATCGCCGCTTTGGCCGCCACGATGTTTTGCTCCAGATATACCATACTACCACAGTGTGAGAGGATACACCCCACCCCAACCCTTGTTGGCTCATTGGGAGTATGCCTGCCTGAGCTGTAGGGCGTGGGTTCAATTCCCGCCAAGGACAAACATTTTATGGTTCTTATTCTTATTCTTATTCGGAATGGGGGCGATGGGTCCTGCACTGACGTCCCGCTTGGGGTGTATTGTGCATTTCCCCCTACCAGCGTCTACCTGAGCCAACCTAGCTCCTTGAAGTATCGGAGCGAGGCAAACATTTTATGGTATAAACAAAATGTTTGTTCTGTGTCTGGGTGTTCTGTATGTATTATAAGTATGTATTTACAACAAAAAAAAGAAGTATTCATGTATTCTATCAGTTATCTGACTTTCTTTCTTTTCTAACTTTCTTTCTATCATTAGTATTTAAAAAAAAAAATGTGACAAACTAGACGCTCTTATGATGGTAAGAGATGCTGCAATGGTCATTGAATGACCATTGCAGCGATATACAGAACTTTGAGTAACAAAACAAAGTCCATTGCTGCTTTGACGCTCATTACTTTGAGACTTTTGATGGTTAGTCTCAACGCTGCCTATATATATCGTCACTCCATCAAGTCTCAGGGCGTCCTACGCTACGTTAAAGAATAAGATCTAAGACGACTTTGATAATTGCTTGATTAACAATTTTTGGGTGACCTATTTTAATGACAAACTTTTTTTTGCAAATGTCAGATCGATGTAATCTTTCTATATTTCGAAAATTTGTTACCAATTTTTAGCTCTTTGCAAATTTTTGTAGCTTTGCATGTCTAACTTGACCGCGCTATTTTCCTTTCTCGGATTATAATTAATTCCCAAATCTCATTTTAAATCATCCCATCGCCAAGACACGTTTTTAAACTCACCATTTCCTTACTCACTGAGCTTTAAACTGCTCCGTTTTTGTCTTTAATAAAACTCCTGATTTTCCGTTTCGCTGCCTTGTAATATTGTTGTAAAAATGCGACAAAGAAATCCCCGACTAAAGCGGATAAATCATTTTTCAGGTGAAATACGATCACATAAAAGCGTTTCCGAAAGCAATTAGTTGCTGTTACGACCACAGTTGTGGGACATGAAAAAATAATGTGTACCCACTGGGCGGGACATACTCGTACATCACGACGAACATTTTGATGAAACGAAAACGAGTGTCATTCTAATGTTATAAAGGAGTAAGTTTGTGTTATTATTTAATACTTGATTATTATTTATTTTATCTTAATTTTCAATATCTTGTTATTAGTTTTTTAATGTATAGATTTTTATACCCACTGGGCGGGACATACTCGTACATCACGACGAATATTTTGATGAAACGAAAATGAGTGTCACTCTAATGTTATAAAGGAGTAATTTTGTGTTATTATTTAATACTTGATTAATATTTATTTTATATTAATTTTCAATATTTTGTTATTAGTTTTTTTTAATGTATAGATTATTATATTATATTTTGATATAGTAAAATGGACGAGGAGAAAGGGCATTACAAAAAACTAGAGCATGAGGATATTAATTTTATGACTAATAAATAAATTAAAATAAAATAAACTAATCTAAAAGGCCGCTGTCAATGGGAATAGTTCTCAAAACGCTGGCCCGTTGCCGCGTTGTATGGCAAGTTTGTGAGTATGTTTGGTACTTCTTAACGCTCAAACGGCTTGACCAATTTTTTATGAAATTTAGTATGGAGGTAGCTGACACCCTGGATTAAACATTTACGTTTTATCCCGAAATTTTTTAGCAGTTAACACCGCGAGGCGCAGCTGGTTTAACAGATACATTTTAACTGTGTTTTTTTTATTACTGTATTCTTTTTGTTTATTACAGTTTTTTTTGTCATTAACTAGATTGTTATTTTTTATTGTGACATGTTCTATATTTGTATTCAAATGTGTTCCTGCAGACTCACTTGAGAGCCAGTTACGTTCCAGGCTAAGTTCTTTACCATATTCAACCGCACCGTCACTTAACGTCAGATGAACTATGGTTAAACACCTAGCCTGTCAACCATAAAACTTATCATGCTTTTTTTTTGTACTCATACAAACCGTAATGGTTTTTCGGTACCAAACAATTACCTAGATACCCTTTTAAATGTAAATAAATTAAAAAAAAAACTTTATTATATCTGTGGAATATGCTCACATGAACGGATGGAAATAGGTCTGTATTTTTAAAAACTGATCCACTGATTGGTTACCCTTTTCAACCACACCGTCACTTAACATAAAGTGAACTGTGGCCAAACACCTAGCTTGTCAACCATAAATAAAAAAGTACATGAACCCCCAAACTATACCACTCCATTTTCGGGCAGTCGTGTAAAAAACGCAGCGTTCTCACCGCCTAGTAAGTTCACAAACATAATAAAAATAAATATCGTATCGTACAGAATCGTACCAAGTTTACGATATGACCAAAATAATTTAATACCGCCCCTGTAGATTAGGTATTTATTTAGGTGGGAGATATTGGCAGCGTAGTTTACGGTTATGTGTAAAGCTCATAGAGAGGGGGGCACTGGTGAATTAAATTACATGTGATTTTCGTGACATTTCTAACATCATAATAAGTCTCAGAATGTTAAGCTACTTATTTTGATTCGCCATTTATGTACAGGGTGCTTCACAATATCTAATTAAGGTAAATTAATGATAAATTGATCATCTAAAAACCTTATCAAAATGTATGTAAGTACCTACTATGCAATAAAACGCAATAATTTTATTTTCATGAATTTCAATTTCAGGTAGTAAACTCGCCAAGACGCACTGGCCAGCGTTTTAAGGCTAAATTTCTCTCTTATGAAAATGCTAATGGTACCTCACCCCTCAGTCCCCCGCATCCGTGCTATCCCGGACTTCGGCAGCGGTCTAGGTAACGGCGAGGCAGAGGGTCCTAAGAATCCCTGGAAGAGATCCGGCTGTGTGTGCTGTGATTATATTTGGTCTTCTGAAAAGTCACAAATTCAGAAGGTATTTAGTTTTTAAAATGGAGTGTACCCGTGCGAAGCCAAGGTAGGTCGCTAGTTTAAAATAAAAATACTTAGATATAATAGACATTTATATATCTAATATACGCATACAACCTCTTATTAGGTCTCGAAAAACATTTAGATAATAGAAAAACATTACATGTTTGTTTTAAGTTTCTATCGAGTATCATTCCAAGTTACGTTTCAATATCAGAGAAAAACGTAAAACGTTTTACAAAGAAATGTTAATAACTGTTTTCCTAATAAAACAAGTGTAATGAATAAATAAATTAAAATACGATTGCCATGCCAAAAACGAAGAAAAAAAACATCCATATTTGAAAATGGAGAAAAGAAGTAATGGCGCCATTTTTAAAAAAATTGTTTATGCAATGTCAATTGGTTTAATGTACGGATTGTAACGATACTCCATACAGCCAAATCTGTTAAATTTGAAACTTGTGGTGGAATAAAGAAACTCACATACATACGAGTACATAGATGAACCCTGAAAACATTACACTCTTTTTTTGGACAGTCGTGTAATAATATTAATAGCTTTTTATAACTAAATATTTCTCCTGGCCTAAGCCCCCATTATGTGGGCTAGTTGCCCCGGGCATCGATCGGTATTAATTTAGTGTGAAATTGCTTGAGGAGCGCGGACAATGGATGCTCAATTCATGGAATAGATACAAAATATCTATATTGATACAATTTGTGTATTATTACTCTTGTAATAAAGTTGAGATTGGATTTCGGTGAATCAGTTAATATAGAGCTCTGGTGGTGGTATCGAACGATTATATATTCCAAGTATACTATTGAATATACAAAGGAGAGTGTTCTGTACTATGTGATCTCTAGCCACCGTGATCTGGAAGCCTATCCACATTTACTAATAAATCATATTATAGCTCAGTCATCACATAGCCCAGTCTCAGATAGAAGACCAACCTCGGAATGAAAGTCAATAAGCTGAAAGGTTGTGTATACCATTGTTTTTACATTTTAAATGTCAGGTCAAAGTTCGCAATAACGGATTTTTCGTGAGTATCTTACTTCCTAAACGTTAAAAGACATTTACATTTATTATAAAAGTTGTAGTATACAAAGATTTCTACAAATTTTGTCATTAACATTATATTCAATTCATTTATCATTTATTTACATAAATAGGGTAATAAGGGTAGGGTATAGGATTAATCGTATCGTGATCGAAGAGTGCAGAGCATAGCTGGTAGTCATAAACAAGTTTACTACAGCGAAGTTACAGGGCTGTTGAGACTAACCATCGAATGACTCAAAGTAATGAGCGCCAAAGCAGCGATGCCCTGGACTTTGTTTTGCTACTCAAAGTTCTGTGTACCGCTGCAATGGTCATGGACAGACATCTCTTACCATCAGGAGAGCGTCTCGTTCATCTCATTGCTTTTACATAAAAAAAGCATCGCTGCTTTGGCATTCATTACTTTGAGACATTCGATGACTCAAAAATATACATCAATTTACAATATTAGATCTTGTAATTCGGTCAGGATCAAACTCTGCAGGTAATTTCAAGATAGTTAAATTGTTATACTGTTCCACCACCATCTTTTCATGAATTAAAAACTTGTCTCTACCGGTGGCGTGTGTTAGAAATTTCTAGAAACTCAATAAAGTGCAGCACCATGGCACTTCCGACACAGCTTGTTGGCGAGGCGGAGTGATATTAAAAGCGTGTGTGAAAATGTTTTATTTTTCACGTCTTTTGATTAGTGGTTAGTTGTGTTGAATACAATGTAACACAACACAATACAATTACTCTAATCTAAAATAGGCCAAAAAGACGATCTCGTCGCTAAGAAAAAATATACAATTATAATAAAAACAATTAAACTTTTAAACAAATACGTAATTTATTATGTATTGTGTGTGATTAGTTTTAAGACTTTAATTATGACTGTGGATACCTAATTAAGATTTTCATAAAATATGTTTACGCAGAAAAACGATTTTTTGAGCTATATAAAAATGAGCGGCTTTGTAATTCAATGAATTGGTGGTACTATATTAACCCTCCTTGCACTTGACCGATTTTTATTCCAAATCGTGAACCTAATCTTGTGCTATGTTTTACCTTAAACAAACATGTTTTTTAATCGCGTTCCGCGTTTAGTACAAACAGCCAAATCCGCTATTTTTATTAAACGTTTTATTGGAAGTAGCTTTCCGCGTTCAGTACAAACAGCCAAACCCGCTATTTTAATTAACTGTTTTATTGAAAGTCGCTTTCCGCGCTCAGTACAAACAGTCAAGTCCGCTATTTTAATTAACTGTTTCATTGGAAGTCGCTTTCCGCGCTCAGTACAAACAGCCAAACCCGCTATTTTAATTAACTGTTCTATTAGAAGTCGCTTTCCGCGCTCAGTACAAACAGACAAATCCGCTATTTTAATTAACTGCTGTTCTGGAATTTTCTTCATAAAGAGGAAAGAGTGTTGCGTATAACAGGATTAATTGTGAATGAGGGATTCCTTGTTTTTATATAATAGTTTGCACTCGAGAAAACTAATCGAATGACTTTGTTTTTCTATTGAAGTATAGATTGAGTTTCCTTCCTACAAAAATAGTTTTAAGTTCTTTGAAAGGTTTGTTTTTTATGTTTGTCTACTGTTCACTAAAAGTTAAGTGACGATGTGATCACAAATGGTAAGCGCACCTAGCGTGGAATGGAACTGGCTCTTAAGGGGTGCTGCCAAGACACACCGTTAGAAGCTTGGGGGCAGATTTTCAACGTGACCTAGCCAGAGCGGTAGCTAGCTAAGTACTAGAAAGTACTCTATAATCATGCTATGGTTCTCCCACGATGATTTCTTTCAGCGGAAGCCCAAGCTCTTTCTTGGAATTTGAATCGACGGCCCTCTGCGTAAGGTCCGAACATGCTTACTATAATTTATAAGCTGTCTTATTGCCGTGCGCCGGACTCTGGATGCAGTCCAGCACACTGACCAAAATGACAAAGCGCGGTCTAGCAAACTTGATATATTACGAGTATATATTTTTTAAATTTGTAGAACTCTCATACTCAGTTTGAAGTCAGCGACAATATATACATTGGAAAAGACAGACAGTGCGTGCGTGGATTCGAACCCAAGAAGTCGAAATTGGAAGGCAGAAATTTTGCTACCATCGCTACCAACCGTTATTAAAGTTACTATAGTTTAGAATTCAAAACTACAGCGACCTATGACATAAAAACTTGGTGGTAAATCGGATCATCTAGGACTATCTAGGACTATCTAGGATCCTCATTACTGGATATTTTGCCACCAAGTAGTAATGGGTGAACAATACCGGTTTGACGGTACCAGCTAGCGCAATGACAGGGCTATTTTTTTTTATGGCTGTCAGGCTAGGTTTTTGACTACAGCTCACCTGATGTTAAGTGACGGTGTGATCGAAGATGGTAAAGCACGCCTAACCTGGACTGGAACTGGCTCTCAAGTGAGGCTGCCGGAACGCACCGTTAGATGCTTGGCGGCAGATTTTCAACTTGAGGGTGGTAGTTAGCCAGCCGGGTACTAGAAAGTACCCTACCACCACGGTATGATTTCCTCACGATGTTTTCCTTCACCGGCAGCTCAAGCTTATTGTTGGGATTTGAACCCACGCCCTTCGGCATGCGAACCGACCGCGCTAACCACTGAGCTATCATCGCTACAAAACTAGCTTAAAAGTCTCAAAGTAATAAGTGCCAAAGCAACGATGTCCTGGATTTTGTTTTACTACTCAAAGTTCTGTGTATCGCTGCAATGGTCATGGATATGCGTTATCTCTTACCATCAGGAGAGCGTCTCGTTCGTTTCATTACTTTTACATAAAATAGATAAATGTTAGTGTAAGCAAGCATAAAATACAGGACTAAAGAGTCTTTATAAATTTTCTACGCAACATTTTATCTGCACTTTTTTCTAAAATCATTATAATTATAAGTTTTAGATAAGAAATCTCGTGTAAGTCAGAGAATCAGGGCCCTGTAGATACATTGTTTTCTTAGTTATGCCTTTTTTATTACAAGTGTCAATTTAACGCCTCAAATTAAAAAGGCCGTAACTATAAATTCCAAATGATCCATAAACTTTAGTGTTATTAAAACATGTCCAGCCTTTTATTTCTCTGACGTTGATTGTTTGACATTATGTTTTTTTTATTTATTGGAAAATAATAGTGCGAGAATTAGTGTTGGTGTTTTTTTTTTTTTTTTTGTTTGGTATAGCACTTTGTATTATATGCCAGTATCAGTTAATTTAACTTTAAGCTGACAAAGATTTTTATATATAATTTTTTGTTTGCTTTTAGTTGACATGCTAGTTGTTTGACCTCAGCTCATGACGGTGTGGTCGAAGTTGGTAAAGCATACCTAGCTTGAAATAAAACTGGCTCTCAAGTGAGGCTGCCGGAACACACGGTTAGATGCTTGGCGGCAGATTTTTAACTAAGTATATGTATATCAAATTTCATCCAAATCCGTTCAGCCGTTTATGCGCGATTGAGTTACAAACATCCAAATATCTAAACATACAAACTTTCACATTTATAATATTAGTAGGATATATTTTCTAAAATAACGACTTTAAGATTCGTCATTAATGGCGTCGTTAAAGCATTACATTATTCAAAATTAATACTCAGAGCTATAAATCACTAGACGTAATATATGGAAGTTAATTATTATTTAAGTAAAAGCTATGTCAAATCAAAAATATAGATGCGAAGTGAATATATTTAATGGGTTTATCGACCTTTGTGATACGACACAAAAAAAATATAGCAATTCTCACTGAACCTCGGCCAAGCGTTCGAAGAGGTAGAACAAATTCTTAAAATCAAGGTCTTTCTTTCTTAGATAATGTAGTAAATCACACTAATATTATAAAGGCGAAAGTTTGTGAGTGTGTTTGTATGTTAGTTACTTCTTCACGCTCAAAAAGCTGGACAAATTTTCTAAAAATTTTGGTATGAAGGTAGCTGATACCTTGGATGTAGCGGGGCGCAGAAAATAAAATGTATTTTAAAAAAACTGACTTTATTCTGTATAGTTCAAACGCGGGCAGGTTACACTATTTTCTTACAGAGATCTGGTTGAATCATCATTTTATGACAGACATCGGGAATAACCAATCAGGTGTGTGTGTGTATAGTTTCCGAATATTAAATGAAATTGTCCAAAAAGTCTGTCCTCTTTGTTTTTGGAATTGCGCTTTGTTTGATTGATAAACCCTTTATTGTACACACAATAATCATACAATACAGAAAAAAATTACTTAGTTAATAGGTGTAACAACTGGCAACCTTATCGCTAAAAGCAATATCTTCCAGGCAACCTTAGGACGGAAAAGATCGGAGGAAAAAAAAGACGGGGTGTGTCAATAACGAAGATATACATATAGGAGAATACATAATTATAGCATAAATATGTCTACATTCTAATAATAATAAATCCTAATACAAAGATTAACTAGAATAACTAAAATAAACTAATATATAAAGTTAGTATTATTTAAATATAAAATTAATATTTGTATAAAGAGAATAATAAATAAGCGACAAATGCCGTGGTGGTGCCGTAAGAATTGTACCCCACCCTCTCTACCCGTGGTTGCCGTAAGAGTCGGCTAAGGGATGTAATCAGGAAGATTGGCAGCAGCGTCTTCCTTAAACAATCACACCTAACTGCGCTCGCCAACCCGTCTGCCAAGCGTGGCGAGTATTGGCAAAACCCCCCCCAGGAAGAGACCTGTGTTCAGCATTGGACGTCCTATGGCTGATGATGTGACATGTGATGTGACAAATAGTTATAACATCAATTTCGAGAAAGTTTTTTTCGCAAATTGCCATGCTAAACTCGCAGATAGCATTTTGCGTACCAAATATATGAAGAGTTCTTGACCATGTTACATTTGTATGCATTAGTTTTTTTTACTTTAATTCTATGTCCACTTTTTTATAATCTATGGTTACAGCATAGATATCAACTCGCAATATTGCTTTCATATTTTATGGGTACAACTTGTATTTTACCCTTTCGGTTTGCAAGTTAATCATAAACAAGTAAATTAATTAAGATAACCCAATTTCTAACAATATAGATTCACAAAATATGATACATATTTTTTAAAATGAAACGGTCCTCCACAGTATAAATAGTACCACCAGCATGACCCATTAATCCTCAATAAACAATACTTTATCATCGCTAAGCGGATAACACGAGCTTTTATAAAGACCTTACTGTATTTATGATTAGAGATTCGGCTGAAAGATTTGAACATTATTCGATAGTTTCGAATAATAATCGAACTAAAAAAATGGGTTTAGTGAGCAATACATCAATTGATGCATTTTAAATAATTAAGCAACAGGTTATCGTGCAAACTTTTGTTAAAACCGCTAGTAACATTTACAACTAAGCGCAAACGATCGCTATTTCCAGTCAGATGACATAGTTTAAAAATATTATGCAGCTCTCAATTGTTTCTGTCAATTCAGTATTTTGTACTACACAAAGCAGTTATTATAAATGTTATTGAAGAAATAGATTACGTATTTCGTATAAAACCCAAATAAAAAAATAATTTCTGCATCTACTTGTAGTTAGCTACGTGATGCTTGAAAGCAGAATTGTTCCAACAATGATTCGAATTAGATACTGAATTATTCGAATAATTCTTAAAATGTTTCTCATTCCTAAACCCCATTGTATTTATGACCTCACGAACCTTAGCCGAGAGCAATTAAACGAAACATATTTTCAAATTAAGCCTAACGCCAGGCGTGTCTGTAAATCCTTGTATAATCGTAGAGTTTGGGTGTGCGGAAATAAAATTATCACACAGGTTTGGGTAGAAAGTTACAAGAGAATATAACCTTACTTATTATTTTTACAACGTTCTAGGCATGCTTTTGGCCACGATCTTACCTGATAGAAAACGACGATGTGGCCGAAGTTGGAACACGCTTGCCTAGGAAATATCTATTCACGTTTGTCTTGAACAACCCCGGGTTGTACTTAGTTGGAAACACAGGCGCTGGCAACGAGTTCCACACATTAGCTGTTCATGCAAGAAACGTGGTCTGGAAACGTTTTATAATGTTCCTATAGACCGATTCCGGCGGAACCCATACTGCTGGTATCTGAGAAGTATATTTATAATCTATATCTTTAAACGAGCAATTCTTGTATATCCCACTAATATTATAAATGTGAAAGTTTGGATGGATGGATGGATGGATGGATGGATGTTTGTTACTCAATCACGCCAGAACGGCTGAACGGATCTAGATGAAATTATGCATGTAGATACTTTAGGCCCTGGAATAAAACATAGGATACTTTTCATCATCATTCACGCGGGTAAAACCGCGGGGCGCAGCAAGTATATATATATATTCTGAATCTCGGAAACGGCTCCAACGATTTTCATGAAATTTTGTATCCGGGGGGTTTCGGGGGCGAAAAACCGATCTAGCTAGGTTTCATTTTCAGTAAACGTCGTTTTATCCATGTTTTCAGCCGAGCAACGCTCGGTCAACCAGGTACTGTTATTAAAGTTGTCAATTTGTTGGCTAATGTAGCTTCATGTAAGACACCTTTTTTTTTTGTGTGACCACAACTCACCTGATGTTAAGTGACGGTGTGGTCGATGATGGTAAAGCACACCTAGCTTGGAATGAACTGGCTCTCAAGTGAGGTTGCCGGAACACACCGTTAGATGCTTGGCGGCAGATTTTCAACTTCAGGGTGGTAGCTAGCCAGCCGAGTACTAGAAAGTACCCTACCACCACGCTATGGTTCCCTCACGATGTTTTCCTTAAGCGGCAGCTCAAGCTCATTGTTGGGGCTTGAACCCACACCCTTCGGCATGCGAACCGACCGCGCTAACCACTGAGCTATCATCGCTACAAAGTTTAGCAGTTTTTTTTAAATTCAAAATAGGTTTGCGTTTGACCACATCCTGTCTGATGCTAATCAGTGATGCGAAAAAGGATGGAACTAGAAAAAAACCTCTATAATTTGGATTTGAAGACACCCATATTGTACTTTTCGGCTAACAGAGACTCCGGCAAAGAAACCCACATCATCGCTGTGCGAATAAAAAATGTGGATTCCAAGCGCTTAGGGACCGTTCACCATGTACAGATGACACTTTGGTCACGTTTTTCTGGCCGTCCAGTTAATAAAAAAGTACACAGAGAAGTCGTGTAACTTCAATACATAATACCTAAAATGTATCCGTTTTATCGCTTTCTCCTGTAACATGGCCGTATCCTGCAAATAAAGACAAATCGACTTCCAAAATGCGTTTCCTGTGATCTATTCGCAGATTAAAGACAATTAACGACATTGTTCCGGCTTATTATTTTTGTTTTGAACATTATCCAGTTATGTTTTCTTTATTTTAATGGATTCTGGGTATGGTTAACAAATCAGGAGAAAAAAAAAAAAATTTGGCCAAATTAAAATAGCAAATTTGTGGTTTACGAGAAAAGGATTTTTATTTTACAGTCTTTGCTTTCCATTGAAGCAATCGAGAAAACTGATAAAAACATTAATTTAAGTTTCATAGCTTACATTTTCTACTACTCGGCTGGCTAGCTACCAACCTCAAGTTGAAAATCTACCGCCAAGCACCTAGCGGTGTGTTCCGGCAGCCTCACTTAGGCACCAGTTCCTTTCCAGGCTAGGTGTGCTTTACCATCTTCGACCACACCGTCACTTAACATTAGATGAGCTGTAGTCAAAAAACCCATATTATAGTCAACCATTAAAAAAAAGTCAAATCGGGGGATATAGTTCGATATTGCAGCTACATCTTTGATGTACATTTAAAATGTAATTACACAACTCGGTAGCTAAAAGATCACAGAATTCGTTGCGATATGAAACATAAAAAGGAAAAACAGAAGGACTTCTTATTGTTCAAAAATGTACACGTATTCACAAACACACGCCCGTGTCCAGGACTTTACTTATAAAACATTACACCCCTTTTTTGGGCAATCGTTTAAAAAAGTAGACATGTCTAATTTTAAAATCGTTTCGATGGAACTATAATAATTATTTCCGTTAATTATTATGTTAATATTCAACGTTTTGAACCTCAATCCAACATGTTAATTACACCAAAAATAAAATAAGGCTCACTCCACACAGTAGCCGCTTCAACAACCGAGTCCCGGCCTATCATTTCGCTTCACAAATCACGCCTACATTATAATTTACGGCCGCTATCGCGAAGGCAACATCTTTATAGATGATAGTTTAATTATATTGTCTATTAATAAAATGTTGACATGTTAATTTTGTGTGTAGGTGTGGCGAGGGCATTATTCGATCGCTTGTATTTTTTGTAAGTGTGAATTTTTGTAATATGTAGTTTGTTGATGTATTTGTTTTTTGTTTAGAACCAATTTTTTGTGTTTTTATTTGCCTAGAGATTGTTACCGAAGTGTTAGTGCTTTTGAACTTGTGGACTATACCCGCTGTGTGACCATAATGTCCACGTTTTGGATCCGTTGGTCATGACTGGTAGAACGCACGGGTTAAAGACTTTTGTCTTGAGACTTTGCGTCACTCAGCGAGCTATGGAAAGAGCTATGTTTGGCATTTCTCTAAGGGATCGTATCCGGAACGAAGTAATTCGCCAGAGAACTAGAGTCAAAGACATAGCTCAGCGTATTAGCAAGCTGATATGGCAATGGGCTGGACATATCTGTCGCAGAACCGATAACACTGGTCTCCACTCTAGAACACGTATGGGTAGACAGCGATTTGGCAAACGTAGCGTAGACGCTATCTAAAGCTCGATGGAGTGACTATGTACATACGTAGGACTGTGATTGGTGGTAGTTGGAAGCGAAAAGCCGAAGACCGGGCTGAGTGGCGTGTCTTCCAGTAGTGGACTTTAATGGACTGATGATGATGATAATGATGATGATGATGATGATGATGACCTGTTTTTTTTTTTAACACGTATAATTCTGCGTTTGACCACTAACCCTTTTGTTCAACCAATATTATTATTCTGTTATATTATTCTGTGTCTGCGTGTTCTGTATATATTATAAGTATGTATGTACAAAAAAGGTATGCACATAATCTATCAGTTATCTGGTTTCCACAGTACAAGCTTTGCTTAGCTTGGGGCTAGATGGCGCTGTGTGGAATGTCCTAAAATATTTATTTATTAACTCAAATTATTTTTCACGGTGTTTTCCTTTCATAATATTTTAGAACATTACTCATCACTTACAACGGTAGAAGTAGATCAGTAAAGACAATTAATTTAATTTAATTATAGCTCACCGTGATACCTTTGGGCTAAGAACATAGAATAGATTATTGCTTTTAGATAATATCTACATAGATATTGAATTGTTATAGCATTGTTTTCAAAACAGAAAAATATAATAGATCACCACTTTTTTAGGGTTCCGTACTCGAACGGTGTCACACGAGACCATATTATTACTTGGTAGTAGATCTTTCGTGGCGAAGACAGCTCAATGGTTAGCGCGGTCAGTCCACACGCCGAAGAGCTTGAGCTGCCGGTGAAGGGAAACATCGTGAGGAAATCATAGCTTACTTTCTAGTACTCGGCTAACTAGCTACCATCCTCAAAGTTGAAAATCTGCCGCCAAGCACCTAACGGTGTGTTCCGGCAGCCTCACTTGAGAGCCAGTTTCATTTCAGGCTAGGTGAGTTTACCATCTTCAACCACACCGTCAATTAACATCAGGTGAGCTGCTGTCAAACAACTAGCCTGTCAGCCATTTTTTTTGTTGTAAAAATTAGGATTATTAGTTTTTAAACAAATTTTAATCAAACTTTGTAAAGATGTAGCA
Source organism: Biston stratarius (assembly GCA_950106695.1). Taxonomy (NCBI): domain Eukaryota; kingdom Metazoa; phylum Arthropoda; class Insecta; order Lepidoptera; family Geometridae; genus Biston; species Biston stratarius. The sequence goes on along the minus strand of OX467108.1, from coordinate 21,609,234 downwards.
ATGGCAATGGTCACTGACTGCTTCATTTTTATATTCATAATCAAAAATTCTATCATTTTCCTTACATCTTATAATATTTCTACTTTGCAATAAAAAATTCATTTCAATTTCGGTTTCCTCATTATTCTGGTTATACCTCTAATCCTTCCATTACCCTAATACTTATACTATTTAAGTGTACAAAAATACGTAGGTACTTATTTTTTATTACTTTGTCGCTATAATGGAAGTTATATCTTCCTAAAAAATATTAACATCAATGGAGTTTGAATGAATATGAAATAGTTGTAGGTAAAGTAAAAGTTTTTTGTTTTTATCACAATAGACATATATTATGACTAGCTGCGCCCCACGGTTCACACCGTTAGATGCTTGGCGGTAGAACTTGAGGGTGGTAGCTAGCCAGCCGAGTACTAGAAAGTACCCTACTACCACGCTATGGTTTCCTCACGATGTTTTCCTTCACCAGCAGCTCAAGCTCATTGTTGGGGTTTGAACCCACGCCCTTCGGCATGCGAACCGACCGCGCTAACCACTGAGCCAAATTATTACATTTATCTTCTAAAGTTTCCAACGTATTAAGCTTGGCAATTCTAAAGTATATTTCTATTTTCAGTGCAAAATGTTCCAACATTAAATATACCACGTCTGTTAAATGATAACCCAGAGAACGCAAGACGAGGGTACTAAAATATTAATAAACTAAAGTATGGAAAATATGGAGAAATCTTGTACGCTCCGTGCTTGATGGAAGAACGTGACTTATTTATGGAGAAACGATGTAAGTGATATTTTTGTTTGACTTGTGTTTGTCGTTACAGTTTCAACCTACAACGCAAAAAGAGGGTTGTTATAAGTTGTTTTTTTTTAATTCGCTCCACAGACACTAGTCTGTGACTTTTATCAACTTTTTAATACAATTTTTTTTATACGGGCTCACTGGATTGACAATATTCAGAGCATGTTAGTTAGTAGTCATATGAAACGTATAAAGAAATAAAATCGAAATAAAAACAAAAAAAAACTAAGATAACCTTAGTTAAAGTTTATCCCAAGACTCCAGAATTTATGGACAACGCGCAGACTTACGCACCGAGTTAGCGCAAAACATAAGTACGATAAGTTTTGTAGCGATAATAGCTCAGTGGTTAGCGCGGTCGGTTCGCATGCCGAAGGGCATGGGCTCAAACCCCAACAATGAGCTTGAGATGCCAGTGAAGGAAAACATCGTGACTGACTACCATGTTATTTTCGGTGCGCGTGATTTGAGTGTCCGTATTTTTGTGTTTGCTCAGGATACAATACGGACACTCAAATCACGCGCACCGAAAATAACATGGTAGTCAGTCACGATGTTTTCCTTCACTGGCATCTCAAGCTCATTGTTGGGGTTTGAACCCACGCCCTTCGGCATGCGAACCGACCAAATATTAACCACCAATTTTTTTTAATATTTGGAACCACAATCGAGTGTTGAACCCCCTGTATCAATATTTCTGATGTTCAAACTTTTACAGTGTATACAATACTGGGAGAGAGAAGTTAGTTTAATCTTAATCATAGGTTAAAGTACTAGTTTGTGTGTATACCGCAAGCAGACCGGCGACCTGCAAGTAGCACCCGATCACGATATGACGCATGTGCCAGCCATCCACCATTCACCATTGCCATCTTTGACCACACCGTCACTTAACATCAGGTGAGAAATGGCATGTGGCGTGGTGGGGCCGGCATAAGAATAGTACCCCACCCTCTCTACCAGTGGTTGCCGTAAGAGTCGGCTAAGGGATGTTATCCGGAAGAAGGGCAGCAGCGTCTTCCTTGAACAATCACACCTAGCTGCGCTCGCCAACCCACCTGCCAAGCGTGGCGAGTATTGGCAAAACCCCCCCAGGAGGAAGCATATGTCCAGCAGTGGACGTCCTATAGCTGATGATGTGATGTGATGTGTGAGAAATGGTCAAAAACCTTGCCTGTCAGCCATAAAAAAAAATTACCATTGCAACCTCCAAAAGTTTGAGAAACAAAGATCAGCACTACTTTACGCCCATTGTTTTGAGGTATTTTGTAGTTAGTCTCATAAGACCTGTAACATCGCTACAGCATTATTCAAACGGAACATATTGCAATTTTTACAGAGTCAAAATCTGAGAGACATTTTATAATCTTGCATAGAAAATGTAATATTAGAAGCAGTAAACTCTCTTTTCCTTCCGGTTTACAGAAATAGCTAAATTGCAGGCGACATCTGTGCGGGCTGTAAACGGGTTCTATGCTTATATTTTTCAAATTTCAGAAACATTTTGACTAAATGTTTGACCCTAATTCACGTGTATTAAATAATAATTGCGTAGAAGGTAGTAAAAACCTATCTAGCCAGGAATGGGAACTGTATCTCAAGTGGCTGCCGGAGCTACTATAATTATGCCAATTGCCCAGAACCTCGCTTGGATACTTTAAGGAGCTGGGTTGGCTCGGGTAGTTGTTGGTAGGGGGAACTGCACACAATATCCCAAACGGGACGTCAGTGACGGACTTCAGGATACCACTTAATTTTTATTTTTTTAAAGTTATATGTACATCACAGTCATAAATATCATAGGACACATTACACACAGCGCCATCTCATCCCAAACTAAGCAGAGCTCGTATGATTGAAGTCAGCTAACTGATAGAATACATAAATACTTTTTTTTTTGGTAAATACATACTTATAATACATACAGAACACCCAGACACAGAACAAACATTTGTTTATACCATAAATTGTTTTGTCCTTGGCGGGAATCGAACCCACGCCCTACAGCTTAGGCAGACATACTACCAATGAGCCAACAGGGCTGTTGAACTTCAATATAATAAAAATATACATATATTTTATATTTATATGGATATATACTTATTTATTGTACGTATTTTTAATTTATATTATGTTATTATTAACATTTTTTCTCTATTTTTTTTTAATCTTAATAGCTGTGTCATGATTACTTTCCATCTATAGGTTGTCTGGAAGAAATCGCTTCAGGCTATAGGGCCGCCGTTGTACGCCATATATGTATTAGTATATGTTGTTTTTGTTTTGTTATTATAATTATATTTTTCTTTTTTGAATTCGGTGTATAATAAAGTTAGTACCTGGATGACAGAGCTTTGCTCGGATTTTTTAAGGAACTCAAATAAAAAAAGGAAAAAAATTATCATCTGGACACGAACGGGGGTCTTCTGGATTCGGGACCGTCCGATTTCACACCTGAGCTATTATGACCTTGTAGATGGTGGCGAAATTTACCTTCGTATTCTAACGATATTGTAGTAGTTTTTCATTGCCTGAAAACACGGATAAAACGACGTTTTCTAAAAATGAAACCTAGCTAGATCGATTTATCGAGCCCTTGCATATAAAATTTCATGAAAATCGTTGGAGCCGTTTCCGAGATTCAGATTATATATACATATATATACAAGATTAGCTCGTTTAAAGGTATTAGATAGGTATTCTATTCTATTCAGTTAAAACTTTCATGTCTGATGAACTAAAGTTAAAATTGCCGCTAACTTCAATTACAACTTTGTTAGCACGCTATTTCACAAAAACACAAATTGTAACAGCTGGTTAGCAAATTCATGTGCTAATATGAATTCACGACGACACTATAAACTGTTCTAACGATATTAGTTTCACATTCCTGTAGCGTATCAACTAGCGGTGTTTCACACATATCTCTTTCAAATTACATCTAAACATGATTGTAAGGTGTTCATATATATATTTATAATACATCACACACATCATCAGCCATAGGACGTCCACTGCTGGACATGGCCTTCTCCTGGGGGGTTTTTGCCAATATTCACCACGCTTGGCAGGCGGGTTGGCGAGCGCAGTTAGGAGTGAATGTTCATCGAAGACGCTGCTGCCCATCTTCCGGATTACATCCCTTAGCCGACTCTTACGGCAACCACGGGTAGAGGGTGGGGTACTTACTATTCTTACGCCGGCACCACCACGGCAAACATTCAAATTAAATTAAATTAAAAAGTCGCATAGATAAAAAAAATAGAATAGATTTAGATAGAATAGAATTACATATTAAATATCATTCCAGGCTAGGTGTGCTTTACTATCTTCGACCACACCGTCACTTAACATAGGATGAGCTGTGGTCAAACAACTAGCCTGTCAACCATTTAAAAGCACCAGAAACATAACACATTTTATTTTGTGTATGCTCAAAGTTTTGTTTAAAAAAAATACGAAGAAATTTGCAGTGTGAAGATGCCCACTTACTCTTGGGAAATTATACGGCGCTAGCACCGCAGTACCAACTTAGAATAGTTAGTTTGGAATCTAATCGTTGGCGTAGTAGCATTGGGAATTCGCTAATTGAATTCAATTTAGATGGTTTTGAATACAGTTAGGCGTGGTGTGCACGGCAGTGGAGAAATAAGTAAAATAGGAGAGTTGAGTCGTGGCGGAGAGAATGTTTCTAGCAAATTGGAAACACCCACACACGGATATGTACAATTGCACTTTTTTTAATGGAAAAGTAATGAGCCGAACGGGAAGCTCTCCTGATAGTAAGAGATAATACTTGTTCATGACCATTGCAGCGATACACAGAACTTTGAGTAGGAAAAAAGTCCAGGGCATCGCTGCTTTGGCGCTCATTACTTTAAGACTTTCGATGATTAGTCTCAACAGTCCTGTAATTCTAGCTGCAGTACCCTTCAAACCGGAACTTTAATTCAAAAGGAATACTTTAGTTCGTCTACGGATCTACTCATTTCTGATTCGATCTCCATATCTCGTTGTGCTACTTTGAGCTTACCAAGAAGGCACATAGAGAATACGTTTCAGCGCCATAAGTCATCACTGGTAACACACACTGGTCGAAGACTTTCGACTTGAGGCACTGAGGTAATTCGGACGAAAAAACAGTTTCCGAACGCTGTCCAGCCTAGTTGAATTAGACGACTGACCTTCTTGCGGATAATGTAAGTAAAATAAAGGTTTTTTTTATGGTTGCTACTCATTAATATGAACAACTGTTTCTACGGAACAAGATGCAAATTATTCTTAGACACGGATTTAATTGCTCTTAATACATTCAATTCAAGCACAGTTCTCAGTTAGTTTGTTCTTAGTTCGCTTCACAACGTGTGCCTCACATTGGGCCCTGAAGGCTGCCAATTAGGATGATTAGAAACTTCGGTAGAACTCCGTGGTCATTTCCTTCCTATGGGAAACTAACTCAGGCTTAAAACTTAGTTTGTAGATGCAGGTACCAATCTTGACTAATCCTTGTTTAATGAATATGAAAAGTCCTTGTTTTAATGAATATGAAAAATCCATCAAAATCAAATCAAAATCAAAGTCATTTATTCAGTTTAGGCCCTGGTAAGGCACTCATGAGCGTTAAGTTACATGTTTGAATCTACCACCGGCTCGTAATTACACTTCAACTAAGAAGACTCTGGCAAGAAACTCAGCAAGGCATTTTTTTGTGGATCTTTCTTTTCATATTAGGTTACAGTTTACAGTTATAAATATTAATACATACATTATGCTTACTACAATTGTCACTAAGCCAGGGGGATGCAAGTGCAGAGAGAAGCTACTACAACCATTATATTCCTGTCTTCCACGTAATGAGCCACCTTAAAGTAGGCTTTGTCAATAATGTTTAATGAATGCTATGTTTAATGAATATGATAATAATCTATAGTTAGATAGATAGAATCACTTTATTGTGCATACCAAAAATAGAAATAGAAGGAAGTATCAAAATTATTTTAACTAAGTAATTATAATTATTACTAGCAGCGCCCGCGATTTTATCCGCGATGAGTCAAGAATTGAGTTCAGAGAGAAATCAAACATCATGAAACTTGCGCTTCTTAATTACCTAGATTAATAAAGTATACTTTTTATTCCGGAAAAAAAAATCTGTAAGCCAACATATGTACCAAATTTTAAGTGGATACATCCTGTAGTTTTTTGATAATCAAACATGCACCTAACATTTTTCCGAGATAAAAAGTATCCTATAAACAAAACAACCAGGCCATAAAATACATATATGTAACCATTCAAATCCATTCGTTTTTAATAAATTGGGTAACAAACGTCCAAACATACAAACTATTATAGGATACTTTTTATACTACAAACTGAACAATCTTTTTGTTTGTTCAAGGTATAAATCTTCATCATTGTTGCAACCGAAACGACTGTATAGCGATGATAGCTCAGTGGTTAGCGCGGTCGGTTCGCATGCCGAAAGGCGTGGGTTCAAACCCCAACAATGAGCTGCTGGTTAAGGAAAACATCGTGAGGAAACCATAGCGTGGTGGTAGGGTACGTTCTAGTACTCAGCTGGCTAGCTACCACTCTCAAGTTGAAAATCTGCAGCCAAGCATCTAACGGTGTGTTCCGGCAGCCTCACTTGAGAGCCATCCATTCCAGGCTAGGTGTGCTTTACCATCTACGACCACACCGTCACTTAACATCAGGTGAGCTGTGGTCAAACACCTAGCTTGACAGACTTAAAAATATATATATATATATACCTTGAACAGTCAAAATAAACTTCCGCAAAGTAACGCCTGAATCAATCAAAGTTTTTGTTAAATTTCACGTGGACGAAGTCGCGAGCATCAGCTAGTATAATATTGTATATGCAGAAAGGGCAAACATAATTTTATCACAAAGGTTTGGACATTCCAAAAATTTCAGACCCTCATCTGCAAAGTGACGTAGTGATAGAGACTTCCTGTTGTCATAACTTATGTCATTATTGCGATCTACCACTTCTGTACGTAATAAAAACTTTAATAATGCCGCCATATTCCTTGTTGAATCGCCGAAATATTAACTACTAACGCCAAAGCAAGCGTTAACTGTTCATAAAACGTAACTTAACGTAACGTGAGCGTAACGTAAACGTGAACCGTGCTCATCAACGTAACATTTTACGTTCGCCTTTTATAACCTCGGAGGCTTTTGGTTGCATTTTACATGTGACGACACGACAAACACCACGTCCAATAATTATAAAAAAAACGGCATAGTAATTTTTTTTATGTTGATAGGCTATATGTAGACACATTTGATGTTAAATATAAGTACTGTTAAATTTGATTTCATTGAAGATTCATTTAAAATATGACGTTTTGTATTCCATAATTTTTGCCATGCCCTTTTGGGTTTATCTATCTATCTATCTATATCTTTAAACGAGCAATTCTTGTATAGGTATATATATATATAAATATATATATATAAATATATATATATATATATATATATATATATTCTGAATCTCGGACACGGCTCCAACGATTTTCATGAAATTTTGTATCCAGGGGGTTTCGGGCGCGAAAAATCAACCTAGCCAGGTTTCATTTTCAGAAAACGTCGTTTTATCCATGCTTTCAGCCGAGCAATGCTCGGTCAACCAGGCACTATGTAATAAAAAGGTATAAAAATGGTATCATAAGTTTTGCACCTGCAATAAGGTATTAAGCATGAACACACCTACGTCAGAATGGAAACTGTCTCTCAAATGAGGGTGCTAAAGTTCATCGTCTAGTGTTGGTAGATGTTCAACTTAACGGTAGATACATTATTAATCTTTCCATAAACATACAACTCTACCAGGTTCCATAAACTTAAACATGTTTCGATTGCACGTAGAGAACCCAATTCTATTATATTATTATGTGTTTCATGGTATTCCATTTTCAATATTTATTATTATTATTATAATTATCAATTACTTAATCTTCTTTTTTTCGACGACGGAGCGCAGACGGTATATGCATCTGGAGGGAGTGGATGTTTGTGCAAATCCATGTTGCCATTTTTCTTCAAAACTACTACTCCGATTTTCAGTGATGAGTAGGGTTTGGGTGCATGTTCTTAGATACGTTTTACGATGACAACGCACCAGGGGGTGCGGCTGGGGTCGAAGGCTTTATCAAAATGTTTAATTTTTTTACTTGTTAATATGTTATATCCTTTTAAATAAAAAAACACCTCCAGATTGGTTCCTAAACGACAAAACTCTGAAGTAACAAAAAAACACCGAATTTGTTTATTTAGTTTTAAAATGTCTTTATTGAGCCATAAAATACATAATTAACATTTGTACAAACTTCCAGTGTGAATTAGGACCTGCCAATACAACCATGTAAACAGTATTGTTTTGCGAGCATAATACCCATCCAAAACTTAATAAATGAAAGCTTATGTAAAAAAACGGTTTAAAAAAATGTTTTTGGAAAAAACCAACAATTGGCGGTAGGTAAACTGTAATCAAACGGCGGGAATATTTGCTCAGCCGGCAGACGCAGCTAGCAAAAGGAACTTGTCATTCATGTTCATATAATAAAATGTCGAAGAACACCACGGGGCGCAGCTATTTAACTATAAAAAAAGGTCTCAATCCCAAATCCCAAAAACAAGACTCCAGTACAACTGCGCCCGACAGTACCTACTCTTATTAAGGACGCGTATATAAAAATAAATGATTTCAAAATTCCTGACGACCTTCTTGTCAGGTTGTATCGTGTCGTGTAAACGCAGATTTAAAAGGCGATACAAGATGATGGATTTTGCTCGAGGGTACTAAAAGTTTCGGTGTCGAAGTATTTTGGAACTACTTTAGACAGGTATTTAATATGCTTGTAAAGTTTAAGTAGGTCGTTAGTTATTTTACAGTTTGCGATATGTTCATGTTTTTAAATATAATATTGTTTATACAAGGTCATAAACTTATTTTTATGTTTGACAAGCTAAATGTTTGACCACAGCTCACCTGTTAAGTAACGTTGTAGTCGAAGATGATAAAGCGCACCTAATCTGGAATGGAATTGGCTCTCTGAAATCTCGATAATAAAAACATTGTTCTATGGAATATATTTAAGTGTTGGCCCCATAGTAATGTGATGTAATGATTCAACTATTAGGTACAATTTTCAGTACCTCATAGTTACCTGTCAAATTTGTATTTATTACAAAAAAATTCACATGTATTTTTATAACGCCTGTCCATTACCATTGCAGCGGTGTTCAGAACTTTGAGTAACGAAACAAAGTCCAGGAAATCTCTGTTTTGAAACTTTGGGACATTTAATGCACTTTTTATTTCATTTTGACATTGTAACTCTCCCCTCACTCAACATTCTGAGGCATAACTTTTTTTTAATGTTATACATGCTTGGTGTTTGACCACAGCTCATCTGATGTTAAGTGATGGTGTGGTCGAAGATGGTAAAGCACACCTAGCCTGGAATGGAACTGGCTCTCAAGTAAGGCTGCCGGAACACACCGTTAGATGCTTGGCGGTAGATTTTCAACTTGAGGGTGGTAGCTAGCCAGCAGAGTTCTAGAAAGTACCCTACCACCACGCTATATGGTTTCCTCACGATGTTTTCCTTCACCGGCAGCTCAACCTCATTGTTGGGGTTTGAACCCACGCCCTTCGGCATGCGAACCGACCGCGCTAACCACTGAGCTATCATCGCTACAAATTACTCTTAGTAAGGGCTGAAATCGGCAAGTATAAGACGCTTCAAAGCACTAGGCACAGGAACAAACTATATCGTCAAAAAGCGAGAACTTAATTTCATAATAAAAGCATTTTCTGTAACGGGCATTGAATTATATAATGAATTTTCAACAATAATAAAAGACGCCAGTTCTTTATTTATATTCAAAAGAAAACTTAAAAGATTCTTAAGCGAAAGTACATATTACTCTGTAAAATAATTGATTGATCATAAGGTAAAAAATATTTAATAAGTATTGACATTTAAATAAATTGAACTAATTGACATTTTGTAATTGACCTCATGACCGCCGCTCATGACATAATTAATTAATATAAAAATTTACATTATTTGATGTAATTCTATTTTATCCAATTCTAGGTTAAGTGTGGTCTAAGCAACTTTTTAATTTATGTACCAATATTTTGACATGTTCTTAGGAAATAAATACATTATGATTTTGATTTTAATTTTGATGGCTAACCGGCAGCTCAAGCTCATTGTTGGAGTTTGAACTCATGTCTTTCGGCATGTGAACCGATCGCGCCGACCACTGAGCTATCATCGCTACTAAATCACTTAGACCGGAACCCATTAACGTGAACACTCTACTGCTTATGGACAGAGTATTTAATAATGCGATGGTACCTTAATGACCTTTTGCTGAGGACATCTACATTTATTACTTATACATAAAAAGTACCCAATGTAATAACCCCTTTTCAGGTTGCATATTTTGTACAGGTAATTTCTTTTAAATAATTTTTTTCTGACATCATGTCAATTACTTTAGTAGTAAGTATGGCAACACTATCAAACCAAATTAATATTTAAAAATTACATCACACTTGACCCACTTTAGTCGCGAATAGAATTCTAAATTCTAAATGCAGCCATCTACCGGAAATGAATCCGTTGGCGGGAGTCTGTCGTGATATGGATCTGATGGAGTTCCAGTCCGACATCCGGTCGCTTCCCGCCTTTTATGGCTTCCAATTTCAAATGGTGAAGCGGTTGGAGATTCCATTTTTTAAATGTGCCGCCAGTTTTGAACGTTTTGCGGGTAGGTTGGGAATGGTTTTGGATAAAGGAAGGGGCAACAGCTGTAGATATTTTTGTTCCATTTTCAAATCAGTGAAAAAACGGTTAGGATAACCTGGTAAACTCAAGCTTATTTATGTATATAATGCGTTTCAAATAAAAATAGGACTGGAAAATCCGCCATCTTGAACTGGATTGGTCAACAACTTCAGATTTTTTAACACAGTGTGCAAAAAAAGTCTAGGATGTATATCAACCAGAAAATTAATTTATATATACTATAATATTTCAATTCCACTCAAATTGCCATCTTGTTCTGAATCTGAGGATCCGCTGATGTTAGTGTCGTCGCTGCTGTCATCTGTAAGAAGAAAACATTATAATGCTAAGTATGGCTACATAACAAAAGTTATTTTCTGTAATAAAATATTTTTACTATCGCAATAATGTAACAGTTTGTCAACAGTCTATTAACTAATTAATATATACATAATAACTTCATGTTGCAAGTTATGTAACAATTAAATATTAACAACGAAAAACAGAAATAATCCAACTATTATAATCAGATAAAAATGTTAAAATATTTACCGGCGGTATTTATTATGAAGCAGAGAGCGCCATTGTCGTCGTCTTCAAAGATCTCTCTTTCCCGATACTCCTGTTCTATTCTCTTCACATGATTGATTTCTCGCCGCCAGTCTCGGGAGTAATGGTTTGTACTGCTTCATGCGTTAATTTTTCTAACACATCACAAAATGGCGCCTTATGTATTAGGGACGTGAGTTAACTTGACGACGCAATCGATGACAAGAATCGATAATGGACTCCATTATTGATTCTGCAATCCTAGCAATAAACTTTTTACGAACGAACACATTTTGTACGAACGTATCTTAATAAATCACTTATCTATTTATTTTAACATAATTATTAAGTATGGTTTGGTGTTTGTGCTAACGCTACTTTTACTCGGTTGTTAGTATGAAGTTAGGCACGAGTCCTATTCTTATTTGAAACGCATTATACGTAATCAATTTTGAATTTATTTCTATCAAATTAGTTGCATACGTATGTTTTTACCGATGTTTATAAATTGACGTCATGACTGCTAAACAAAATTGATGAAATTTTGGCTATAGTGTGGATGAGCATTATAATGAACATTAAGATTCTGTTTTTAGGTTCTAAATAAATATAATTATTAACTTTCTTATGCGGGCTCTATATAAATATTTTTTTTTTATACACCGCGAAAGTTTAAACAACAGCAATATTGATACAGGGGGTTCAGTACTCGATTGTCGTCGCAAATAATAATAAGAAAATAGGTTATTAATATTTGACCTAATTATCCTGAGCAAACACAAAAATACAGACACTCAAATCACGCGCACCGAAAATGACATAGTAGTCGCGCGCGGTCCCAGATTAGATAACAGTTACTGCGTAGTCTACGTATGGTAGTTATGTATGTCTTGCGCTAGCTCGGTGCGTAAGGCTGCGCGCTGTCCATACATTCTGGAGTCATAGGAAAAACTTAAACCAAGGCTTTTTTTTCTATTTGTTTCTACTTTATTTCTTTATTCGTTTCATATGACCACTAACTAACATGTCTTTGAATATTGCTTATGCTCAAACTGTCAGCCCGTATACGTAAGTTTATTATCAATTACGCCGTCAGTCGGTCTGAATCGAAATCGTTGAATATTGTTTTATTGCAATCAATATATACCGAACATGAACAACACAACAACAAACATTTTTAATTTTGTATTATATCAGTTTAAAAAAAAAAAACATTTTTTTCCTTCATTTTGGTATAGCAGTTTGGTATAGCACTTGTAACTTGTTGTGCAAAACTTGTGTGTCCTACCTAAATTCGATTACCTCTTTGACATAAATGACCCCCAGACCGACACGTACACTCGCACACATAAATAAGTGCGCCAAGATTAAACACCCTGTTACATAGATACGTATCAGCTGAATGTATTGCCGGCGCGAGTGTACTGGCGTTCCACATAACTCGATGTATGTGGCTATTGGCACATTGCTGTTATTTATGCTGTGTACTTTTGTTTGCTGAGCGCTTGCACGGGCTTTGAGGATTTAGGCAACGAAATCTCTGTACCTAGAATAGAGTTTCAAAACGAAGGGATTAGTGCGAAACGGCTATTTTTCGTGATTCAAATGTAGATTTGTTATTTGTGACTAATCTGAGGGCCTATGTAAAGAAACAATATTCGATATATTCGAAATTCGATAACGCTGATGGAAGAGTTCGAAAATTTACGGGATTGACAATTTTTTTTTATGAGGCGAACGGGACTCTCTCCTTATGGTAAGAGATAGCGCCTGTCCATGACCATTGCAGCGATACACCGAACTTTCGAATAACAAAATAAGGTCTAAGGCATCGCTGTTTTGACGCTCATTACTTTGAGACATTAGATGGTTAGTTTTAACAGCCCTACAGGGCTTTTGAATTTCGCTAGCTGTACCCTTCAAACCGGAACACAGTAATATTTAAACACCACTGCTTGGCGGCTGAATATCTGGTACTGCGGTAGTACCTACCTAGACGACCACCTGCTAAGGAGATCTACCAAAGAGTAAAACATAAGCTGTGGGCAGCTTATGTTAATCTTTGGTAGCGATGATAGGTTAGTGGTAAGCGCGGTCGATTCTGTCGCTGAAAGGCGTGGGTTCAAGCCCCAACAATGAGCTTGTGCTACCGGTGAAGGAAAACATCATGAGGGAACCATGCCATGGTGGTAAGGTATTTTCTAGTACTCGGCTGGCTAGCTACCATCCTCAAGTTGTAAATTTGCCGCTAAGCGCCTAACGGTGTATTCTGGAAGCCTCACTTGAGAATCAGTTCTATTCCAGGCTAGGTGTGCTTTACCATCTTGGATCACTCCGTTACTTAACATCAGGTGAGCAGCAAGTACCTACCAGGAAAGAAAACACAAATGTTTTGAAGAAAAAAAATATAGAGTAAATATACTGTTTTTCTTGAGCTGCAGTTCCGTAAACAAGTTTAATTAAGAAAATTAAAATAACACAAAAGCTCACTAATAAATTGTTTTTTCCAAAAAAATATAGCGGTATATATATATAAAAATATATATATATATTTATATATAAAAAATATTTTCACTCAGAATAATGTAAAGATTCTAACGATACTTTATACATCCAAATCTGTTCAGGCATTGAAAAGTTATGGTGGAATAAAAAACTCACATACATACATGAACCCCGAAAATATTTTACGCCTTTTTATGGCGAGTTGAGTAAAAAATAGTGCGCACCTATCCACAATTCAAAACAATATCGATAATAATCTTTCGATAGAATCAGTTTTGAAAAAAGAGCGCTTTGGAAATACTGCGAATAAACAATACAGGGGTACGGACGCAGTGATTTACGCGCGGCAGGATATTGTTGAAATTTGCGTCGATAGCGCTTTTGTTTTGCCGTGCGGTTTCTTATCGCTCGCAAGGGATGGAGCTAAACCAATTTGTCGATAAAACAATGTATGCTTGAAATGTAGGGCTTGAAAGTTATAATGTCAATTGATTAATCCATATTGAGCATTCCTGGTCCAAAGCGAAGTACAGATTAAGGTAACATTATAACAGTCACTTTTTAATTTAATTTTTATTTATGTGACTTTGTCATTTTATTTTATTTTGTCATCATATGAAATTTGCCGTGGTGGTGCCAGCGTAAGAATAGTACCCCACTCTACTCGTGGTTGCCGTAAGACTCGGCTAAGGGATGTAATCCGGAAGATGGGCAGCAGTGTCTTCCTTGAACAATCACACCTAACTGCGCTCGCCAACCCGCCTGCCAAGCGTGGCGAGTATTGGCAAAACCCCAAAATAATTTAATTGTATTGATTAAACGTTACATTTATATTTATATTTACTGTTAAGTACATGTGGTTATTTAAGTATAACATCTTTGAAGTGAAAAGTTTTTTAGCCGCGTTAAGGGTTTTTTAGTGCATGCAAAACTTATGGGTTTGTGTCACTTACATGCCAATGTGACCGTGTCACCGACATGTCGTTATTAAAGTCTTCACTTCTGCCGACAGTCTCCAAGACTGTCTATTTTTTTCAATACTCATTAATTAGTTTTAGTTTGTCCGTTCATTTAAATAATTACCCTACAGTCTTTTCGATTCTACCAATAAATTCTAAAGAACCAATACCAATATAAATACCAATAAAGTATTGTACTAATATACTAATATTACACTATACTAAAGTTTTAGTACTATAATTGATATATACTCAAAGAAACCTGCTGTGCATTTATCGACAAATTTTCTATAGATAATCACCACGCGAGTAAAACCGCGGGGCGCACGTAGTATGATATAAATACATATATTATACTCGTACATATAAATGGGATATGATAGGTATCATTGCCTGACCATTTATTTTTTGTATTAGTTATGCAAATACCTACAATTCAAATTATTAGCATGGTCATACCCAATGACATGTAGATAAATTGTAAAACTATTTGCTGAAACACCAAACCAAGTCGGACAGCCCGCTTCCAACACATCGTCACTCTACGTTAGTTATGTCCATATCTAGTCGTTTGACAGCAATACTGCACAGTATAAACAGTAGAAACACTTTTTTTATTAAATTACCAATAAAAAGGTATAGGTACCAATTAATTAGCTTATATGATAAATGACATAAAAATGGCCTAGGCCTGGTCTGGGTCAAGCCAACGTCAACCATGAAACGGTGCGCTTTTTAGAGCTCCTGGCTGTCCTATAGCAGAATGGGCTGGATGGAATTAGGTCTTATAGATCTGAAGCACACTCCTCAAAATGTAAGTGTCAGAAAACCAATTGACCAGCAACTTCACATGCAACAAGCAATTTGCAAGCAAACAGGGCACTATGTTAAATGTATTTTACGTTATCTGGTTGACTGACCATAATTAAGTCAAAACTGACTATGTTTCAGTTTGAAGGGTACTGCGGCTAGCGAAATTATATGACTATTAAGACTAACCACCGAATGTAATGAGCGCCAAAGCAGCAATGCTCTGTACTTTGTTTTACAGTTCTGGGTACCGCTGAAAATGACATCCATAGCTACTAATTAATTGATCGATCCAGGCGTCACTTTGCGGAAGTTCATTTTGAGTGTTCAAGGTATTTATTTCCGCGTAACAGTCGTTTCAGTTACAACAGTGATTAGGAATTTAATTTAAAATTTAACTAACTTGACGACAATTTAAAAAAAAAAACTTATCCGAAACTATACTTAATATCTAAAACTAAAATTTGACATAAACTTAAAACCTAAAACAAATAACTTACCACAAGTCTTTATATCTTCTTCTTGCTGCAGTAACCACAGTAAATATCTTGAACATCCATACTGTTTGTTTTCCTTCGTTTTACCATTTAAAGAGAGCCACTGGCTGTACCCAACACAAAAGTACGACAAAAAAGCCTTCCCATTGTTCGGGTAGTTTTGATAGGTATGATGTCAGGGAGAAATGTGAAACGAGATGAAATAGGGTTTGAGTTACGGTGGTGATTTTTGATTGTGTTTTCAAAAAAATAGGTACCTAAACAAAAAGATTTAAAAAAAAAACAGAGGCCTACGTCATTTTTCTTTTCTTTTTTGTTTTTGACGTCGCACTTTGTAAATTTGCCAGAGTCAAGTATAAGTCACACAAAGTAAGTGTTGGTCGAGTCAGGTCATGCCCTATTACCTAATATAGCGGAGCAAGCTTCGCTGGTGTTTTGAAAGTAACACGAAAAGTCATGTATGGAAAAACGATGTCATTACACGTGGCGAACACATTTTATTACTTCCCCATACTCGTTTTATGAATAAAACACCAATATTTTTATACATAAGCACTCAGAAAAATACAAGTTGTAGATAATAATATAATGCGATGACATGACTTCTTCGCCTTCCCGCCAAAACACTGTAGATGAATATTAATTTATGACAGTGAAACTATACGCGTGAGTGTAAGAAAGTGATATAATGTAATGAAACATAACTTTTCGTGTTGCTTCTAAAATTCATGAAAGCTTGTAGTACAACTACTTTACTAGGTCATGACCGGACTTGAGCTTGACCGGCTGTGTATGACTTTGACTGTGACATAGACTTACTTCATTATAAAATAGTCGAAAATAATGAAACACGGGCAAATACACAAAGTCCGATGGCATAATAAAGAAAAAAATAAGTAAGCTTAGTCATAAATCGTCGTTATATACTTTTAACTGCGACGTGCTATAAAAATGAGATATTTACACGCAAAAAATTAAAATCTCAAGTATAAAAGCCATTAGACCGTGAATGCAGCTAAATTCAGGTGAAAATTAATGTAAACGTAAGAGCAATTTAAGAAATAAAGTCGTTTTACTCTTTAGTGTGAAATGAAATGAATATGGCTGGCCGCACTGGATTACTAGGGTTAACATTTTTATGTTAATGTTTTTCTGAGATCTTTCAAAAAGGGAATAAGAGGCTTATAACTAAAAAATTACTTTCCTCGTATTTTATATGAATATAGTTAAGATTAATAATTTATCTACTTAAAACGTTTTTTACGTTTGTCGTCGTAAACGTATAGTGTTTAAGTTTTTTTTTATCTTTCTTCTTGGCATCGCACTCTGTGCATTCTGTCAGTTTCAATGTTTTTGTATGTTGTGTGGTCTTCATTTTTCAGTTTCTTTATCTTTATAGTCAAAGTCCAATCTGTGACAGTCAAATCCAGCCATGCCTTAGTAGTGGCAACTTTACTATAAGCTTCGATGGAGTTTTGGAAGCAACACGAAAAGTAATGTTTCACCACATTATATCACTTTCCCACACTCGCGATTATAATTCGCCACTTTAAGAATAAAACACCACTATTTTTATACATAAACACTCGAAAAAACAGTAGTATTGGAAAAAAATACAATGGCGCGACACAACTCGTTCCGCGTTCCGTCCATATCCAGGATCCATATGTAGCTAATATGGATTCTAGTAACCTGAAATAAATTTGTATTATTATGTCAGTCTCGTACATTTTGGCTTTATTATTAGCATTATTGGTAATCGTTACTTTGTCTAGGCATTCTGAGCTATTTAGTAGTAAGATAATTTACAATGAGCTGTATACTGCGCGCTGCTTAATCAGCGTTTGGTTCATTGTGGATCACTCGAATAATGGCGCTATTGTCCCAGTATCGCAATGGATGCGGGCTGTGGTACAAGATACTAGCGATTAATTTGAATTTAAAAATTTACAACTTGGAGCGCTTATTAGAAACTCGGCATCGCACTTTGTACCAGCGTGAAAACCATAACATGGTGGTAGAGTATTTTCCAGTACTCGGCTGGCTAGATTTAAATAGCTGGCTAGACGACAAATTAATAGATGGTGCTTTTTTGATGAGATACCGCAGTATCCTTAATAATCCTTCTTGAAATTTAATTGAAGAGATTATTTTTTGTAATAGCAATGACATGAACGAGACGCTATCCTGATACTAAAAATAATATGTTCATGACCATTGCAGCGATACACGGAACTTTGTCCAAGTCCAAGACGTCGTTGATTTGGCGCTCATTACTGAGAAACTTTCGATGGTTAGTCTCAACAGCCCTGTAATTTCGTTATCTGCAGCACCTTTTAAACAGGAACACGGTAATGTTAACACACTGCTTGGCGGCAGAATACCTACTTAGATGACCTGCTAAGGAGATCTGCCACAAATTAAAGCGGTAAGTTTTATGTAATACTAGAGACCCGCCGCGGCTGCGCACGGGCTTACACGGGGATTTTGATTCATCTGGGATTTGGCAGCGTTTTCGATGAAAGCTCCCAGATGGCTTGACTCTTTACGACATTTCCAACAACTATCATCATATTTCAACCAATTTGCACAAAACCTTGACAAATTATATACCTAAACTTCCTCATGAATCTGTCTATCCATTGTTGAAACTCGCACGATAATCCGTTCGGTAGTTTTTAAGTTTATCGCGAACAGATAAATAAACAGACGAGGCGTACGATTTTGTTTTATAATATGTAGTGATGATGATAAAACAAGTATTTTGGTGTTTCCAAAACGTTGTTGATGTTTCTAGTAAGTTCACAAATCATTTACTAGACTTAAATGAATGAAAATAACTAACATTATAAGACTTTGACTGATTTGATTATAAATACTTTTTTATGATTGCTCGCTGATGATTTTTATGATGTTGATCACAGCAGTGACGGCGTGGTGGTAGATGGTAAACACATCGACCCTGGAATGGAACTGGCTCTCAAGTAAGGCTATCGGAACACACCGTTAAATATTTGGCGGTAGATTTTCAACTTTGATTCTATAAATTTAAATCGCTGTTTTCTCACACCACAAAAGTTTCGCTATCACAACACGCCGCCCGTTCTCGCGACGCAATACAAGCTGCAGGGTGTACTGAAATTGATCATCTCTGATAACGTTGTTCTGGTCGACGCTGTCATGAGATTTAATTAATTTGTCTTTGGTAAGGCTATAAATATTTCATTAATTACGAGAACCTTGGCGAGAAAGCGGATAAATCATATTACTGCATTGTATTATTTTTCTAAACTTGATTTTTTTCGGGTGTTTGTCTTTAAATTTATTGCGTACATCATGAAGTTCTGAATTATATTATATTTAACGCTTAACCAGTATACATTTGAAATTTAAAACTGTCGGTATACCTTACTCCTCGATCAAATGCTCGCATTCATTTATCAACTAGCAAGGGGTGATAATCTTCAAACAGTTCAACAGATTTTCTTTATTAATAGCTAAGATAACTCTTAACTCTTCAATCGGTCCCACATTCCTGAGGATTGTAGACGGACAATCTACATCGACTCCTGTTCGAAGTAACCGTGGTAGAATTTAGAAGAGGAGGTGGCTTCTTTCACTTGGTCAGAACATCGTCTTACCGACCGGTTTTCTTTCTTCGATATTGCCAATAATAACCAGCTTTTCAAAGCTACCATCCCATCTTCACATTATATGTGTAATCGCTGTACATATGGTGGACAGTTGGGAGAGTGTACACACCGTGTGTGTGTGTGTGTTTGTGTGGTGTGTGTGCCACATTTGTGCGTTTGGTCGTCCATGGCATACGTAGCATTCGCCTCTAGCACCATCTTTCGAACGCATCTATTCTCTGTCTCTCTCTTGTTCGGATTGTCCACATCTTCACTCCATAGAGGAATATCGGGAATATTAAGGCTTAGTTCGGCCGTTTGGGAGCTACGATGCCATAGACAGA
Organism: Biston stratarius; assembly: GCA_950106695.1. Classification (NCBI taxonomy): domain Eukaryota; kingdom Metazoa; phylum Arthropoda; class Insecta; order Lepidoptera; family Geometridae; genus Biston; species Biston stratarius. The sequence goes on along the minus strand of OX467108.1, from coordinate 21,589,303 downwards.
AACACATACACACACGTTAAACTATCCCTATTTAACACTTATCTTTATGTCGGAGGATAAAGAAGTGAAGGAATTGATAGACCTAATTATGAGTCTTGACAGAATAGGTTCCACTAAAATTTTTCAACCAGAAGATTTGTAGCAAAATTCATGTACAGTCTGAAGCTGCTTTGCTTGGGTACTTCAAATAAATATAAGCTAATAAATATAATATCTAAGCTCTCTGGAATCTTTTGTGTTTTAATTTATTACTGAAATCGTTAATTTTATAGGCTTTTGTGTGGAGATTGTAATCTAACCATTGAAACGTCATATACAGGCTAAAGCATATCTCATAAAATGTGGTACCAAAAGTTACGAAGTAAACGAAGTAATACGAAGTTAAAAGTTACGCCACAATTTCTAATCATCATCATCGTCTCAGCCGTAAATCCACTGTTGGACATAGGCCTCCCCCCAATGATTTCCATGAAGTCCGATTGAACCGGCTTATATATTTATACAACTTGGATAAAACAAATATGTTTCTTTCTTTCTGATAAGTATAAATTAAAAAAACTGCTGACTCCAGTAACAGAATATATTTATAAACAACTCAATGATAGCATATTTCGACTGTAACTTAGTGGTAAATCTCCTTAGCAGGAGGTCACCTGGATAGATACCACCGCAGTACCAGACAATCTGCAACAAGCAGTAGTGTATAAACATAACTGAGTTCCAGTTTGAAGGGTTCAGCAGCTAGCAAAATTACAGAGCTGGTGAGACTAACAATCGAAAATCTCTAAGCAATGACCGCCAAAGCAGCTATGCTACTCAAAGTTCTGTGCATCGCTGCAATGGGCAAAGACAGACGTTATCTCTTACTATCAGGAGATTGTCTCGTTCGACTTATAACTATTACATATTATAAGCTTGCAAAATGTGGAATGATCTTCCTTCTTCCTTATTCCCGCGGAGTTACAACATTGGGTTCTTCAAAAGATGTGTTAATAGATTCTTACAACGTCGCAATGTATGTATTTGTAGAGCCCATGGTATTGCAGATATCTATAGGCAAAGATGATTACTTACCATCAGGTAACCTGTTCACCTGCTTGATTTCCACATGTCGCATAAAAAAAAACTTTACAAGACCTGTGGAAGATGCTCACATTCATTCATCAACTGATAGAATCTTTAACAGATTTTCTTGTAACATAGCTATTCGCGATAAAAGAAAGAGTTATCTCAAGCTTTGTCTGCAAATCTGAAAGTGCATTCCCACAGGGTACAGCTATGCGTCGTATAGACTTCGAACGTATACGTGCGCTGATTTATGCGTTGACGGACAACACGCCAGAGCACGGCGATAAATATAATTGTGCCGCAGTGACCCACCCAGGGAGCAAGTGTGTAAGGGTCTTTACACGGTACTGGTAGAACATTTTGCAATAAAAATTTGATAGTTACAACGACACGTAGGAGAAGTATCTCTATGGGTCATTAAAATCTGCAGGAACGTTTTTGTTTATTTGTAATGCGTATTTTTCATTCTGCACTAAGGATATTTCGTTGTTATTGTTTTCGTAGGCAACATATACATATTTTATTGCACAATTTATTTATTTATAATCTCTAATAATCATAAAATATTTTAATAAACTATATTTAAAAATAAACCAGGATATTAGAAATTAGGAAACATGGCATAACATAACATGATCTTTGAAGTAGTTTTAGGATTAGAACCGATGCCCAACCCTGAGAATAAAAAATAAACGATTGGTTGCTCTTATTTAGAATTCTAAGCATATATTTATATCTGAACACCATTATAGACTAGACCTAACAAACAGTTGTTCCACGAGCAATGGTCCAGGAAGACGGCTAGATCAAGCAAACGCGATCCTTGCATTTTGCAAATCCTTATCTACGCAAGCCAAGCTAGACCTTATACTTACTTGTACCAAGGTCTGTAGTAAAATCAAGCCCAAATTCAAGAGAATCGTGTCTTTCCTTCGATAAAACGTGTACTTGGGATTGTAACTTCACTACGGTATTGATGCATTTTAGAAAACAGAAAGTCTTAGATTTGTTTTAGTTTTTGATTCGGCTTAGACCATAAATATAGGTACGCCTCAAGATATCTCTAAATGTAACCTTTTAGAATTTTACAGCACAGTTTTTAAGCTCTTGTGATAATAGGGAAACAATCTTCCCAATCCTTATTTATGTAAAACTAATGAGATGAACAAAATACTCTCCTGATAGAAGATAGAAGATGAAGACTCTCTGATGATACTGTCCATGATCATTGCAACGGTACCAAGAACTTTGAGTATCAAAACAAATTCTGGCATCGCTGCTTTGGCGCTTCTTACTTTGAGATATTCTACGGTGTATATCGTTTGCTCTGTAATTGATCTTATGGCAATAAGAATATTTATTCGTCTCATTAATTTGATTAATTATTTAACCCTTACCTTAAACTGATTTGCCGATTTCTAATCTGATAAAATAACTTTATCAATATACGTTAAGACATTCCTATCAAAATGATAGTGGTATAAAATCTAGGTAGAATGATAAAGACATCGCAATCGGTAAACACTTACTTCATAAAAAATACGGATAGCATTGCAATATGGATTTAAAATTTTTGATTTTAATTTCAATTGGAATTGCAGTTACAACGGCTTTTAAAAAGAACTATGAAGGCTACAAAGTTTATAATGTAGTTCCAAAAACAGAAGATAACATAAGAATATTAGAAGAAGTGCAAAGTAGCGGTCTCGGTGAGTTCTGGGAAGATCATTTGGACGTAAACCGTGTGATCAAAGTAATGGTAGCACCAGAAAAGCAGAAAGAATTTTTGTATATATTCAGCACAGCCAATATAGAGGTGATTGAAGTGATTGAAAATATCCAAAGGTAAGAGTCATTGATGTTTTTTTTATTCTTTACCACAATTCACCTGATGTTAAGTGACGATGTGATAAAAGATGGTAAACACACTGGATAATAACTTTTACTAGCTTTTAGAAATTGAAAATGGTCCCAAATATGTTTATTATAATTATATGGTATCATTTCTAAAGTCGTACAAAGCACGCAATTTGGTATAATTGTATTATTCAGATGATCTTCCTTGTGAGAACTGCTGAAATGTGGAACTTGTTGCCAGCAGTTTCCAACTAAGTACAACCCAGGATTGTTCAAGGAAAACATAAATAGTTATTTCCTAGGCCAGCGCTCCATCTTCGGCCACGTCGTTCCTTTCCATCAGGTGAGATCGTGGCCAAACGCATGCTTAGTCCCATATAAATAAAAACATATTACTATTATGGATATCGTCTGTGTTAATGCAAATTTGCAATTCACGGCCATCATAATTTAACAGAATTGCTTCATCTGAATAATAAATAATGTAACTACCAAGGTCAATAATGCAATGAAAATTTGAAACAAACAAAAAAGCAACTAAACATATTCTATTTAATTTCAGAATTATAAACGAGCAACTAAATCCAGCTAATGTCAGAAATTCAGACACTTTGCTATCATTCAGCTGGGACCGTTACTACAATCTAGATGATATATATTCTTGGCTTGACGAATTAGCTGAAGCCTATCCCGATATTGTATCAACCATTGTTATGGGCCAGTCCATCCAAAATAGAGATATTAAAGGAGTTATTCTCAATTTCAATCCAGAGAGAGAAAACAAACTTATTGGAATGCTAGAAGGAACTCTTCATGCTAGAGAATGGATCTCAGCCGCTACGGTCACATTTATTATCAAAGAGTTTCTGACTAGCACTGATCCAGAAATTAGGTCTTTGGCGGAGAATTTTGAATGGCATATTTTTCCCGTCGTCAACCCTGATGGATATGTCTATACATTCACCAACGTAAGTATTAAGATTTTTTTCTATAGATAGATGAATTTTAAAAAAGGCAAATTTAACATTGAAACTGAAAAAGGGCACGCTAATCATATAACAATTGAGAATTTACTTCTCAAATTAATTATTATAATAAAATATTTTTAGTGACAAGGTTCTCTATATAAAGCAGCTAGGCGATGATGCAATTTAAAATGGGCAATCTAATTTAAATGTATACAAAATACTGTTAACCGTTGACCGTTACTGTTGAGCGTTAGGGAGTTACTGTATCTGGAGCCTAACTAATTGGGTCAAACAATCCATAAAGATTCATTGTCACCGGAACTGAATCATATGTGAAAGAAGATTCTCGCCAACAAACAAATACACTTTTAAAAAAAAGTAAATATAATATACATATATAATATACCAACGAGACGCTCTCGTAATGGTAAGAGATAACGCCTGTCCATGACCATTGCAGCGATACACAGAACTTTGAATAAAAAAAACAAAGTTCGGGACATCGCTGCTTTGGCGCTCATTATTTTGAGACATTAGATGGTTAGTCTCAACAGCCCAGTAATTTCGCTAGCTGTATTTGTGCTAGTATTTTCCCTTCAAACCGGAACAGTAATGTTTACACACTACTGCTTGGTGGCAGAGTATCTAGAACTGACCGCAGTTCCAGATAGGTACCACCGGGTACCTAGCTAAACGACCTCTCCCACTAAGGAGATCTACCACCAAATAAAACAGATACATTGTCATTTACATAAAAGCTTGTGACAAAAATAATTTATGTTGAAATATATGTTTTTTTTTACTTTTTAATTTAGATGTGCCCAATGCACGTCTACGTTTATTGGTTAGGAAACCAGTAAAATAAACAAATATCGTAGGACATTTCACACAACCATCTAGTCCCAAACTAAGCAAAGCTTGTACTATAGGAACCAAATAACTGATAGAATACTTATACACATTTTTTAAACCCCAACGCAAAAAAGAGAGGTGTTATAACTTTGACGTCGGTGTCTGTCTGTTAGTGTGTGTGTCTGTCTGTGGCAACGTAGCTCTCAAACGGATGGACCGATTTCGATGCGGTTTTTTGCATTTGAAAGCCAGTTTCTTTGTGGTGGTTCTTAGATGTTTGGTTAATTGCGTAGGGATTTGTTTAATTTTAAATTTTATTACTTGTTGTAAATACATACTTATGATGCATACAGAACACCCATTTATCCCATTAATTATCATTGCATAAATGTTTGTTATGGCAGGAATTGAACCCACGCCCTACAGCTCTTGAAGCAGATATTATTATAAAATGACCTAACAGAGCAGTCACTATGATAATTTTCTTCCGTTTAAAAAAAATCTAATTAACAGTTTATCTTGATATCGGTTTTATCATTATTGCGATTATTTCAAACATTTAATTATCTAATATCTAAATAATGAAAGAAACAGGCCAGTGCATATTGAATTCACATACCTAGTGTTCCGTACTACCACACAATATACTATTTATATTATTTATCTCCACACAGTACAAAAACAAAGTCACTTCCCGCCGTTTGTACGCTTAGATCTTTTAAACTACGCAACGGATTTTAATGCGGTTTCCATCAGTAGACAGTGATTCAAGAGGAAGTTTTATATGTATAATACATGCATATGCACCACGTTAATATTTACATTGCACCCATATGAAGCCAGGGCTGGTCGCTAGTTTTTTAATAACAATGTTTTGCTCTTTGTCTATTATATTTTACTATTCCTGGTTGCCTGAAAGAGATCGCTTAAAGGCCGCCATTTGTTACATAAGGCTCTTTTGTTTTCTGTACATTTTTATTTCTAGTATGCACGGCAAATAGTCGTTATCTATATTATGCCTATCTAAAAAACTTGGTTAGTATTTTCTAATACTAATCTAGGTTCATGGTGGTACCGTATTTCCTAGTACTCGGCTAGCTAGCAACCACCCTCAAGTTGAAAATCTGCCGCCAAGCACGTAAAGGTGTGTTGTGGCAGCCTCAGTTGAGAGCCAATTCCATTCCAGGCTAATTTGCTTTACCATCTTCGATCACACCGTCACTTAGTATCAGTGGATCTGCTTCAAGAACATCCAGGACATACATTTATGTGACGCACATATGTGTTCATCCTGTGTCTATATGGGTATTTTGTATCAATTATAAGTTATTCACAAAAAGTATTCTAGCAGTTATTCGGTTCCTATAGAACAAGCTTTTTTTATTGATTTAGTAGAATAATCTAATTTTTTTACACCATTGTTATGTTAGTTTCATACTAAACGGTTTGATTCTACTTTGTTTGTAGAACGAAATACGAACTGCTAAAGAATGGAATTCGCTGCCCGAGTGGGTGTTCCCTGATAGATACAATCTGGGTGCCTTCAAGTCGCGAGTGAATAGGTTTCTGCTAGGCGAGCGTGCTCCACCGTAGACCGCGTCTTCGCTTAACATCAGGCGAGATAGCAGTCAAACGCAAGCCTACAATATAAAAAGAACACATTTTTTTTTCAGAATCGTATGTGGAGGAAAAACAGAAGTGGTGCTAGTTCTCAGGAATGTGTCGAAGGTGTTGATGACGATATGAGCAATGGAGTAGATCTGAACAGAAATTTTGACTTTATGTGGATGAGTGAGTTTCTAGTAATGTTTAAATATATAACTCTAATAATACAGCACATTTAAAGTAACATAAACGCTAAGAACACAGAAGTTTCTGAATTTGGTTGTAGCTAATGTAGAGATTATTGTGACATATTCAATGAAGATTTTGACAGAAACTAAAACACCAAGAAGTAGGTTTTTTTTCGACAGGCTAGGTGTTGGACTACAGCTCACCTGATGTTAAGTAACGGTGTGGTTGAATATGGTTAACACACCTGGCCTGGAATGGAACTGGCTCTTAAGTGAAGCTGCCAGAACAGACTGTTAGACGCTTGGCAGCAGATTTTCAACTTGAGGATGGTAACTAGCCACCACCATGCTATGGTTTCCTCACGATGTTTTCCTTCACCGACAGCTCAATCAAAATTGGGGTTCAAAACCACGTCTTTCGTGTGAAAGATTTCATTAACTACTGAAACAGTTACTATTAAATTAACGCACAACACTAAGCCACATTTTAACAAAAAAATATTAAGATTTTGACGTTTTCAGCTGTGGGTGCATCTAACGACTCTTGCACTAATACTTACGCTGGTCCCAGCGCAAACTCCGAGCCCGAAACCAGAGCTATCATCAACTACGTCACAAACTTGAAGATCAGGGGAAACCTGATGTATTACATTGCTTTTCACTCCTACACCCAGCTCATCATCGTCCCGTACAGTCACTTAAGCAGTGGCGGTGCTGTCGGCCGGCCTAGTAACTATGCTAATATGGTAAGCTACAGATACATTATGATCGAGATTATTATCACTAACATCATCTATTTTGAGTGTTCAAGGTATATATTTAGTTTATTTCCACTTAACAGTCTTTTCAGTTACAACAGTGATAAGAATTTAAATTTTAGAGAATTTTATACTTTAAGATGATATAAAGACGTGTGGTCATATTATTTTAATTTAAAATAGTGTTTTGTTTAATTTGTTTTAGCTTTTATGACGAATTTTAGTTTTAGATAATAAGTAAAGTTTTGGATAAGTTTTATTAAATTGTTGTCAAATTGTTAGTTAAAATTTAAATCCTCATCACTGTTGTAACTGAACCGACTGTTAAGATCACTCGAAATGACCTTCCGCAAAGTAACACCTGAATCGATCAATTATCATCTATAGCCTGATGTTGAGCCGATATTGTTGACTTATTTAAACATATCATAGCTCGATTGGACGTTTAGATTCATTCATGACTGAGGTCTGAGTTGTGAGGCCTTCTTCCCTATAAGAATTTAGTGATGATTGCTCAGTTGTTAGCGCGGTCATACGCCGAAGGGCGTGGGTTCAAATCCCAACAATGAGCTTGAGTAGCCGGTGAAGGAAAACATTGTGAGGAAACCATAACATGGTATACCTAACTTATTTGCTAGCACTTGGCTGGCTTCTCGTCTTACGGAACATTATTCCGGAATAAAAGGTATGCTTTATATTTATCCAGGTAATTAAGTAGCGCAAGTTTCATAATGAATGTAACTTTTGCTGTGTTTGATTTATCTCTGAACCCAATTCTTAATTATGTTTTTATTTTATAGTATGAAATTGCTATCAGGGGTTCCGACGCGCTAACCAAGCGTTTTGGAACCACTTACAGAGTTGGGGCGTCAGCTGAAGTCATGTGTAAGTTAAATTTTATTATTGTTATTTTTGTGAGTATTTTGTTTCTATTTAGGAACATTTTTAGATGTCATTTTACTTGGTGGTAGATCTCCTACGCAAGAGGTTGTCTAGGTAGGTACCAACGCAATACCAGATATTATACCGCCCAGCAGTAGTGTGTAAACATTACTGTGTTCCGGTTTGCAGGGTACTGAAGCTAGCGAAATTGCTGGGCTGTTGAGACTAACTATCTAATGTCTCAAAATAATGAGCGCCAAGTCAGCGATGCCGAGGACTTTGATTGTTATTCAAATTTCTGTATATCGCAGCAATGGTCATTGGTCATGGACCAGCGTTATCTCTTACCATCAGAAGAGCGTCTCGTACGTCTCATCAAAGTCTATGTTGTTTTTGGTTTGTTGTTTTCTTTATCTCTTTTTTAAGTTTTGTATAATGTTTAATATTTGGTGTATAATAAAGTTCATTCTATTTTATTCTAATATCAGGTGAGGTGCAATCAAACACATAGCCTGACAACCATAAAAAAATATTGATATTTCTTTCAGATCCCATGAGCGGCACCAGTTTTGATTGGGTAAAGTACGCAGCCGAAGTGCCAATCACCTACCTCATTGAGCTTCGAGATCTTGGAGAGTTTGGTTTTCTCTTACCTGCAAACCAAATAGTGCCAACTAGCCAGGAAATAATGGATGCCTTGGTCGAAATGGACAAAACTGCTATAACTCTAGGTTACTATGAAAGTTCTGCCACAGGAGCTCTTTATTCTATATCTATGATATTGTTAGGAATTTTAATTTCTTTATACAGCTATTAAATAAAACCAATTTCTTAAATCATAAAGCTACTAAGTATATTATTTCTGTTTGAAAGAAATTCCATTCTGAAAATTCTTGATGGTTTTTTAAATTTTGCTTTTGACATAGATAACCCAACATAAAGATGACGCGCTGCGTGGGGTGTGCTTTCTCCAAGGCTAGGCAGTGGCACTGCATAACAGCCGATCCCGCCCCTTTACATTCCTCATTCCGCCGCCGACGCTTCGACATATTGTCCTAGAATTCACTGACATAATCAATGTCCTTGAACGATTCAATAGAAACTAGTCGACCTCCCCCCGCACCCCGCCACGAATTGGCAATTTTGATTTCGTATTAAAGTTCATAAAAGCGGGGTCTTATAGGTTGGATCGTCTGTGGTTTTGTTTATATATATAGTTAAATGAGTGTCCAAGGTATATCCGCTTAAAAGTTGTTTTGTTTAAAAACAGTGATGAGGATTTCAATTAAAATTTATCTAACTTAACGATATTAAAAATCTATCCAAAATATAAAATAAACTTCCGCAAAGTAATATCTCAATCAATTAATATAGTTAAATAATGATTAATACTATAATTTTTACCTGGCTCAAACACTAAAAATAATGTTCGGTGTTTTTTTTATTAATAAATAGGCTTTTTTGACTGTCATTTCAACTGATGTCAAACGAAGCGGTCTATGGTATAGCACGCATGCCTAAAATAAACCGATTCACTCGCGACTTGAAGGCACCCAGATTGTATCTATCAGGGAACCCCCACTCGGGTAGCAACTTCAATTGTTTAGCAGTTCGTATAATGATATTAGAATCGAACCGTTTGGTTCACACATCGAGTTTTGGAACATCAGCCACGTTGACGCTTTTTAGAGCTCCTGGGCGGCTGATAGTAACACATTAACACAAAATAGATCATGCAGATCTGAAACGCACTCTCCAAAGTGTACTTTATAATTTTCAAGTGTAATTTTAATAAAAATCTAGTCTTGAACTTATAGTTTTTTTCAATCACATTATCCTATTACAGTTTCAGCAGGCCAGTTGCGAGACCGTCTGGCTTTGAATATGGGGGTTATGGCTTCGAATCCTACGGAATCTACCTGTCTTTTCTGTTTTATGTGCATATTGACTGTAAACGCTGAAGGAAAACATAGTGAGGAAAGCTACGTGTCCGAAAGTTCTTTAAAAAAAGTTCTCAACGATGTGTTAAGTCTGCCAACCCGCATTTATCCTTCTCACAATAAAAAAAGTCCCACGCCCGACAGTAGGACAGTTTATAAAAATAGAGCTAATTTGGAGGTTCGATTTGAAAATAGTAAGTTACATATGTTTATTCTACACAAATAATAAATTTCGACATCTTACTTGATGCTGAGCAACTATACAGTCTAGAATAGAGAAAGATAGAGCACTTTAACAGAAAAGGATTTTGTTTGATTTGAATTCTCTGTATCTGTACTTTTAGGGAAACATAGATTTCGGCCAAAAATCCACTTTTGCGTCACTTAGTGCGCTCATAGAACATGTCTACCATGTACCAAATACACTTAAGTCCCATTTGTCTGGCCGAACAGTTGGAATCAAGTAGAATCTACCAAATCAAACGTCTACCAAAACGCAATGCAATCCTTCTTTTGCCTGTCAAGACATTACAATGGTATCTTAATAAAGCTAACCATTTATCTACGATAAAATATTATCTACTAATCCTATATTATATTGAGGTATTATAGATTTTTAAGCGTATTTGTGATATTGAATGCCAAGTAAACAGACATCATGATTTTTAAAGAAATTTTAATTTGTTTAGTAATCGTATTCACAGTTAATGCTGAATACAAACAGTTTACAGATCACAAAGTTTATAAAATTGTTCCTCAGTCAGAGAAAGATGTAGAAGTTCTAAGGGCTATGCAAGAAGATGGCAGGTGGTATTTTTGGAATGACATTATAGAGATTGCCAGTGATGTCAGAATTATGGTTGCTCCTGAGATGCAGAAAGAATTCGATCACTATCTAGATAAGGTTGGAGTACATAGCGACGTTGTGATCGAGGATGTTCAAAGGTTAGTTCCAACAAACAATTCATAGTATTTATGTATTCTTATTCTTATTCAAAGTGGGGGCGAGTCCTGCACTGACGTCCCGCTTGGGGTGTTTTATGCATTTCCCCCTAGCATAGGCGCTGGCATAGTAGCTCCAGTGAGTTTGGTGGAAAGTTTGATGACGTTAATGACGAGAAACAGTCAAGGTGTTGCGGCGACATGAATGATAGCGAAGCAGCTTCATGCAGCCTAGTAGCAATTCTAGTGGCTTCTGTGGCTTTGCAATGCAAAAGCACATGCTCTACAGTTTCATTTTCTTGCAAGTAGCCACGGCATAGCGGATTATCCGTGGCTCCCAGTTTAAAGAGGTGACTATTCAAGTTGCAATGACCGGTTATGAGGCCTACTAAGAGACGAAGGTCTTGTCGTTGCATCTTCAATATTTCTGTATATACTAACGACCCGTCTCGGCAGCGCCCGGGCTAACACGAGGATTTTGATCTATCTCAAAGAGATTAGGCAGCGTTTTCGATGAAAGCTCCCAGATGGCTTGACTTTTTCCGACACTTTCAATAATTATCATCATATTTCAATGAATTTACACAAAACTTGACAAATATAAGTACCTAAACCTCATGAATCATTCTGTCTCCTAAAGAAACTCACATGATAATCCGGTCAGTAGATTTAAGTTCATCGTGAACAGACAGACAGACAGATACGGCGGACGAATTTATTTTGTAATAATTATGTAGTGATATATGTTTAGTTAAATCTCAATACTTCCAAGATACCAGCCTGGCCCAGTTTAGGGCCTAAGATAAGATTAATAAGAAAATGTGTATATCTAAACTTAAGGAAATTAAAAAAAAACATCTTAAACCCATAATCATCCAAATTCCGGGTCGCGATTGTCACATTTCTGGGATAAAAACCGCACAAGAAGAGGTCTAACAAAAACTACTACAAAGTTTTGACAAAATAATGACGTCACACTAATAAAGTTGGCTAATCTCTGAAATTACTACTTTTTTACTGGTGACAGTAAAAAAGTAGTAAGTTAGTTAGCAGTAAGTAAAGTAGTGATTAGTAGTAAGTTTTTAGTGGTGTTTAACCAAAGCTCACCTGATGTTAAACGACGGTGTAGTTTAATATTGGTCAAAACACTTATTCAGAGATGGAAACTAACTCTCATGTGAGGTAGCCGGAACATATCATTGGGAGCGTGGCGACAGATTTTTAACTTGGAGATGGTATCTAGCCAAATGAGTACTAGAAAGTAGTCTACCATCATACTTTAGTTTTTTCACGATCCAGCTGTCAGCTACCTCCATACCAAATTTCATCAAAATTGGTCAAGCAGTTTGAGCGTGAAGAAGTCACAAACATAGAAACACACGCACAAACTTTCGTCTTGAATATTAGTGTGATAAAAAATAAAATAATCTAAGCCTATTCCAGATTAATCGACGACCAACTCCGTCGCCCATCCAACATTGGCCGAAGTGTCTCTGAATACGCTTGGACGTATTACCAAACCTTGGATGAAATTAACGAATGGATGGATGATATTGTTGCTGAATATCCAGATGTAGCCAGTTTAGTAACCATGGGTGTATCTGTCGAAAACCGTGAGATCAAAGGTGTCAAAATCGACTTCAAGAAGCTAGAAAACCCTACCATTGCTATGATAGAAGGCGGTATCCACGCTAGAGAATGGATCTCCCCTGCTACAGTGACTTGGATCATCAAAGAGTTTTTGCAGAGCACAGACCCCAGCGTGAGAGCTCTAGCTGAAAACATTGTGTGGCATATCTTCCCAGTCGTAAATCCTGATGGTTATTTGTATACTTTTTCAAATGTAAGTATGATATCATATCTGGATTTCGCACTAAGCTTAAAAGTTTTGACATCAGCTAACCTGAAATGTTAAGTGACACTGTGGTCGAAGAAGGTAAACACAGATAGCCTGGAATGGAATTGCCTATCAAGTGAGGCTACCGGAACACACTGTTAGGTGCTTGGCGACAGATTTTTAACTTAAGGCGGGCCAATCGAGTACCAGAAAGTACCCTACCACCACGTTATGGTTTCCTTACGATGTTTTCCTTTACCTGCAGCTCAAGATCATTAATCAAGGTCGAAGATGGTAAACAAACCTAGCCTGGAATGGAACCAGCTCTCAAGTGAGGCTGCCGGAACACACCGTTAGATGTTTGACGGTAAATTTTCAACTAGAGGCCGGTAGCTAGCTAAATTTTATCGAAATTTATCTATCTATCCTTTACTCTGAAACCTCGGTGTTACATTGTTTTGTTGTTCAGTGTTTGACAGCCCCGTTGGCTCATTGGGAGTATGTCTGCCTGAGCTGTAGGGCGTGGGTTCGATTCCCGCCACGGACAAATGTTTGTTTGGTATAAACAAATGTTTGTTCTGTGTCTGGGTGTTCTGTATGTATTGTAAGTATGTATTTGTACAAAAAAAAAAAAGTATTTATGTATTCTATCAGTTATCTGACTTCCATCACACAAGCTCTGCTTAGTTTGGGATCAGATGGCGCTGTGTGTAATGTGTCCTACAATATTTATTTATTTATTTATTTACATTGGAGCAGTGCGTTTCGTTGGCCTAAGGGTCATAGAGTCAGTTTTTTTTAATTGTAAATTTATACTTGTTATTTACAGAATAGAATGTGGAGAAAGAACAGAAACACGGCCAATTATACTTCTTGTGCTCAGTGGAACATGGATTCTGATTTAAGCAATGGAATCGATCTCAACAGAAACTTTGGGTATTTGTGGATGAGTGAGTTTACAAATATACCTACTACCTATCACATGATTTCAATTTTACATGCTCTGTAGATAAATCATCACTAATACTATAAAGGCGAAAGTTTCTGAGTGTGTTTGTATGTTTGGTACTTCTTCACGCTCAAACGGCAAAACAAAACAAAATGGTGGACCATTTTTGATGAAATTTGCTATAGAGGTAGCTGATACCCTGGATTAACACATACTTTTTATCTCGCAAAATGTAAAAGTTCACGTGGGAACAGCGGATAACACCGCGGGGCGCGGCTAGTTAAATAATATATATATATATATATATTAACAATATAACGACGGTGGCTCAGTGGTTAGTGCGGTCGGTTCATATGCCGAAGGGCGAATGTTCACACCCCATCAATGGGCTTGAGCTGTAAGAAAAACATCGTGAGGAAACCATAACATGGTGGCCCTACCACCATGATTTTATTTTCTAGATACAGGGCCGGCTAGCTACCACAGTCAAGTTTATTAAAATGTTTTATTTGCTAAGTAGGTACAGGTGTCAAAATGTTGGTATACATAAATTCCTAACGCTTGGGCCATAGAAGGCCTAGAATTGGATAAAATATAATTACTTATTAAATAATGTCAAATTTACGACAATTATCTTATAATATTTGAAAATATTGAAATATTTGACGATGACAAATGGACAAAAACAAAGAAGAAGAAGAAAAAGATGTGCCATTTGTTTGCGGTATACTGTCAGAATAAACTTTAAAAACACGTTAGACATTAGAAAATTAGAGCTCCGAGCATCGCGTATCGCATGTGTATAACCATTGTAGCGATACACAGAACTAACAAAGTCCAGGGCATCGCTGCTTTGGCGTTTATTACTTTAAATCTTTCGGTTGTAAGTCTTAGTAACCCTATAATTTCGCTAGCTGCAACCCCATCAAAGCGGAACACAGTAACGTTTACACACTACTGCTTGGCGACAGAATATCTGGTATTGCGTTCTTATACTAAACAAAGTACCTTACATAGTAGTACATTTAGAATCTATCTAAAATAGTGGAATCGTTTAAGATTATGAATTGTTTAAAGACTTATTCTTGTTGTAAATTTCAGTCATAAATTCTTCAATTAAATTCTACTAAAGAATTTTATCTACTAAGTGTGTCGAATTATAGCGATAAGTTATCAGCTAGACGTGTTATTATTAAGTGTGTTAGGAACATATACTTTTTTAATTTTTTGTAGCGATGGTAGCTCAGTGGTTAGTGTGGTCGGCTTGCATGCCGAAGGACGTGGGTTCAAACCCCAACAATGAGCTTGAACTGCCGGTGAAGGAAAACACCGTGAGGAAACCATAGCGTGATGTTAGGGTACTTTATAGTACTCGGCTGGCTAGCTACCACCCTCAAGTTGAAAATCTGCCGCCAAGCAACTAAAGGTGTGTAGGTACATAAAAACTGGTCGAGCCGTTTCAATTTGCCGTGGTGGTGCCGGCGTAAGAATAGTACCCCACCCTCTCTACCCGTGGTTGCCGTAAGAGTAGGCTAAGGGATGTAATCCGGAAGATGGGCAGCAGCGTCTTTCTTGAACAATCACACTTAACTGCGCTCGCCAACCTGCCTGCCAAGCGTGGCGAGTATTGGCAAAACCCCCCCAGGAGGAGGCCTATGTCCAGCAGTGGACGTCCTATGGCTGATGATGTGATGCACTGATTGTTTGATTCCCAGCCTCGATATTCCTTATATTCTACTTTGAGACTTTTGACAGTTGGTCTCAACAGCCCTGTAAACCTCGGGTCGCAAGGCGTACCTACAAAAAACCCACCACCTTTACGGCGATATCATTAAATTCTAAGAAGTTTAATCTCAAACTGACCCATGCAATTTAATTTCAGCAATCGGAGCGTCACAGAATCCTTGTGCTGAGACCTTCGCTGGACCAATCCCGTTCTCCGAACCTGAAGCAGTTGCCATGGCAAACTATGTCACTCTATTGCAGTCCCAAGGAAATCTAGTGTACTACTTCGCATTCCATTCCTATTCTCAAATGGTTTTGATTCCGCACAGTCACTTGGGCGGTGCCGACGTGGTTCAGATACCTAATTACGCTGATATGGTGAGTTTGACCTTGGATTTCATGTGCGCGAGATTATTACTTTTTGGTTGACATGCTAGATGTCTGACCTCTGTCTGATGATGTCTAGTCTGGAATGAAACTGCTCTCAAGTAAGCCTGCCGGAACATATCGTTTGGATTTTGGTGACAGATTTTCAACTTAAGAGTGGTAGCTAGACAGCCGAGTACTACAAAGTGCCCTACCATCATGTTGTGGTTTCCTCACGATGTTTTGTTTCACCGTCAGCTCAAGCTTATTGTTGGGGTTTGAATCCACGCCCTTCAGCGTGCGAACTTAGCGAATATACTTGCGTTTAACTTCAATCTCAGCAGATGTTGAGTGAAGTTGCGGTCTACAATGGAGCACGTTTGCCTAGAAGAACCTAAATGTTTAGTTCTAGGTACCCTAACATATAACGTATGTGCTATAATAATGAATTTCAAAAAAAAAAAAGGATTTATGTAATCTATCTAGTATAAGCTTTACTTAGTTTGAAGCTAGATGACGCTTTGTGTAATGTTCGATATTTAGTTACGTATATATTACGTTAACATACATTTTGTTAATTGGAATTAGATTTTTTAGTGCATTTGACAACCAACTCGCCTGATAGTAAGCGTTGATATAGTCGAAGATGAAGCATGCAGACTCAGAACCTATACTTTAGGTACCTATTCAGTCTGACCCTAAAAATTCTAAAAACGATTTTTTTTTTCAATTTAAAAAATAAAAATTAAACTAGCGTTGGCACAAAAGGAAATCATTATAAAATGTAAAATTTTGTATGTTTGGATGTTTGTTACTCAATCATGCAAAAACGGCTTAACGGATTTTGATATACTTTGGCACACACATAGTCTATTGCCTGGATTAACATATAGGATATTTTATATATCAGGAAAATGTTAAATTCCTGTGGGATAATCAACAAACTAACTACAAGACGTTACTAATTGAAATTTGGTATAGATGTGTCTTACGGAATATTCCAATAAATGTATCCTTTATATTAATCTAGGTAATTAAGTAGCGCAAGTTTCATAATGAAGTTTCTATTGCTCTTTTGTTACTTACACATGTTTCATTTCTCTCTGAACCCACTTCATAACTTAACGCGGACAAAGTCGCGGGCGCAAGATAGTTAATCATATATTATTTTCAGTATGAAATCGCAATCAAAGGTATGGACAAGCTACGAGAGAAATACGGCACACACTATCTTGTTGGAACTTCTCCAGACATTTTATGTGAGTAGCCTTATGTTTATACAAAATGAACTACTCAAAGGTGATATAAAAGACAGCGAAATTACAGTACTGTTGAGACTAACCAACGAAAGCCTCAAAGTAATGAGCGACAAAGCAGCGACGCCCTAGATTTTGTTTTGCTTTTTTTTATAACAATAGGTTTGTGTTTGAACACCATCTCACCTGATGTTAAGCGAAGATGCGGTCTACGATAAAGCTATGGTCTACGCTTGCCTAGAAGAAACCGATTCACTCGCGACTTGAAGGCACCCAGATTGTATTTATCGGGGAACACCCACTCAGTAGCAAACTCTAATGTCTGGCGGTTCGTACGAAGAAGGTGGAACCAAACCGCTTAGTTCGAGTTTTTGGGATATCAGCCATGAAGCGATGTCACTACTTACATTTCTGTCTATCGCTACAATGGTCATGGACACGCGTCATCTCCTACCATCAGGAGAGCGTACCGATCGTAACGCACTTTTACATTTTAAAAAATCTTATTTTAAACTTATAATGAATTTCTTGTTCTACTTTTGATACCTCTATCAAAAGTATATCTTTTCTTACTGAATTGGCTTGCGTTTGACCGCCAACTGGCCTGATGTTAAGTGAAGATGCGATTTACGATGGATGACGCTTGCCTAGTAGAAAGCTTGCCAAGTTTTTATAACGAATTTTTCTATTTTATTCTATTTAGATCCCGCTAGTGGCGGCAGTTTTGACTGGGTTAAAGGAGGGGCTAACGTACCCATCGTATACCTCTTCGAGCTTCGAGACATTGGACAATTCGGCTTCCTCCTGCCTTCCGAACTCATCATCCCCAACAACGAAGAGATTATCGACGGTCTCGTTGAAATGGATAGAGTCACAAGAGAACTGGGATATTATACATATCAGAGTTCTGCAAGCATATTTAGATTAAGTACATTAGCGTTTGTACTAGCTATTATAATTGCTCTGTAAATATTAATTGTGAAGTTATTAAATCGTAAATCTTGATCGGTGTTTGCTTAATGGTAATTAGTTGAAATTATCATCATCATTACGCACAAACCACATGCGTACGCATACACATATACATCACAAGCGCACACTCACTTACACACTAACACACATGCACGCACACACACACAGTCGCACAAATGTTCATACACACACGCGCATAGGTACGCACTCACACACTAACACACACGTACGCACACACACACCATACCCAGTGACCTTCTTCATGGAGACAGAGCTAAATACAACGCGCGCGCGGCCTCGTCTCGTAAACGTGAGTAATCCCGTATAAGTAATACAAAAATATACAATACTAACTGTTACCCGCGACTTCGTCTGCGTGGATTTTAACAAAAAGTTTATTCAGTTGGTAGTATAAAAAGTATTCTATAACTACATGTGTGTCAAATTTCATTCAAACCTGTTTTGTAGTTTTTGCGTGAAAGAGTAACAAACATCCATCCATCCCCACAAATTTTCACATTTATAACATACTAGCTGTGCCTCGCGATTATACCCGCGTGGTAATGGATGATGATGAAAAGTATCCTATATTTATTTCAAGGCCTAACGTATCTACATGCAAAATTTCATCTAGATCCGTTCAGCCGTTCTGGCGTGATTGAGTAACAAACATCCATCCATCCATCCAAACTTTGACATTTATAATATTAGTGGGACTAGCTGCGCCTCGCGGTTTTACCCGCGTGGTGATGGATGATGATGATGAAAAGTATCCTATGTTTTATTCCAGGACCTAAAGCATTTACATGCAAAATTTCATCTAGATCCGTTCAGCCGTTCTGGCGTGATTGAGTAACAAACATCCATCCATCCATCCAAACTTTCACATTTATAATATTAGTGGGAAGTAGGATTAGGCTACCACAACTAACACATTTATGCAACGCTACCATGAAATATTTGACGCAATATAAATAAAATGCAAGCATTATCATTATTTGTATATTTATCAAATCTACAACATCATAAACATGATAATCGGTATATACTATAAAACTCAATAAATTAACCTTCAATCTTTATGACTACGATTTTATCAATGTCTGTTAGTTTATCATGTATATAGTTACCGCTGATCATTTTACCAAAGTTAGTTTGAAAATAAGGACGTGCCGATATGCTTGGTAAATTTGTAGCCTTGCTTGCGTTAGTGGTCTTAGCTTCTGCATCAAAAAGCTATGAAGATTATAAAGTGTACAATGTTGTACCGACGTCGGATGCTCAAGTTCAGATGTTGAATGATCTGAGGAAGGAATATGAATTCTGGACGGACTACCTATCTGTAGGTAATGATGCCAGAATCATGGTGTCTCCCACTCAAGATGCGGAGTTTGTCACATACGCCAAGAATGCTGGTCTAAATGCCAAACTTACTATTGCTAACGTACAAACGTAAGTAGTGTTTTATTCTATTAGAATTATATATGACAAAATCACTTAATTTCTCTTAGTAAATTTTAATCGTCCACTTGCGACGACAGTGTGACATCTCGAATTATACGATTTTTCATTTTGCTGATATTCTGAATCGCGATCTTGTGCTCTATTATCTCCAAACACGGTTTTCAAAAATCAAAATATCATGTTAGTTGCTAATTGGCTCCGACACAGTGACAGTTGATTGTCACATAAGCTTCATGGTGTGAAGTGCTCTCGGTTTTAACAAAAACGTATCATCACGAGGATACCACGTATTGAATATCAATTTTCACATCATCTTCAACTTAACAACTAAACTTACCACCTTGTAAACTTCCTTTTTTAGGAACAACGTGTTTTTTTTTAAACTCTATAATAAAGTTAATTTACTTCCAAATGTGTTTTTTACTTTTGATATTTCATTTCAAAATTAGTTATACTCTAATCACTTCATACATAATAAAGCTATCTTGAAAACAATTTAAGAGTTATGCTCATTTAAAAGTTTAAAAACTGTTTTCTGTAAAATTATGGTTTTTGAGATGCCACAGTCTCCTCGAAAGTCGACAACATGTCAATCTACGGGAACATTTATATAAAAGACTAGCTTCTACCTGCGCCTTCGTCCGCGTTGACTTTAAAATGTGGTCCAGAGAGAAATGAAACAAAAGCAATAAAAAGTTTATTACCTAGATTAAAATAAAGGGTACCTTTTTACTTCAGAATAATGTTCCATGTACGAGTAATATCAAAGAAGTGTATACATTCTGTAGTTTGTTTTCTGATAATCCCACAAAACGTGACTTTTTTTTAAATCAAAAGTATCTTTAGTGTTAAGCCATATAATAAACTATCTGTGTGTTAAATTTCATTAAAATCGGTTGAGCCGTTATTGCGTTATTGAGTAACAAAAATCCAAACATACGAAGTTTCATATTCATAATGTTATTACAGGATTACGCAGAACGATATTTTTTGTCTTTCACAGATTTTTTTAAATGTTTGACAGGGTAGGTTTTTGATTGACCTCAGCTCACATGATGTTACATGACGGTGTGGTCGAAGATCGTAAAGTACATCTAGCCTGGAATGGAATTGGATCTCAAGTGAGGCAGCCGGAACACACCATCAATTATGTTGATTTTAACCTTGGGGTGGGTAGCTAGCTAGCCGAGTACTAGAAAATACCCTACCGCCATGCTATGGTTTCTTTACGATGTTTTCCTTAAGCCAGCAGTACCTACTTAAGCTCATGGTTGGGATTTGAACCCACGCCTTTCGGCGCTAGTCACTGATCTATCATCGCTACAAAATCAGACAAATCTGTCTTCAATATGGGACTAACCTACTTACAAGAGATTCAGTATTTTTATCAAGCAATCTCAATCTGGTTCACGTTAGAAGGTTTTTTTTTTTTTTATTGAACTGCACTTGAAATACTCTAACGGAGCTAAATTTGAGAATATCTTATTAGCGATTTATGTTACTAACTAACTCAAGAAAACCTCAGTCTATGGATTAAATATTTATGTTAACAAAATTTGGACTCTTTCAGATTAATTAACGCACAAATGTTACCTACCAATGTTGACCGTAGCGCCACTCTTGGGTCTTTCTCTTGGACTCAATACCATAACCTCACTGTCATCCACGCTTGGCTTGATGAATTGGTGGAGCTTTACCCTGGCGTCGTCACCACTGTCAACATCGGTACTTCCCATGAGGGCCGTCTACTTAAAGGAGTCATCATAGATTTCAAAGCTGGTAACAGGGAAGGCAGTCCATTGATTGGCATGATTGAAGGAGGTATCCATTCTAGGGAGTGGATCTCTCCTGCTACTGTTACTTGGATCATTAAGGAGTTCTTGACCAGCGATGATCCTGATGTCAGATTTTTGGCGGAAACTTTCGTGTGGCACATTCTTCCCGTTACTAACCCTGATGGATATGTGTACACTTTTGATGGTGTAAGTATTCTATTAATATTATAAAGTTTGTTGCTCAATCACACAAAAACGGCTGAACGGATTTAGATGAAATTTGGCACACAGATAGTGTATTACCTGTAATAACATATAGATACTTGTCATCTCAAAATAATGTTAGGTTCCTGGTGGATTATCAAAAAACGAACTACAAGACGTATTCGCTTGATATATGGTACAGATGTGTCTTATGAAACATTGTTCTGAGATAAAAGGTGTCCTTTACCTTAATCTAAGTAATAAAGTAGCTCAAGTTTCATGACGGATGCATCTATTGCGTTTCTATTGCTTACATATATTTCATTTCTCTCTGAACCCAATTCTAAAGTCAACGAGTCGCTCGCGCAAGCTATATTATAATATTTTTCTGAACACAACGCACTTGATGTTAATGACGAGTGGTCCAAGATGTAAGATGTAGCCTGGAATTGAAACTGGCTCTCCAATAAGGCTGCCGGAATACACTGTTTCGTGCGCGGCAGCAGATTTTTAATTTAAAAGAGGTATCTGGGAAGTCGAATACTATAGTCCTACCATCATGCTATGGTTACCCCAAAATGCTTTCCTTTATCAGTAGCTCAAGCTCATTGTTTGGATTTGAACCATTGCCCTCGTATTATGTAAACATTATTGTGTTCCGGTTTGAAGGGAAGTTACAGGGCTGTTGAGACTAACCAACGAAAGTCTCAAAGTAATGAGCGCCAAAGCAGTGATGCCTGACTTTGTTTTACTACTCAAAGTTCTGTGTATCGCCGTAATGTTCAGCAACAGGCGTTTTCTCTTAAAATCAGGAGAGCATGTAGTCCATATCATTAACTTTAGATTAAAAAAATAAAACCACATAACATTAAATAAATAATTATATACTTAACAGATTTTGACTGATTCTTTTTTTAATTTTTAATTGTCGTTACTCCTATTGAAGAGCAAAATCTTCTAATTGCTTTTTTAACACATGCCTTGACTAAGATTTATCTGAGTTTTTCAATGATTAGCTAACATAACAACATACTTTTATTGTCAAAAAAACTGTTACCATTTTCATATATACACTAGCAACCCGCCGCGGCTTCGCACGGGTAGTAAAAATGGGAATAGTAAGCTTTCCTTAAAAGGTAGATATGCCACCGCGGACTTCTTTGTAGATCTATAAAAGAGGAATATCCCATCATGTTTGTTTCATTGTTTTGTTATATCTCAGTGGGATTAGGCACCGTTTTCGATGAAAGCCTCCAGGTGGCTTGAGTTTTTTCGCCACTTCCAATAATTATCATCATATTTTAATCAATTTACATAAAACTTGACAAACCTATACCTTCCTCATGAATCTGTCAATCTATTGGCAAAACTCGCATGATAATCTGTTCCCTAGTTTTTAAATTTTTCGTGAACAGACAGACAGACGTGGTGGACGTCTTTATTTTATAATATATAGTTATTTAGATTTTATTGCTTTTTAGGATCGTATGTGGAGAAAGAACAGAAACCCTGCCAATTTTGTTACCTGTACCAACAACCCCGATTTGGGCAATGGCATCGACCTGAACCGAAATTTTGACTATCATTGGATGAGTAAGTAATTTGAGTAACCTACCGTTCTGAGTATCCCTGTTCCTTCTAGTCAAGCGTGGCCCATCCTAGACCAGATCGTTGTATTAACATCAGATAGTGGGGAATTGAACGTAAACCTAAAATAATTTTAAAACAAAATATTATGAAATTAGTTTTGTTAATTTACCTCGACTTCTCAGCCAGGTTGCAATAGCCGTGGTCACGAGTTGACTCAATTACGAGCACAATTTGTTTTCTCAATTTGTGTGCGATTTAAAGTTTTAATTTATATAGAGTCAAATGAGCTTATTTCGAGGCGTTTATTAGTAAAAATTACCTTTGTTTTAAATCGTTACATATTATTTTGTGCGCGATTAAGACCCGGTGATAAAAATAATTATGTGGACTTATGAATGTTAACGAAACATTGTTATAAGGTGGATAAAGAATCTGAATCTGAAATAAATATTCCCAGCCGTTGGAGCTTCAGCGAACCCATGCGACCAGACCTACGCTGGACCCAGTGGATCTTCAGAGCGCGAGGCGCAGGCACTCACCGCCTACGTCCTAAACCTGAGGACACAGGGAAACTTCCTCTATTACTTCGCCTTCCACTCTTATTCGCAAATGATTTTAATTCCGTTCAGCCATCTCGAAGGAGCTGATGTTCTACAAGTACCCAATTATGCTGATATGGTAAGTTTTATATATTTGGCATTGCACTTTATGCACTCTGTCAGTGTCAAGTATTTAATATTTCCAAACGTCTAAAAACGAAATGGAGTAATAAATCTCAATAACAATATTTTTTGTTAAACAAGCTGCGCCCCACGGTGCTACCCGCCATCTTATGTGTTAATCCGGAGTGTACCAACAGAGTGTCTACCTCCAAAACAAATTTCATCAAAATTGGTCTAGCTGTTTGAGCGTGGAGAAGTAACAAACATACGAACACACTCACAAACTTTCGCCTTTATAATATTAGTGGGAAGTGTGATAAGACGAAATCTTTTAGCATTTAATGGAGTCACCGTGTAGATGGCGGGCCCATCACGTTGCAAGGCTAGGAATCCGTACAATACCTAGGACTTGCGAACTTGGTGAAGGTTTAAGGAGCCCCGTGTCCCATGCAAAACCGAATTTGATATGATCCTACCAACGTTGCTTTGGATACTCTTTCCAACAACAAATTTATAGGGTGTTCTTGGTAGGCCGAGGTCTTATAGTTACTTATAAAGGTAATTTGCTGATAATCTTCTCGCTCCCTCTTCTACGGCATATAAATTGACCATCTAACCATTTTGGTCAACACAAACCACGGGTATTCATGGTTTATTATACTGTGTCATGTTGTGAATTAACATTAAATTAAAAATAAGGAATATAGATAGAAACTCTTTATTGTGCACACCAAAATTAGAAAAAGAGTACAGAAAACAAAATAATCTTATGAGAGTACAAAAAACAAATGAATCTTATGATTGTGCCACATGTGGTGGCCTAGTGGTGGCAAGATATTATTGTAATAAGAAAATTTCCTCCAGCCTAGACGGGAGACCATTTTGAAACATCAGATGCTTTCAATTTGGAGGTCGTGGGTTCGAATGCACTTCTATATTTCTAATTTATGTGTGTATTTCCACTGACTTCAGACGGTGTAACGTGACGAAACGCGTCAAGTCTACTAATTCGCACTTGGCTAGCTTGATGATCTAATACTTATTCTTTTCATAATGAGAAAATGCCCACGCCCAGCAGTGGAATAGTAAAAAACAAGGCTACTCCAGATCTAGATCATCATTTTAAGTTATGTGGAACGGTGATACTTAACAGAATAGAATCTAGACAGTGGAAGTGTAAACAGACGGTTTCAGAGACGCATCCAATAAGAAAATTGAGTAGAATGAGTTTCTTTCAGTTAATACAACCGATCCGTGTAACCTTTGTTCGATTTGTCCAAAAAGTTGGAGCCTAAAAATTATATTTATAAATGTTTATTTCAAAATAGACCAACCATCGGACCAACGTATCGATACTTCAGCAGCTCAAGATCACGAAGAGTCTGTCAACCATCTGTCTCTAGCGTGTTCTTGAATATTTTGTCCACATAGCCAGGAAGACAGGCGTCAATCTCGAAAAAATTATCATCATCATCATAATCTCAGCCGTAAGACGTCCACTGCTGGACAGGCCTCTCCCATTAACTTCCATAAAGACCGGTTGGAAGCGGCTCGCATCCAGCGCGTTCCTGCGGTCTTTATGAGGTTGTCTGTCCACCTTGTGAGTGGGCGTCCTACGCTGCGCTTGCCGTTCCGTGGTCTCCACTCCAGAACTTTGGAGCCTCATCGGCCATCAGTTCTGCGTGCTATGCGACCTGCCCCCTGCCATTTCAACTTGCTAATCCGCTGGACTATGTCGGCTTCTTTAGTTCGTCTACGGATCTCCTCATTTCTGATTCGATCTCGTAGGGAAACTCCGAGCATAGCCCTCTCCATATGATAGCTCGTTGTGCGACTTTGAGCTTATCAAGAAGGATAAGCTTATATTCATAGTCAGAAAAAATTATGGTTACGGGGAAAGTCGAGGGCAAGATATCACGAGGCCGCAGTACGATGCGTTGGTCCGACCAGATTCGCACCGTACGCAACACATTGGTTTATGATGCGCTACTTGTCGCCGGCGACAGAGGAAGATCGTGCTTGAACAGCTCCTGGGAAGTGGAGGTTACGACCCTCAGACATGAGGAATACGACGCTAGAAGGAGGAGCTGGATTTCAAAATAGAATCTCTAAATGACTGAAACTGTAAATGTCTTTTTAATGGTCTTTGTGTTTTTAATGTGGGAAAATTGATTTATTTTACAGTACGAAATAGCTATTCGCGGAGCAGCTAAATTAGAATCCGTTCATGGAATACCCTACACTGTCGGAACTTCCAAGGAAATCTTAT
Organism: Biston stratarius; assembly: GCA_950106695.1. Lineage (NCBI taxonomy): Eukaryota > Metazoa > Arthropoda > Insecta > Lepidoptera > Geometridae > Biston > Biston stratarius. The sequence continues at coordinate 21,563,174 of OX467108.1, read as the reverse complement.
GTAAGTGACTAAAAGTGTTAAAATGTTTCCAAATTACTTTCATATATTATTTTGCAATAAATGGTACAACATTGCAGAATAAAATTATAATGCACTAGCTGCGCTCCGCGGTGTCACCCCGTGACTTTTTTCGGTACACCTTGTAAACTAACTTTTTTTTGGAACAGGGTGATAAATTTTCCTTTTTTTTCTTCAAATTCTTCAATAAAGTTAATTTACTTCCAAAAGTGTTTTTTCGTTTTGATATTTCATTTCAATATTAGATATACTCTAATCACTTCATACATAATAAAGCTATTTTGACAAAAATTTAAGAGTTACTCATTTAAAAGTTTAAAAGCTTTTTCTGCAAAATTGTGGTTTTTGAGATGTCACACTGTCATCGCAAGTGGACGATATATATTTTACGGTTGACAAGCTAGGTCTTTGAACACAGCTCACCTGATGTAAAGTGACGGTGTGGTCAAAGATAGTCAAGCACACTTAGTCTGAAATAGAACTGGCTCCCATGTGAGGCTGACTGAACACAATTGGCGGCAGATTTTCAACTTGACTAACCAGCCAAGTACTAGAAAAATATCCTACCACCATTCTATGGATTTCCTTCACCGGTAGCTCAAGCTCATTATTGGGGTTGAACCCAAGTCCTTAGGCGTATGAATCGATCGCGCTAACTGCTGAACTATCATCGCTATAAAATCACACATCACATCAATCGCATATTATTATTACTTCTGTGGATTGGATACTCCCATATTTTATAATCTTTTATTCAGATGAAGTGAGCGGCTCAAGTTTCGACTGGGTCAAAGGAGTAGCCGGAGTTCCGATTACAATGCTCTTCGAGCTCCGAGATCTTGGTCAGTTTGGATTCCTCCTGCCTACTGCCCAGATTATCCCCAACAACGAAGAGATCATGGCCTGTTTGGTAGAAATGGACAAAACTGCAAGACAGCTTAGATATTACAGTGGAAGTTCAACCGTTCTGGCTTCAATCATGTCTTTGGCGATGAGCATTGGATTTTTGATCTTAATGAAGTGAATGGCCTCTTGATTTTGTATTTATATTTACATTTGTTAAGATATCTTAAATAAATTTTGATATTATTAAAAATTAAATTTATTTTGAAAAACTTTTTTTTAAGTTTTTAATAGAACCCTTTCATGTGGGTATAATTAACAAAGAATAAGAATTGCTCTAAGCCATCTCTACATAATATAAAACAAAGTCGCTTCCCGCTGTCTGTACGTTTAGATCTTCTAAACTACGCAACGGATTTTAAATGCGGTTTCCATCAACAGACAGAGTGATTCAAGAGGAAGGTTCATAATTATGTATAATACATTTTTTGTAAATTGCTGACAGGCTAGGTTTTTGACCACAACTCACCTAATGTAAAGTGACGATGTGGTCGAAGATGGTAAAGCACATGGAACTGGCTCTCAAGTGAGGCTGCCGGAACACACCGCTAGATGCTTGGCGGCAGATTTTCAACTTGAGGGTGGTAGGGTAGCTAGCCAGCCGAGTACTAGAAATTACCCTACCACCACGCTATGGTTTCCTCATGATGTTTTCCTTCACCGGCAGCTCAAGCTCCTTGTTGGGGTTTGAACCCACGCCCTTCGGCATGCGAACCGACCGCACTAACCACTGAGCTATCATCGCTACATGTACATACATGTATATTATAGTAGAGAAAATTCGAGAATTTCAAGTATTTGTAATGTGAAGTCGTAAAAAACATGTTTTTGTTTGCTTACATTGCAAACGCTGGCTAAAAACCTTTGTGTTTTTCTAAGATTAGAAAAAAACTAGTGGTGTGGTAGGAGTAGAATACCAACTCGCCTTATCACTTCATCATCACTTCACTATCACTATCACTACATAGTATAAAACAAAGTCGCTTTCTCTGTCCCTTTATCCCTATGTATGCTTCTTAAATCTTTAAAACTACGCAACAGATTTTGATGCGGTTTTTTTAAATAGATAGAGTGATTGAAGAGGAAGGTTTATATGTATAATACATGCATATGCATCACATTAATATCTACATTGCACCCGTGCGAAGCGGGGGCGGGTCGCTAGTTATAAATATGATGGTAAGTGATATTGTGGTCGAAGGTGAAACACACAGACAGAACAAGTAACAACAAACATAATAATATGGGCCAGCAATAACATATCTCTACCTTCTGTAACGTGGTTAGAATCCCATAAAACACGTACATTGGAAAGCGTACAGTAAAAAATTCTTATCCGAATTGCATGCGTAAAAACATCACAAACAAAATTAAATTGAATAAAACATCTCTCGTCATTTCGTTGTCTGTTCTAGTATATTCAATTTATATGATAATATTCCTGTAATGACTTTTTTATTGTTTTCTTTGCGTAAAATTAAATCGTTCATATGATGTCACATACAGAAATGATTCGAAAATCTGAAAATTTATGTAGCGTTGATAGCCCAGTCTAAGGCTAATAGTCCATTGAAAAGTTACATTTGGGGTTGCGTTTCTTAGAGGACGCAATTTTATTTTTTAGATGTATAGGGGGGGGGGGGGGGGGGGTTAATTCAAGGGTATAACAAAGTTTGTGGACTTTTTAAAAAATGATTAGAAAAAAAGTTATATCGAAAAATAGAGTTTTTTTTTTCGAATTTTAGCTTATAACTTTTTTATTTATAGTTCTACGACAAAAAGTTACAAGATCAAACTTGTAGATAATTTAATTTGCAACAAAAAATGTCAACAATTTTTTTTTATGAGACTAATAATTTACGAGATAAACCATATAAATAATTTCAACCCATTTTTCCAAGATGGTGGCCGTGGGACAAGAGTGGCGACCCCACAAACTTCGTTTTACCCTTACGTTGAAGCCACACAGCACACGCAAACCACAGCTCACCTAATGTTAAGTGACAGTGTGGTCGAAGATGGTAAACACATCTAACCTGGAATGGAACCACTGGGCTATCATCGCTGTAAACTTTTATAAATTACATTACTCTTGTGTATTGTGACACTTCTGTTTTTTTTTTAATATAAAGTTACTGAGCCGAACGAAACGCTCTCCTGATGGTAAGATAACACCTGTCCATGACCATTGCAGCGATACACAGAACTTTGAGTAGCAAAACAAAGTCCAGGGCATCGCTGCTTTGGCGCTCATTACTTTTCAGACTTGTCTTTCTACGGTTAGTCTCAACAGCCCTGTAATTTCCCTACCCTTCAAACCGGAACACAGTAATTTTAAACAGTACTGATTTACGGCAGAATATCTGGTACTGCGGTGGTACCTACCTAGACGACCTCCTGCTAAGGAAATCTACCACCAAGTAAAAGTACGTAGTACGGTGGTACCTACCTAGACGACAGGAAATCTACCACTAAGTAAAAGTATGTAGTACGTACGTAAAGTACGTATTAAGGTAGTGGGTAGTGCTAGTGGGTAGTGCTAGTGATAGGTAGTGGTAGACGCATCAAGCAAAGTGCTTACCTTCTAAATTTAGTCTTAATATCGCCAAAGTAATTTTGAATTGTTAAAGATTTCCATTCGCGTCACAAAACGTAATAATGTTCGTAAACAACCTAGCACTATGTTTATGATACCATTAAAAATAACGCTTGAATACATTTCTTAGCTATTTTTGTACGAAAGGAGGTGATTTGTAATCATTAGTGAGACCCAAAGAGTTGTTTCGAATGCCACCGGAACTCTTAGTTGTGTCTGATCATTTTATTATGATGAGCAGTGATTTTAATTGTGATAATGACGGCCATATTTTTGGAAAGTGTTCTGTATGCGTTTCCTTGATGAGGTTTTGGACGGTTAAAAGTTATGCTGACAAAGTTATGGATACTTGAATATGCTATTTCTATAAGAACGTACAAAATTTCTTTTAAAATGTGATTTCTTCTGAAGGAAAAGAACAATGTGTTTTTTTAAGTTTATTTAAGTTTTTTTTTATGGCTGACATATGATGTTGACCATAACTCACGTGATGTTAAGTGACGGTGTTGTGGTCGAAGATGGTAAAGCACAAGTAGCCTGGAATGGAACTGGCTCTCAAGTGAGACTGCCGGAATACACCGTTAGATGCTTGGCAGCTGATTTTAACTTTTTTTTTTAATGGCTGATATGCTATGTGTTTGACCATAACTCACGTGATGTTAAGTGACGGTGTGGTCGAAGATGGTAAAGCACACCTAGCCTGGAATGGAACTGGCTCTCAAGTGAGGCTGCCGGAACACACCGTTAGATGCTTGGCGGCAGATTTTCAACTTGAGGGTGGTAGCTAGCCAGCCGAGTACTAGAAAGTACCCTACCACCATGCTATGGTTTCCTCACGATGTTTTCCTTCACCAGCAGCTCAAGCTCATTGTTGGGGTTTGAACCCACGCCCTTCGGCATGCGAACCGACCGCGGTAACCACTGAGCTATCATCGCTATTAAGTTGGAAATAAAACATGCATCTTTAAAAAAAAGCCCCAGAACAAAATATTTAAATAGGTACATAAAGATAATATAGTATACTAGCTTGCGCCGGCGACTACGTCCGCATTGGAGAGAAATAAAACATGTGTTGCCGTGGTGGTGCCGGCGTAAGAATAGTACCCCACCCTCTCTGCCCGTGGTTGCCGTAAGAGTCGGCTAAGGGATGTAATCCGGAAGATGGGCAGCAGCGTCGTCCTTGAACAATCACACCTAACTGCGCTCGCCAACCCGCCTGCCAAGCGTGGCTAGTATTGGTAAAACCCCCCCAGGAGGAGGCCTATGTCCAGCAGTGGACGACCTATTGGCTGATGATGTGATATGTGATGTGAATCCCGCAGAAGTAAAACAAAAAATAATGATCGCTATTCAGATTTTTTTAAGATCGCTTTGGTTCGCACTCAGTTTTAGCCTTAGAACTAAAGTTGCCATGAAAAATGCAATGGGTGGGTCCCTTCAATAACTTACGAAGACTATTTCAAACGAGGATTTTAGTCAACACATTGGGACGGAGTTTTGATGAATTTATGTTTAGTTCACACCTCCTGTTTAAGCTAATGATCACAAAACGTATATTTTCTTAAAACTAGTGACCCGCCCCGGTTTCGCACGGATGCAATTTAGTTTAGCGACTTAATTACAAAAATATTATTTGTTAAGGTCAACTGACTAAATATTTAATTTTCGCTCTGTTATATTACTAGGAAAGTAAAAAACTAAACTCAGACTACATAATTATAATGGAATCATTTATCAAGTCTCGAAAAACACATTTTTCAATGTCATTTTTTATTTAAATTTCTATCGGTCACTCTTAATTATGTTTCTACTTTATGATAAATTTTAATAAAAATATTCACAATTTATATTTATGTAAATAAAAACGAGTTAGACAAAATTACTTTATAAACTAAATAAATACTGCTGAAATTATTTTTCGCAGGTATAAAGATCACTTCTCCAAACAGAATAATATGATTATTTTTCTTTTCTTCATACTTATTAAATACATTAATGATCAAAATGTTAGTTTTTTTTTAAACAATACCTTTCTAAATGAATTGAAGAATATCACGATCGTGAATTAAAACCTTTCCAAAGAAAATTAAATCAAAACGAATCAAATCATTTATTTGGCATAAACATAAAACACGTATTCTAATTAATTAACCAATTGTTCTAGAATTCAGTGTTTTTCGATGCAATTGATTGAGCTTTGGATTTTCGAACTAAGCTAACTGTAGCTTGTGTTTCGAAAATCCGTATGATCCGTATCCGTATGGCTGGTGCGTGTGTTATTGTGGATGAGTGGAACATTTATCTGATGATGATCATTAGTTTTAATTTTATCCAAACGAAACCATTTAAAAGAGAATTAAGAAGCTAACAATTACTAATTGTTTTTCCCAGATTTTCATAGATAATGAAGAAACTAATTTTCAAACAAAACCTTCCCAAAGATAAATCGATCAGCTAATGATCACCAGTTTTCAAAAATCTTTTATAAACAACAGCCTTTCGAACAGTTTTCAAATCGTATGCCCATCCGAACCACGCGAAAACTTCTATAAATAACTTGGTGTAATTGTAAAAGTTGTTTCCCAGCTCCGCGTTTCTGTAATCACTGGGGAAAACGTGGTGGTAGTTGTGGAAACCTTCTCCAAATGTTGCTATGGAGACAGCCTTATCTTCTGTGGCACTGATGTTCTTGTCATACTTCTTGGTACCGAAGTAGTGGGCAGCACTGTTGACTAAGAAGAAAGCATGAAGATTGAAGGTGTATCTCATGATGACAGAATGCCAGGAGTTACTGATGGTTTCACTCCAGAAGATTATTGGAATTGTTAATGGTATAATGAAGCAGAAAAGGGCTGCAAGCAGGTAGTTGTATCTGGAATGAAAAGAAAATAAACTTAATTAATGATCACAGCACGCAATAATAACACTGGCTAACAATAATAAAGATAAAGATATACAATGTAAAACATTTTAGTTTTTAAAGGATGTGTTGAAAGAGAGCTAGTTCTTATTTTTTTTTTTACAACCGACTATGCATGTGTTTGGCCAAGATCTCGCCTGATGGAAAGTGATGATGTGGCCGAAGATAGAGCACGCTTGCTTAGGAAATACCTATTCACATATTTCTTGAACAAACCCGGGTTGTACTTAGTTGGAAACACAGACGCTGGCAACGAGTTCCACACCTCAGCAGTGAAAAAAAGAACCCACACAAGGAACGTGGTCTGGAAACGTTTTGTACGTTTGTAGGAAATTTCCACTGTAAGAGGGTGTATTTTGGTCGAGCGTCTGGTCGTTTTGTTATAAAACGGCGATGGCAAGGATTAGGTCATGTAGTTCTTGGGCACACTCACCGTAGTGTATACGATAAAAAACTGACAGACTAGCCACTTCACGCCGATGTGCTAGGCTCTGAAGCTTCAAATTCACCATCGAATCGTCATTATTGAGCAGTTAGATCCTAAATTGATGAAAGAACACCTGTCAGGTGGTCTGATGTCCCTTACTTAGTCCCGCACTTTTATCACCGATTGTCCAGACAGATGATTATGGCTGAATATTTGATGACGCACGTGATATATAATGCCATAACAAATGTATTTAATGAGGCCAATCTAAATACTTTGCATATTATAATAAAGTTCAATGTGCAATAAATTCTAGATAAAATATAAAAAGAATGCGGCAGAATAATTAATTATGTACATACATTAAAAATGAGAAGCTTACAGGTTGTTGGCTCATTGGTAGCATATCTGCTTTAAGAACTGTAGGGCGTGGATTCGATTCCTACCCAAGGCAAAAATAGATAGATAGATAGATAGAAACTCTTTATTGTGCACACTGAAAAAGAAAAAGAGTACAGAAAACAAAAGAATCTTATGAGCTAGTGACACAAGTGGCGGTCTTATCGCTAAGAGCGATCTTTTCCAGGCAAAAAAAAAAACTACATAAAAAAGAGCAGGCGGGAGATGTTGTAACACTGAAAAGAAATAATAATAATTAAAAAATAAATACACTAATAAAAATAATACATACTTATAGTGTGTAAAAATAATAAAGTCTATAAAAACGAATATATAAATATATATATATATGTATAATAGACCACAATATAAATGTACATAAAGATAAAACAAAAATAAAATTTTGAGGTTTAAACAAAAATGTTTGTTCTGTGTCTGTGTGTTCTGTGTATATTATAAGTATGTACTTAAATACTTTTTTTGTTTACAAAAAAAAGTATTTAAGTATTCTATCAGCTATCTGACTCTTATCATGCAAGCTTCGCTTAGTTTGACGTCAGATGGCGCCATGTCTAATGTCCTACGTTATTTATTTATTTTAAGACTGAAGTTGGTTGATAAGCGTCTAAAAATGTTTATTGTGTAAAGTTGTGGAACTCTCTTCTGGAGTATTCAATGGGGGTTTTTGAATTTGGAATAAATAAGTTTTAGGAAGGAGGTTCCTATTGGAAGCTATTTTGATGGAACACGCTTACCTAAGTGTTCTGCATTAGTGCACACTATGCAAGGTTTGGTCGATGTGAAAATATCTATCTACTTTATTCTATATACGCTACAACATAAAAATCGTGTGTTAGCTCGAAAAACTTCGGCTACGATTTTTTTTTTATATTTTGTTCTCAGTAGTTGTTTTCGCGGGAGTAGTTTAAAAGAAAAAAAATATTGAAAAAACAAAGGAACAGCCGAAAAATCTAATTAATAAATGTTATATGGGAATTAGTTCGAATTACTTTCAATAGATGGCGTTCGTAGCTGATCTATATTTGACACCTGAATTTGACAGCTGCATCATGCATAACATTATTTATTCCGTGCGGTTGTGTGAAATCAATTTAAAATCGTTTTTAAATTTCTATTCAAGAAGAAACGAAGATCAATCTGAATTTAAAAAAAAAATGCTTTTGCCTGATACATTTACCTTCGTTGAAACATCAAAACTCGATTGTCGTACAGATCTGTCATGTCAATGCACTTCTCCTTTTTTGCCACCTCTGGGTGTCTCTTTACGAAAAGAAAACCAATATGAGCAAAGAATAATCCTCTCTTCACATTATTTGGATCTGCATCTGTATCAGTAAATTTATGGTGCAGTCTGTGGTCCAGAACCCAGTTTATGGCGTTTTGATTAGCCATAGAGAGGAATATCATTAGAAGAATTTGTAGAGGTCTTTTTGCCTTGAAGGATCTGTGAGCCCAGAGGCGATGGGCGCCCGCAGTCACTCCGATGGTTGCGAAAACGTATGTGATATATGCTAAAATAAAAGAAAAAAATACAAAACATTAATTCAACACAGTACGAACAGACAGACAAAAAAGCGTGTGTCTATGAAAATAATTGGCAGTCACGCTGACATCTCATGATTAGATGTTTCATCTCATGCCGTGCCCATGTCAGCGTGACTGCCAATTATTTTCATAGACAAAAGGAGCTGGTTTTCAGATGGACTAAATAAAAAAGTGAATGTATATTTTACTATTAATTCTATTGCACTCTCATGACATGACTTTAGGTAGGTTCTTCATCTTTAATGACTGATATCGCGTTTTCTGCATTTGGCAGGATTTTGGTATGTTGAAATTAGAATTTATTTAATTCTTTATTGTACACTTACTGTAATACATACAAGGAGGATTTAGTGCTAAAGCATTTCCTACGTAAATGATATCAGGTTGTAGGTTTACATCAAAATATATTTAAAAAAAAACACTAAAACTAGTATATAAATATGAATAAATATAATACCCGTCAGCCTTCATATCACCTAACAGTCAACAGACATGCCGACAACAGCGTCACCTACCGGGTCCAATTATGTTTTCAAACCATCCAGAACCCATTGCAATATACACACAAATTTTCATCCAAGTCGGTCCAGCCGTTTAGGAAGAGTTAGGTGACAAACACACGTACATAAGATTTATATATTGTAAGATAACAAACCATTATACATTATACATATATATAAGTCACACAAAATAATTTAAAATGGAGTCTGGTGTGCTTTGGTAAAGTAGTACCTAATGCCAAAAATTCCGATAAAGTTTTGGATACAATGCAAAAAATCATGTTTCACTACATTCTATCGTTTTTCTATAAACACGCAAGTAATTCGGCACTTTATATAAATACACTACTATTTTATACCCAAACACTCGTCAAAACATGTCTTAAAATAATTTTGTATTATTGCTGTGACAAGATTTTTTACCAAGAAACTTGAATTTGAAAATTTTGTTTTGTGACATGTGAATTTGGAATCGTGTATATGAGTTAACATATAGCACAACGAGCTGTGGAGAGGGGCTATGCTCGGAGGTTCCCTACGAGATCGAATCAGAAATGACCATCTGGATGCATTTCATCGCTTCAGAAGCCGGCTAAGATCTTGGCTTTAGGAGACCTTGTTTTATGACATTGATGATTATTTAAAAACAAAAGATTGTTAAATTACTAGTAAATAATTGTATGTTTTTATTGAAATTTAATCATATTAACATATTTTATATTTGATCATCATCATCTCAGCCATAGGACGTCCACAGCTGGACATAGGTCTCCCCCATTGACTTCCATAAAGACCGGTTGGAAGCGGCTCGCATCCAGCGCGTTCCTGCGGTCTTTATGAGGTCGTCTGTCTACCTTGTGGGTGGACGTCCTACGCTGCGCTTGCCGGTCCGTGGTCTCCACTCCAGAGCTTTGCAGCCCCGTCGGCCATCAGTGTATTTTTTTTTTAATTGTATTTATTTTAATACATAAAGTGCCGAACTTGAAAACTGATGTAATATGGTGAAACATTACATTTTTGTTGCTTTCAAAACGCCATAAAAACTTATAGTAAAGTCGCCACTACTTTACTAAGGCATGACTGGGCTGGACCAGAACGGGCTGGACATGACCAAGACTGGACTTTGACTGAAGCTAAGAATGTTATTCATAAATGGAAGAAATCCGAAGTACATATAATGATTAGGCATTATCAATGACTTTTTATCAATTTACCAATAAATAAATAAAAAAAAAGCAAAGCGGCGTGCGACACGCCAAGTCATTATTTCTGTAGATACAGGTACTTACAAAATATCAATGTGGCCCAGGAGGTCGACACAAAACTAAGATAAATCCCATAAAACGCGGCAAAATGTAAATACAAATGAATAAATATATTTTTGTACACTATTTCACTTTGAATCGATTCCAATTTTTCACTAAAATTTTCTTTACTTTCAATATAATGAGCGTCTTCACTTTTGATATTCGGAACCATTTTATATTTATTAATGTTTATTATATTTATTAGAATCGAGTGAAATGTTCTTTACAGCTGTTTCAATTATAAGAACATTTTAAAGGAGACACGCAAAAAAAAATTTTGAAATAGTTTATATGATTTCAAATTAAAATCTTATTTTATGCGCTTGATAATTCTTCACAGCAAACGAATACAACTATTACTGCCTTGATTACTCCAGTCTTTTAAATTTATATGAATAATTTATGTTTTATTTTTAGTATAATGTAATAATATGTACCACCAGTTCGTTTGGCTGTTTATGTTTAAGTAATTAAGTTTTATATGCATCCTATATAAAAACTGTATCTCAGGGTTTTGAAAGAAACGCGGAAAAATCACGTAAAGACATTGTATTATTTTCCAAAACTTGTGTCATTTACAGTTATTTAGAAATAATTATATTTATACTAGCTTACGCCCGCGACTTCGTCTTGTCCCTAATGTATGAAATATGACCTTTTCTCATACCTACCATTTATACATTAAAAAAGGCATAAAAATCGGTCGAGGCGTTTCGGAGGCGTACGAAAACAAACATCGTGATTTTTATATATATAGATTATATTACTAGCTGCGTCCCGTGGTGTTCCCCGCTGTTTAATTCAATTTATATTCATTGCGTATTCCACGTGAACACTACATTTTGGGGATAAAAAGTAGCTCATGTATTAATCCAGGGTGTCGGCTATCTCTATACCAAATTTAATCAAAATTGGTCCAGCCGTTTGAGCGTGAAGAATTAACAAACATACAAATACACTCACACACTTTCGCCTTTATTATATTAGTGGGATGTGAAAGTTTGTATAAATAAATAAAGATAATTATTTGAAATTTAGTACTTATAAATTATATGTCTTATGGCACACTAGCTGTGCCCCGCGGTTTCACCCGCGCTATTCCAGATCCCGTGGGAATGTCGGGATATGCCTACGTCATAGTAGCTTTATGCATGCAAAGTCTCAGCCCGATCGGTTTAAAATTGACAAAGTTTCATACAAACTTTCATCCCCTATTTTATCCCCTTGGGGGTAGAATTAATCAAAATCCTTTATTAGCAGATGCCTATGTCATAACATCTACCTGCATGCCAAATTTCAGCCCGATCCGTCCAGTGGTTTAGGTTGTGCGTTGATATATCACTATGTCAGTCAGTCAGTCAGTCAGTCAGTCACCTTTTATATGTTTTATGGAACACTAGCTGTGCCCCGCGGTTTCACCCGCGCTAGATGCCTACGTCATAGTAGCTTTATGCATGCAAAGTCTCAGCCCGATCGGTTTAAAATTGACAAAGTTTCATACAAACTTTCATCCCCTATTTTATCCCCTTGGGGATATAATTAATCAAAATCCTTTCTTAGCGGATGCCTACGTCATAACATCTACCTGTATGCCGAATTTCAGCCTGATCCGTCCAGTGGTTTGGGCTGTGCGTTGATAGATCACTATGTCAGTCAGTCAGTCAGTCAGTCAGTCAGTCAGTCAGAAGATAGAAGATGGAACATTATTCCGGGATGGAATCTACTCATATTAAAAATATGAAAGTATTTATGTTTGGATATTTGGATGTTTGTTACCCAATCACGCAAAATCGGCTTCTTGGATTTGGATAATACTTGACACATAAATAGTTTCTTACCTAAATTGACATATAGGGTACTTTATATCTCGGAAAAACGAACGAACCTGAAGTCGCATCTATTTGAAATTTAGTACTTATAAATCTGTCTTATGGAACATAATTCCGGGATGAAATGTATTTCTTTATCCTAATCCAGGTAATAAAATAGCCCAAGTGCCACGACGGATGAAATTATTGCTTGTTTGTTGTTACATACTACACAATTTGTTTCATTTCTCTGTTCAAAGTGAAGTCGCGGGCGCTATCTAGTATATAAATATAATTTTGCAAATTTAAGTATAAGGAAAACTTGTAGTTATTTAACATGCGATTTTATATACCAAAAGCAAAGAAAATTTGTATATAGTTTAACTTGATAAAGAATATAATAGAATACATTTACAATTTTAAAATACCATTATCTATGAAAAAGGCAAAAAATCGCCTTTGTTTTTAGTATTTGTTGTTGTAATGATAGCGGCAACAGAAATACACAATTTGTGAAAATTTCTACGGTTGATAGCTATATAGCGGTTCTTGAGATACAGCCTGGTGACAGACAGACGGACGGACAGATAGACAGCGAAGTCTTGGTAATAGAGTCCCGTTTTTACCCTTTGGGTACGGAACCCTAAAAACTGACTCCATTACCCTTAGGCCAACTAAACGCACTGCTCCAATGAAGCAGCGAGGCTTCGGAGTAAACTAAAATAGCATCGATGTCTAAAATTCAGCGCGTTCTTGCGGTCTTTATGAGGTCGTCTGTATACCTTGTGGGTGGACGTCCTACGCTGCGCTTGCCGGTCCGTGGTCTCCACTCCAGAACTTTGCAGCCCCATCGGCCCTCAGTTCTGCGTGCTATGTGCCCACTGTCACTTCAACTTGCTTATCCGCTGGGCTATGTCGGTAACTTTGGTTCGTCTACGGATCTCCTCATTTCTGATCCGATCTCTTAGAGAAACTCCGAGCATAGTCCTCTCCATAGCTCGTTGTGCAACTTTGAGCTTATCAAGAATGTCAGAGATAATGCAGTACTTCCATTGGCAGTGAAACGCTAACATACATTTTTAGCAAATATTAAAAAGTCGAAGGCATAAACTAGTATAAAAAACAAAAAGTAAATTGGTGATACAAACTTGTTTTGTTACATCTGCGACATTCATGATTTTTTATTTTATTTACTACATAATTTATTACGATAGCAATCTTGTGTTTTGTTTAAAATTCCTTTAGCTTTTTATATGAATTTTTATTTGGAGACAAATTTTAATCTGTTTAGATTTTAATCTGAATTTGTGAGAAAACATGGTAATATGCCAACGATATTAATTTATATTACAGAGTAGTTACTAGAATTTAATTTATGTTCACGCTTTAGGTACATGATATATCTAGCTAGATAATATCTCTCAGGAAACAAGGAAGCCGGCAGCTTGTTCCATTCTCTGGCTGTTCGGATGGGAAACGCAGAGTCAAAACGCTTGGTCAACCCAAGGAAATTCCACCATGTATGGGTGGTAGTGGGCCGTCTTTCTACTTGTTCTGTAGTAAAAAGGGGATGGAAGTACAAGATCATACAGCTCAGTAGCACATTTTCTAAAATGAATCCTATAGAAAATTGACAGACTTGCTACCTTGAAAAGAAATACTCGTTTTAAAACTATAAATATGAGCATATATGAGCAAATTTCATGTCACAACATTTCTAGTCAAGATATTTTTTTATTCTGCAACCCTAATTATTATCTGCCTCGTTAGCTTATTTGGTGGAATATTTGCTTCAAGAACTGTAGGGCAGGGGTTCAGTTCCCAACAGAACAAATATTTGTGACGATAAATGTTTGTTCTGTATCAATTATAATTACCTATCTATGTATTTACAAAACAAAAGTATATAAGTATTCTATCAGTTATCTGGTTTCCATAGTACAAGCTTTACTTAGTTTGGGGCTAGATGACGCTGTGTGAAATATACAACGATATTTATTTTATTTATTTATTTAATTACCACTTGGCCTTGCCCCGCTGCCAGCACTCTAGGTACAAAGTATAATATATTTTTTTTATATTTCTACTGTAAAAAAATGTCTTAGAAATCAATGAACATCTAAATAATAATAAAATACACACATTTAATAACTATAGGTGTAAAGAACGCTAATCGCTCCGCTTGTCGCTTTTTCTGCGTTCCTGTATCCGCAGCCTAGAACACATGCAAAGGAGGAGAATTAGAGCTATTTCGTTTTTTTCTTGCATTCTTCTTGCACTCAGGGACTCATAAAATGGCGCTTCACCGTAATTATGTGAAAGTTGTAACTTCCCTAAAAAAAAATTTTGGTAGAGAATTTTGGAACGTGTTTTGAGCTTTTGTTTAATTAGTGGGGTAGTTTGTGTCTCCATTAACGGTTTTATAATGACATGCTGTGGTAGCTTATATATGAAAAGACGCATCTCTCAATTCTAAGATTGTGATTACCAATAATTTTTTTTTAATTTGTTTATAATGCCTTGTTAGCTCATTAATTGCTACTAGCTTTACTTCGAGAGCTGAAGGACGTGGGTTCGATTTCTAATCAATTCGACAATTGAATGATTGAAAATGAATAAATGTAATGATTAAGCCGTGTTTATATGCCTCACCGCTGGGCTCGGGCTTCTTTTCATTGTGAAAAGGGTGATCCCATAGTCCAGTCGGTAGACTTTTTATCTCGATTGCAAACTCTCAGTTATGTAGGTGTTCCTTATTATGTTTTCCTTCACCGTCAACTATAACTCATATTTAGGGGTTGAACCCACGCTCTTCTACGTGTGATTGCACCGCGCTAACCACTGAGCTGTTTTTGCTATTAAATTGGTAACCGACAATTTTATAAGTCATTACATAGACGTATTTTGGATAGATATGACAGTGGCACAATACAAAACGTGCGATGCCAAAAAAAAAAGAATGCGAAAACATAAAAGAACAAAAACAGATTCTTTGTTCCGTCGATAATTAATTACATTGACGTAAAAAGCAAGACACATAATTATATTTTTTATATCTTAAAAAAATTTGAAATTTACTAGCGGTATATTATAGCAGTTAATCATGAGCTGGTCCTTAAGATGCGAGCTATTAAAATGCACTAATCAACATCACCCAAAACAAAGACAAAAAGTCTTCTTTACACCTTCCTATTCTGAAACCGGAAGCCACTACCGTCAAACAAAACTAACACGTGGATAATTGATGGGGATGCGACGCGGCACGTCGTCAGCTGTCGGCGAGTGATGACATTTGAGATGACGTTTCGAACAGGTCTTTTATACGAGACGATTTTTTTGTCGGGTCGTGATCGTATTAGAGTTTTTTTTAGAAAGGTGTTTCAAGGTTAGAAGTTAGCGACAATACGCATATAACTTAGAAAAGACAGAGGTGCGCGCCGTGGGATTTGAACCCAGCACCTTCAGAATGGAAGCCAGACGGTCTCCTTACAAGGCTAACGAAGCAACAAACTTTCGGGAAGTATTACTTCTAAAACTACAACAAATACAAGGTAGGTGTTTGACCACAGCTGCCCGATGTTAAGTGAAGGTGTGGTCGAAGATGATTAACCACACCTAGCCTGGAATGTAACGGGATATTAAGCGAGGCTGTCGGAACTTACCGTTAGGTGTTTGGCGGCAGATTTTCAAATTGAGGGTAGTAGCTAGCCAGCCGAGTACTAGAGAGTACCCTACCACCATGCTATGGTTTCCTCACGATGTTTTTTCTGCACCGGCAGCTGAAGCTCATTATTGGGGTTAGAACCCTCGAGCTACCATCGCTACAAAAATAACTTTATTTTTTGGCTCACAAGTGAGGCTGCCGGAACACACCGTTAGATGCTTGGCGGCAGATTTTCAACTTGTATCAAGCCAGCCGAGTACTAGAAAGTACCCTACCACCACGCTATGGTTTCCTCACGATGTTTTCCATCACCGGCAGCTCAAGCTCATTGTAGGGGTTTGAACCCACGCCCTTTGGCATGCGAACCGACCGCGCTAACCTCTGAGCTATCATCGCTACAAACACCACACGACAAAAAAACTTCATTGTTTTTTGTCGTGTGGTGTAAATAAGAGAAATATGAAATCCTTGACGGCTGTTTTCTATTTGCCCACGTATTTTGAAAGCTTTTTAGTCAAGTTTATTATTTCAATAATAGTTTTACTAATGTCCATTTGAATCTCGTAGAAAGTAACACGGTATATTTCATTTTAAAATAGCTTTTATAAAACCATAAAAAGATGGAATAGTTTCCCTTGCGAGTTTAGATTTGTTGTTATAAAAATATCTACATATTACTGTAGGTAATCATGGTAAACACCCGATTAAATAAATATTTGATTTATATACAACAAAAAAAAAAAAAAAAAAACGTAAAATACACATAAAATTAAATGTAACATTTTTGTACGGAAAAATTAAACATTAATTTATTATACGTTTTTAGTGTATTTTCGCTTAAAAGTCGTTTTGATTACAACATTGATGAGGATTTAATTTAAAATTGATCTAGTTTGACGACAATTTTTAAATATCTATCCGAAATATTACTTAACTAGCTGTGCCCCGCGGTTTCACCCGCGCTAGATGCCTACGTCATAGTAGCTTTATGCATGCAAAGTCTCAGCCCGATCGGTTTAAAATTGACAAAGTTTCATACAAACTTTCATCCCCTATTTTATCCCCTTGGGGGTAGAATTAATCAAAATCCTTTCTTAACAGATGCCTACGTGATAACATCTACCTGCATGCCAAATTTCAGCCCGATCCGTCCAGTGGTTTGGGCTGTGCGTTGATAGATCACTATGTCAGTCAGTCAGTCAGTCAGTCAGTCAGTCAGTCAGTCACCTTTGAGTTATATATATTTATTTAGATATCTAAAACTAAAACCTGACATAATACATAATTATCCGAAAATAACGTACCTAGTTTAAAAGTAGTGTTTAAAAAAAAGAGTATTTTTTTATGTAAAAGTCGTGAGACGAACGAGATGCTCTCTTGATGGTAAGAGATAACTCTTCTCTATGACCATTGCAACGATACACAAAACTTCGAGTGTGAAAAAAAAGGCCAGGACATCGCTGCTTTGGCTCACTACTTTGACACTTTCGATGGTTGGCCTCAACAGCCCTGTAATTTCGCTAGCTGCCCTTCAAACCGAAATACAGTAATCTTTACACACTACTTCTTGGCGGCAGAATATCTGGTACTGCGGTGGTACCTACCTAGACGATCTCCTCAGGAGATCTACCACTAAGTAAACAGTCTACTGATACCCGTTGTTTAAATAATTTGTAAGTATTTTTTTATTATTTCTAAGGCACATAACTACAATAGTAACAGACAGTTTTTTTTTTCTTGGCCGAGCGCTCGAAGATTCGGCACACCCTTAGGATGCGTCGTGTAGAGGCGAAACACGTGTTCGCAACTGGTTATTGCAGCGAGAAGAGAATATAAAGATCATGGTTAATTTAATAGTTTTTTATTTTATGTTTAACTTTTGGAGTGGAAACCACGGACCAGCAAGCGCAGCGTAGGACAATCATTCGGGGCTTTAGTCCAGCTGTGGACGGCCTACGGCTGAGATGATGATGATGATGTTTACGTCGGATAGATATTTTAAAATTATTGTCAAGTTTTAGAATATTTTAAATGGCGATTGGTAGGGCACATAATAAGAGGACAAGAGATATGGTGTAAAATCGCGATACGATACCCTAGAGACGGTAAACGGACAAGAGGTAGACCGCAGAAAAGGTGGGAAGATGACATCAAACAAGTGGCAGGAGTGATGTGGAATAGAGTGGCTTCGGAAAGACGCGAATGGAAAAGATTGGTCTTTGCCGACTGGCAAACAGACCTGTAAAAAACAAATAAAATACTACTAGAATAAGATGCTGTACAAGAATTGAATTAAAGACTAGATTATGTTATTTATATTGTTATTTAAATGAAATCCTCGCCAATGTCGTAATCAAAATTACTTTATCACAAATAAGCTAAAAATTAAAAACTCAACTTCACAGATGCAATAATTTGAGTACGTACGACCAATATTATGTTCGTTTAATAATGTACTTAAGTAAGTACTTTTTGCACAAACATGATAAGCCTGAGCGTAACACGCTGAATCACCCTCGCTCCCATCAAATTATCAACAACGAACTCACGTACGATTGTCCCAAAACACCACTACTCCATTAGAGACTCACGTCAAGTCACCATCCATTGACAGATGATGCCATTTCGGAGGGAATCGAACCCGCACCGGGGGAGCGCTAACGATCCATATGATTTATTACTGTCATTATTACAAGCCAAAATCAGAAAGAGAAATATGCCCATTCTTCTTCAAGCGAAACTATACTTTAGTGTATAATAATATCGATTTACATGAAGGCGATTTTCGAATGGGATTTTAGATGTTTTTAGTGCGTTTTGTGGATGGTAAAGATAGTACTTTTGTAGGTAATAATTGCTTTTTTGAACGCTCAAAATAGGTAAGAGATTGAAGAATTCTAGGGTTTGACGTCTGCTGACAGACATAATGTTTATGACAAAGTAAATTGCCTATTTTATTTTTGTTACTAAACAATACAACGTATATTAGATATGGTTTGTAGCGATGATAGCTTAGTGGTAAGCGCAGTCGGTTTACACACCAGAGGGCGTGGGTTCAAATCCCAACAATGAGCTTGACCTGCCGGTAAAGAAAAACATCCTAAGGAAACCAAATTAGAGTATTTTCTATTACCTACTCGGTTGACTATAGCACATACCAAATCTACTGTTAAGCACCTAACGGTGTGTTTCGTCTACATCTTCGACCACACTGTTACTTAACATCCGATGAGATGTGTTCACTTGTCAATCATGAAAAAAAGGTATAATACAGAAATAACCCATAAAAATAATATAGTAGGTACTACTTATTTCGAAATTGCTACAAAACGTCCTAAAAGTTTCATAATTTACCACATAATTCTTGGAATGGAACTCTTTTTTTAGGATTTTGTATTTTTTAAAACTAAACATTATAAACTACTTTTAGATTGACTTAAATTTTTTTTAATGTTTGACGGGCTACTTATTTTACCACAGCTCACCTGATGTTAAGTGACAGTGTGGTCAAAGACGGTAAACACATATTTTTTATCCATGACAAATCTGCAATAAGTCCCATATTCGGAAGTTATTGATTGCTGGGTGGTGATTCAGTCAACTTTGAGAACCACTGTTCTAGACAAAACATTATTCTACATTGAATATAGTTGAAATAGTAGCTAAGACCACAAAAGGCAGTGTTACCAGTTTCCCAAAAAACTACCACGTTTGGAACAATCGCAAGTTCACGTCGGTCGCATCTTGCAAGCAAAACTCCAGTCCGTTATCATGCAAAACAGGAGGTATCTTCAACTTCTATGTTATTAGCTATGTTTTTATATTTAACTGGCAACCCGAGCTGAAATTGTAACTTTTTTTATGTACGAGACACTAGTGTTTGGCGGCTGAATTTACTGCGGAGGTGCAACCTCCTGCCATAAATACCACCTAATGACAAGCTTGGAAATTAATCGTAGCTGGTAAACAACAATCTAAAGAAATCTAGCACCTAGTGACATGTAGGCTTTGACTTTGACCACAGCTAGGGAACAGCGGTTAAATTGCAAACCTATCACTATGCAGTTTATACATAAGATGATATTTCAGATTTAATTTAATTTTATTTAATTTGATTTTATTCAATTTTGAACCGCTAGGAAATCATAGGACATAAGGACACGTTACACACAACGCCATCTGACCCCAAACTAAGCAGAGCTTGTGTGATGGAAGTCAGGTAACTTTTTTTTTGTAAATACATACTTATAATACATCCAGACACAGAACAAACATTTGTTTATAACATAAAATGTTTTTTCCTTGGCGGGAATCGAACCCACGCTCTACAGCTTAGGCAAACATACTTCCAATGAGCCAACAGGGCTGTTTCAATTCAATGAACATGACATGTAAAAAAAGATGTTACCAATGAAAAAAATAATTTTTTTAGCAGGACGGAGCACCATTCCAAAATCATTTATTCTGCCGCAAAGCAGTGGTATATGGCAAAACCATAGAGTTATTAAGACTCTAACCTTAGAATTGTCTCAAAGTAACGCGCACTAAAGCAACGATGTCCTGAACTTTTTTGTTACCATAAATTTTGTGTACTTGCCGCTGCAGCAGTCATAAACAGATTACCTCGTACCATCAGGAGAATATTTTGTTTGTCATATTTTTTAAAAAGTAAAAGTAATAAGGCTAACGCGACGTTCTCCTGATGGTAAGAGATAATACCTTTTAACTTTTATTTAAAAAAACCTCATGTCAAATCAAAGGTGGCATATAAACCTATATATTTTGTAGCGATGATAGCTCACCTCACCCGATGTTGAGTGACGGTGCGGTCGAATATGGTAAACACACCTTGACTTGATTGGATATACTATAATTTTTGACGATATTTTTCTTCAAAGGCATGTTACTTGTTACCAAAAACATGTTCACCCACCTCTTATAATTCGTCTTAACCTGACATGTAATATATATTTATGTATGTATTACAAATTATACAACATTGGCATTTTATCTCTCATATTTTTATCTTTAACCATTTATATAAAACATAAGTACTTCTTATCGAGTAATTTTATCAATATACTTATCATAATTTTAACTTGTATTATTTTGCAATAATCCGATTACATGTAATTTGAATTATAATCATTTGGAATATAAGCTAAGAGTTGATAAGCGAATTGATAAATCGACAGTTACCTACTTTCTTAATCTACATCTGAACTAATCTACATTCAACGACTGCCTTCGTAAAAATTTACCTATTCTATTGTTTCATATTAATGCCTATATATGTTTTTACTTTTTTAAATATATATATACTAGCGACTCGCCCGGCCTCACACAGGTGCAATGTAGACATTAATGTGGTGCATATGCATGTATTCATCATCATCATCATCAGCCATAGAACGTCCACTGGTGGACATAGGCCTCCTCCTGGGGGGGGGGTTTTGCCAATATTCGCCACGCTTGGCAAGCGGGGTGGCGAGCGCAGTTAGGTGTGATTGTTCAAGGAAGACGCTGCTGCCCATCTCCCGGATTACATTAGCCGACTCTTACGGCAACCACGGGTAGAGAGGGTGGGGTACAGTTCTTACGCCGGCACCACCACGGCAAATGCATGTATTATTATACATATACACCTTCCTCTTGAATCATTCTGTATATATATGTGCCACCGCGGACTTCTTTGTAGATCTATAAAAATGAATATCCCACCATGCATTGTTTTATTATATCTCAATGGGATAAGGCAGCGTTATCGATGAAAGCTCCCAGGTAGCTTAACTTTTTCCGACACTTCCAACAATTATCATCACATTTGAACCAATTTATACAAAACCTTGACAAATTATAAACCTTCCTCATAAATCATTATATCTATTGGTTTGGTATTTCATGTAATAATTAATCGTTATAGTAATAAAACAAGTTTTTTAATTGCTTGATTTTGGTAATGTTTCCTTCCCACAATTATCAAAGTTTCTGATAAAGACATCAAAATATAGTAAAACGTTGTGTAATTAATAATCTCAAAGAAAATGTTTTACGTAACAAAAAGCTTGTTTCAGTGGGTAATTTCTGGAATATCTTTCTTAAACAAATTGTTGTCTTAGAAGTTGCTTTATTGCGACAATTAATTAGAAAGTTGTTTGAAATTCTTGCTTCAATATTGGATGATATTGTTTTAAGAAGCAGTACCTACTTACGGTAATTTACAAATTCACTACAGGGTTACAGGAAACGGTAGCATTCAATTGTGACACTTCATCAGTAGATATGTAGCTAAGATAGCCAAGTGGTTAGCGTAGTCGGTTCATACGATGAAGGGCGTGGGCTCAAATTCTAACGGCTCCTAGCCTAGGTGCCGGTGCTTGGCACCGACTTCAAACGGATTAGTAGCTACCTAGCAGGTATAAATAATACTTTGTAAAGTAAGTTTATTTTTCGCTTTTTAGTGCTGATGTTTTTTCTTGAAGTCGGTTTTACTTGTTTTTTTGTAATTTGTTTATTATGCAAATTTTAGTTAATTTATGTTCACGCCAAGAAACATTTGAACAGTATGAGTCTAGCTAGACTCGATAAGATTAAAAAACGTCTTGCCAAAGACAATTACATCGTCCACGTAAACAAACATGTTCATAAAATGAAACAACTGAGCCAAACAATGTTACATTTTTATGAGACCAAATGACAACTATTCCGCATCAAACTAAAGAAAAATCACGTAAATCGGATCATAAATCTCAGCGTAATCGGTGTACATACATTAAAATATATATATATATATATATATCAATTTGCGAACCTCCTCTTTTTTGAAGTCGGTTAAAAATATCGGCTGCCCGAGAATCTCCACGTAGGCCATGCGTCGTTTTGCCGTAAAGCTAATTGATCGAATGAGTCTGAATTTTAATTAATAACAGGAGATTGATGAGTGCTTCAGTATCACGCATTGCCAGGCGATTTTCAAGGATCAGTATATTTTTCAGGTCCATAGTTTATTACGCATACAATAGATTATAAGAACATCAATAAGTCAATGAAAACAAAATCAAGCCATTTATTTCAAGTAAAAGAAACGCCCGGGTCGGAACGCTGATTCCCTGGCAGAAAGGCCGTTGCTTGGTTTGGGAAGCCACATGCGTTAGGCCCACTACCACCATTCATAGTGGACTTTTCTAATCCGTACGGCCAAGAAATGCAACAAAATGTCGCTTTTTGCTGTTGTTTTTTGTAGTGATGATAGCTCAGCGGTTATCGCGGCCGGTTTGCAGGCCAAAAGACTTGGGTTCAAACCCTAACAATGAGCTTGAGCTGCCAGTAAAGGAAAACATCGTGAGGAAACCATAGCGTGGTGGTAGGGTACTTTCTAGTACTCGGCTGGCTACCTACCACCCTCAAGATGAAAATCTGCCGCCAAGCATCTAACGGTGTGTTCCGGCAGCCTCACTTGAGAGCCAGTACCATTCCAGGCTAGGTGTACTTTGCTGTGCACCTTCGACCACACCGTCGCTTAACATCAGGTGGTCTGTGATCAAACATCGAGCCTGTCAACCATTTAAATAAAAGCTCTTCCTCATTATTTCCCGAGAGATATAATGTTTTTTTTTAAGGTCAGAGTGAATAGGTATCTCCTAAGTCTGCATGCCTAATCTTCGACTATCATCGCTTACCATCAAGACTTTCATGCTTTAAAAGTAGTACTTTTTAGTTAATTGATCCTTTAAGATAATCTAGCGGGACGAAATGACATAAAACAATATTAAAATGTGCATAAAAAAAAAAACAGAAATGTAGCTTTTAAACATCTTGCTACAATTTTTGTTGCAAATTATAATTTTACAATTGAAATATTAAATTCTTACTTTTACGATACTTAAAAGTTAACATAATGTTAAGTTAAAAAAAAATATTTTTAAATTTATTCCACATAAAAGCGGAACCGCTTATGTAGCTATATGTAGTTATATTCCTAAAATTAGAACTAAATGGTTTGAATCCACTTTAACTGTACGAACAGCTAAAGAATGGAATTTGCTACCCGAGTGGGTGTTCCCTGATAGATACAACCTGGGTGCCTTTAAGTCAAGAGTGAAGGTGAAGTGAAGCTTCTAGGCAACCGTGCTCCACCATCGACCGCATCGAGATGGCGTCAAAACGCAAGCCTATAAAAGATTAAAAAAAAAAACACTAAAACATTCTGGCCACATTTCCATGCTTTGATCGATTAGTTTAGTTTTTTTTAATAAATTTGTATTAATTTTAAGATTGTTTGTATGTTATTATTTTAACGAATTTACATAATAAACTTATTAAAAAAAAAAAAAAAAACAGTTTATTAACTTCAAGTCTTGTTTGACACTCCTTTTTACGTTGTTAGGTAAATAGAAAATACTTTAGGGGTGCGCGCAAAGAGTTTGTATAATTTATAAAGAGTGAACATAAAACCGATAAATTTTTGTTTATCACCGAGATTCAATCACACACAAAACACTATAAACTCATTGTTTTCGTTTGTCATAGACATGTCAAAATTCTATGAAATTGGTCACATGTATAAAAAAAAAAACCAGTTATTCCACATAATGCAAACAAACAAATTAAAAGGATGTGACTGTATCAAGGACACGGCCGCATGTACCTGAACGAGTACATTTTTGAACACTCACAAGTCCTACGAATTTTCATGTTTCAAGTCCTCGTTTAACATAACAAATCCTTTGATCATTTAGCTATCGAGTGATGTAATTAAATTTTGGATGTAGATGATAGATACGTAGCTGCAACACAGATTTTGTTATCGTCAGGTTTTGAATTGCTCCAATTGCCTTTTGTACACCATTGTCTTATTTCTTACTTGAAATTATAGTAGTATTGTTCATCATCATCATAATCTCAGCCGTAGGACGTCCACTGCTGGACATAGGCCTCCCCCATATAGATAGTATTTTTACACGAAGCAATAAAGTTGTTTGTATTTGTATTAAATTTGAAGACGTATTCAACTCAAAGTCAAATACAAAACAGAACATTTGTGCTTAATAGGCCCATTTTATTATAGCTGCCGATTGTCACAGACAAGCGGTGCCAGTTTTGGTTTGCAGAACAAACAAGTATTGTCTCTTTCTTTTAAAGGGCTTCTATAATATGAGGCAGAAAGAGATAAGCGATGCTTGGGAAAGGGCAGTTCTAATTATATTCTACTTCTTTGGGAGCGTCAGACATGACATATTAAGCTGATTCATCACATTTTGTTCATCGCATTGTTTTAGTTGATTACTCGTCAGTACACGCCCTAAGAACGTCGTCCCGCATTATTAGGTTGATGTATTAGCCATTGTTAGCTTTTGATTAATTGGCGACAATGCTTTTTTAGAAGTCGCGTTGAATCCTTTCCTTGTTCTAATAAAACCCAATTATGTGACTAATTTAATCGTACGGACGCATTGATACTCGAAGCACCAATTAAATTGTCTAAAACTGCTCCACATTTCGAATAGTTACGAGTAGTTTTTTTTAATTATGTATAAAATTGCGTTTGATCTCCTCATCTGATGTTAATAATTGAAGATGCGATCTATGATGGAGCACGCTTGACTAGAAGATACCGATTCACTCTCGAATTGAAAACACCCAGATTGTATCTACCAGGGAACACCCACTCGGGTAACGTATTCCACGCTTTAGCCGTTCGAACAATGAAAGTAGACTCAAATAATTTCGTACTGGTTTTTGGAATGTCTACCATGAAACGATGTCGCTTTCGAAATTTGGACTAGACATAGTGACATAATTTATAAACACACAGTTCGTGCTAGACCTCCTTAGCAGGGGGTTGTCTAGGTTGATACCAATGCAGTACCAGGTATTTTGCCAGGTATTGATAAAATTGAAATATAGTAAAGTAGCGAAGTTAATAAGACAATAATTAGCAATAAACTCGCCTCGAATGTAAAAAAAAGATGCTAAAACTTAGTTCAAATACAAAATCACGATAAAACCACCTTGTTTCAATATATGAGACCAACTCCTAAGTGGCAGTACGTGTACCCGAATTTCCTGAAACGCGAGATTTATTGCGGCAATAAATTCCTACTTTTCTCTACCATTAAATATCATGAAAAATATCTAATAAACCATCATAATTTGATGGCGATGTTTTTGTTTTATTGGCCGTGTAAATATTTGTTTCTAGGGATGTTGTTCTATATAACAATATTCTGTGTATTGCTGCAATGGTCATGAACAGGCAATATGTGGCATAAGAAGAGCGTTTTGATAAATGTATTTATTTATTTTGATACACATACAGAATACAGTTTTTACGTCAGCATTATGTAAATGACAAAAAGGATTCGATCTAAATTATATTCCTAGACAAATATGTATACAACATGAACATTCTAAATCAGAAGCATATAAATAGTGCAAAGAGAGTGGACACAAACCATATCCAAATTAATAATGTTGAATTACATACATGTAAAGAAACAGACGGAATGTAGATAAACCATCAAGCTAATCACGCAAATCACCGTTGCTTTTTTTTTGCAAAATGGCCTAAATTTAAATTTTGTAAGTTTAGAGTTAAATATACTAATAAATAATCTACTGAGCTATGATGATTCACTAAGGTATCGATGTAATTAATTATTTTTATATAAAAAGCATAATCCCTTTAATAAATTAAATCCTTTTATATATAATTTTTTTTTTCAACGTGACCTAACAGGTTACCCCAAGTCTAATCCTTATACAGAGGCAGTAATTCATTCTTTGTTAAATTTAAATTTTAACTTTTAATTAATGCGAAGTTCTTCGTAGTTTCCGTCAGCTTCAGATTGTATCATTTAGCTAATTATATAAATGCATTTTAGCCTTGTCTTGTTTTGTCTGTCCGCGTCTCGCATTTGGAAAGCTTTACCTAAAGTTTGAAAAGTTGTCTTGTTTTTTCTGGGCAATGAGATTAAATTAATGAATTATTTGGTGTAAAAACTGTTTTGTTTGTGAGTTTCACCATACATTTTAAACACCTGAATTGATTTGGATGAGTGGGATTTCCTTACAATTCCTATATCATCGCAAGTTGTTATAATTTTTTTGACAATATTTTGTGTATCGGTAGAATTTCTCAATTTTCGAATGTAAACGAAAGAAAATGTTGGCAATAGCAGAATGCTGCTTTTTTTATAAAATAGTATCGTTCGTATTTTTCCTTGGTAATTAAGTTGACTATAGCAGATTGCGATGAGCACCACGACTGGCGACACACGTCATTGTTCTGAAGTTCTATTCTAGGAAAATAGAATTCGTGGCATTCTAAAAACTGAGCAGAATAAAATCTTTTTTCAAATTCTCTTTTGTTTTACAATTTGATATTTTTGAAAATCATCAAATAACACGCTGTCTGTAGACTGTCATTTGAAAGTAATTCTTGCAGATGTATAAATGAATAGGATTTAAATTTCTTGATAAATATTTTAAATCTAAAATGAACACTAAAACCCTCGCAGTAATGATAATATTTGTCACAAATTTTAGATTATGCCAAGGTAGAAAATATGACAATTATGCTATGTACCGTATGGTGCCACTGGAAAAAGAACAATTGAAATTCTTGCAGAACTTAGAATCCATGAATTATATAGATGTAAATTTCTGGCAGAAACCTTCTAAATTATACGCACCTGTACAAATTATTGTTTCGCCAAAGGATAACGATGCGTTTTTAGAAAGGTGTAAGCATTACGGACTTAAAGTAGAGGAAGTACACGGTAACGTTCAAAAGTAAGTTTTAACTCAGTATGTATCTACTGTAACTCAGTATGGAACTTGTATTGGCGCGCTTTGGCAGTAAAACTCACTTGTATGCCGTGACGGTAAACGGAGTGACGCTCTTTTGACTCATCACGCTACTGTGCCTAGCTGAAAAAGTCAACATTTTTGACGGCTGTGTGATAAAATGCTTATAAATAGTAACACTATATTTCCGTGTTGAATAGACAAATTATACGTATATTGCCGCAAGGCTTAAGTTATACAGGATTATAACTTTAGAGTGTACTACTACAGTCTATACATAATAATTATATATAAAATTTAACTATAGTCAAAACTTTAAAATCATGAAAAAAAGTTGTGCTCACAATAAAAAATAAAGAAAGACGAGTCAACCTAAAAAAAGTAGTACTAACAAATTATTTTTTTGTGTTTTTTTTTTGTTCAGATTATTCGATGAACAGAGTTTTGCTCGGCGTTACTTGCGATTTCAAACAGACTCATATACATGGGAGGTGTTCCATAGCCTCGAAGATATTTACCAATGGATGAATGATATGGTCAATAAGCATTCTAACTGCGAACTAATAACAATCGGAAAATCTGTTAGAAACGCGAATATCTACGTTTTGAGTATTGCCAATAAAGGTACCAAAGGAACAGTTATAGTAGAAGGTGGTATACATGGGCAAGAGTGGATTTCGACTGAATTTGTCACATTCCTGGCCCATAACCTGCTCGAACCTGAAAACAGAGAAGATGACCGTTTAAATGATGTTATAAACAATTATCACTGGTATTTAATTCCTGTTGTTAATCCAGATGGCTATGCTTACAGTTATACAACAGTAAGTACAAAATAACAAATGCCTTGTTATTCAGTTTTGAAAAGATAATGCGTGATTCCCGAGCAGGATCCTATTTGGTACAGCATCTGTTGTTGGCTATCCAGCGTGGCTACGCCGCGAGTATTATAGGCACTTTTGGGCGGAGGTCTTTGGAGCCCCGGCCTTTTTGACTAGGGATTTGTTGACTTGCATTACCATCTTTAGCGGATGGGACATTGATACGCGTCAACAAACCCCTTAGGTAATGTATAACTTAGTTTGCCTTCACACAGCGCCATCTAGCACCACACAAAGCAAAACTTGTACTGTAACTATCAGATTTTTATACTTTATATACCTACATTTTTTTTGTAAATGTAAATCTTTTTTTTATTGTTGTAATATACTAATTCAATTTTAATACGGGTTTACTTGTAAATTTTGGTTAAAGTTAATTAACCCTAGATAGATAACCATACCAAGTAGTACGGAAAAGATAACGTTGCGCCTCAGAGGCGCACGATTTTCAAATTCATATATTTCAGCTAATACGATTTAAATACATATAGCCATGTATTTAGTTATAAGCACAGGGATAGTTTTAATAGAATTTAAACACTTTTGTGGTAAATTTATATATTTTAAGTACCTTAACCAACAATTACTGGACATATAGAAAAAATCAACAAAAATCAACAGTCTCCTTATAATGAGAGAAAAATACCATTAATCTTTACAGTGATGGCAATTTTTACTTATTATCTAAGATACTATATTATAACTAGTGTTGGAAAATGATAAATACATCAATAATTTGGTTTACCTAAAAGACAAACATCATTCTTATGCTTGCCACAAATAGGTCTTTTCGCATCGAAGATGACCTGCTAGCGCAGGTCATCTTCGACTTTTTTTTTCAGTGTGTAATAGGTTTTGTGACGCCTTTTTTGAATTACAGGTTCTTTTTCATGGTCTGAAGCTGACCTGGCATTTAATTTTTTTAGGATATTTTCAATACTACATCGCACGTGTGTTGGCGATATACATGTATCGAGCTATCCTCAATCTCGCTGTAGTTTCTTGTATTCCATCGCCATCACTGTCTTTAGCTCGATCCAATATATATGTAGATTTAATTTAATCTTCAGTAAGTAACCTAAAACCAAAACTAATACAATTAGATTACGTTTTAAACGGTAAACAGAAAAATATGAAACATGGTTAAAGTTACACAAAAGATAACCATGCGCCTCACGAGCGCAACAACTGGTCATAACTAAAAAACTATAATACTTACTACTTGGATATCGCCGTATTTCGATTGTTTTGGCCGACGACTGAGTTGGCTAAAAAAGACAACTCAAATCGCGCGCTCAATAAGAAGAGAGAGCAATATGTATGCGGCGCGGGCGCCTCTGAGACGTAGGTTATCTTTCTAGGGTTAAAATGAAAAATAAAATAAATTCGTGCTTAAAGTAATTTGTAAATAAGTACATATAATTTAATGAAGGTTAAAGTTATAAATAAAAGTATAGTCGTAAAGAAAAAGGTGGGTTTTTATAGATGTTTATGGCCAAGTGTTTGACCATACAACTATTACATCGATAACACCAACGTTACAGGCTCCTACCTGATATTAAATGACAGCGTAGTTGAAGATGATGAAGACACCAGTCTGAAATAAAATTAGCTCCCAAATAAGGCTACCAAATCACAGTTAGATGCTTGACGGCAGATTTCAAATTCATAGTTTAATAAATAATCTATAGCTTCAAGAATTACTTTTAAAATGCTGTCAAAATAATGAAACGAGTAAAACGCTCTCTTGATTGTTGGAGCCATGACCATTGCAGTGGTAACCAAGACTGACAAAACAAATTCCAGGAGAGTCGCTGCTTTGATACGAATTATTTTGACATATTCGATGTTAGTCTAAATAGCTTTGTAATGTTTCTTACTACAATACCCTTCCAACCGGATCACATTAATATTTGAGCATTACCGATTAGCGGAAGAATATTTGATACTGCTATGGTAACTATCTAGAACGCCTCCTGCTAAGGAGATTCAGCATCAAGTAATATTTGTTTTCGTTAAATCATACAGTATTTAAAAGCATTTACTATTGGCAGGATCGACTGTGGAGAAAAAACAGAAGATTATTTGACAATGCAACATCTGGTGTGGATTTGAATCGAAACTTTGATTACAGTTTTTGCAGTAAGCTTTCAACTTGATATAAACGATTCAAGCAAAAAAAGACAGGGTATGGCTGTGTCGTGGACACAGACGTATATACGAGTACATTTTTAACAATAAGAAGTCTTTTATTTCTCTTATGCGGGATTACTCACGTTAAATTATATCGGGTACTCCGACTATAGTGTCGGCCACATCTGCGTATACACTATCAATGTCTGAGACGCTCGAGTATTTCCATGTGACTTTTTTTTACATTTTTGAAAACTCTTACACGCTCTCCCCCCACTAAAATTGAAAACTTGACATAGTTTTTTTTTCGTTTTGAACCTAATCTTCACAATCCCATAGGTCCCCATGACGCTGTAGTATCTGCAAAATTAGCATCCCGGGCTCCCCTAATATTAAGTTTATATCGCAGATTTTAATAGTTCTCCAGAATATTTGTAGAAATTGGTTAATTTTTTGCTTATTTATAATACTTCTTAAAATTTATTATTATTTTCAGAATTCGGTGGCAGTAATAACAGTGCTAATGATGTTTACTGTGGGCCTAAACCATTTTCTGAACCAGAAACTTTGGCACTATCAAATTTTATTTCAGAAAATTCTAAAGACCTTAAATATTACTTTTCGATTCACGCTTTTGGTCAAAAAATTATATTGCCCTACGGTGATAAAATATTACATGTAGATAATTATGCGGATTGTGTAAGTTTTTCGATTCATCTTTTCATATACTACGATTCTGGCACATATCTTTCGCTCAGTTCATATCTTCTTTCTTTGCCTACGTGCTTGTTTGCGTACGAGCGTGCGTGCGTACGTTCGTATGGGTGTTCGTGTATGCGTAGGTGCATGCACCCCGTGTTTGTGCGTGTGTGTTTGTGTACATGCTTACCTATATACTATCAGCTCAATGCTAGCCTTGTGCTAAATTTATGCTTCTCAGGATTATGTCTGCTAAAATGATAAGCACATTTAAAGTTTTTCTATCCAATAGAAAATAGATGAAAATGCCACTAGAAAAAACTTTGTTGTTTTCCTAAGATGCTTCATCTCATCCCTATATGTATGTAATCACTTTGGTGGAATATAATATATAAGTACCTACAAAATGTGACCAGTTAACTTTCTTTTTCAGGAAAATTATGGCAAACAAGCAATTTTGAAAATATATAAGCAGTACGGGTTAAAATACAGCATTGGAAATTCTTATGACACTCTGGGTGCGATAATAGTTTAGTTATTGGATATAACTTATTAGATAATTTAAAATGAAGCTGGGCAAGACGTTGCTAGGCGAAGTGATGATAGGTGGAGTAAGAATGCAACAAAGTGGTGGCCTAGGCAAGGTAAGCGGAGTGTTGGTCGTCCAGCCGCAAGATAGGTCGACGATACCATCACCGTCGCGGGTCGAACCTGGACCAGACTTGCACAGGATCGAGGCAGATTGCATAATACGAGAGAGGCCTATTCCCAGCAGTGGGATAAAGAAGGCTGCAGATGATTATGATGAGGTACGAAAATGTCTAAATGTCACTGTATTGTCTTTTTTGTTTTGGTACATGAAATTTTCTTTAATGTTACTATTACAGGTCAGAAGGTCTCTGGAGACAGTGCCAGTTGGGTAAAAGAAACTTTTCACGTTCCGTGAGTGATTTTTATACAAGGTATTTTGGATAAGTATAGAAAAAAATAGTTTTTTTTAAATGTGAAAGTAATGTGACAAACGAGAGGCTCTCCTGATGAGAAGAGATAACAGGGCATCGCTGCTTTGGCGCTCATTGCTTTAAGACATCTTCCAAAGTTTTTGGCTTTTTCCTCAGGTTAACCAGCAAAATTACTACTAAATAAGCAAACAGGGTAGCCTTTTATTTTTAATAGCTATAATACCCTCGGGTACAGCTCATTGTGAAGACGACATAACAAAAATCGCAAGTCGAACCTGGACAAGATTGGCACAGAACCGGAACGAGTGGCGTACAAGAAGAGAGGCATATGCTCAGCATTGGGCGATTACTGGCTGATGATGATAGTACCCTTTGCTATATTTAAAACGGTTCGAATCTACCTTCATTGTACGAACCGCTAAACAATGGAATTTACTGCCCGAGTGTGTGTGCCCTGATAGATACAATCTGGGAGTCTTGGGTGAACGTGGAATCAAATCGTTTCGTTAAAGTTTTTGGAACGTATTTAAGTATTCAAACTTCCATAGTTCTATGCTTAGTTTGGGGTCAAATGGTGCTGGTAGTAAATATATATTATTTATTATTATTATTAATAGATACGTGTATACATTCTTACTGCGTGACACTGGTGAATATGGCTATGGCATGCCTCCGAACGAGATCATCCCCGCTTGCGAAGAAACCTTGACTGCAGTACTGGAGATAATGACCACTCAAGTCAAAAAGCTAAGGGCAGACATCTTCAGCGATTTTGCAGTTGTTAGCAGTGCGTCGTACGGGTTACTTATGAGCGTTATTGCTATTTGGTTTGCTAAATAAATTAGTTTCAAAAATGTAATTGTTTTTTTTTTGACAGGCTAGGTGTTTGACCACAGCTCACCTGATGTTAAGTGACGGTGTGGTCGAAGATGGCAAAACACACTCTAATAGGAATTGAACTGGCTCTCATGTGAACTACCGGAACACACCGTTAGATTACCTCAACTTGATGTAGCTAGCCGAGTACTAGAAAGTACCCTACCACCACGCTATGGTTTCCTCACGATGTTTTTATTCACCGGCAGCTCGAGCTCATTGTTGGGATTTGAACCCATGCTCTTTGGTGTTTAATCACTGAGCTATCGCTACAAAACTTTACACTTATCTTTGAGCACATTTACAGTTAAGGCGCATAATGCAATATCAAATCAACGTTTCTAGCTTAGAAACTATATCGTTAACCCTAACTTAGATACTGCAAGTTGGTTAGCAGCCAAACGGTCGCTTAGTTACTCGAAGATGCCATCGAGTGGTCACAGCTGTTATGTTCCATATTCCGATAAATTAATTATTGAATCTATCTCTACTTGGTAGATCTTAGCAGGAGGTCGTCTAGGTAGGTACCAGCGCAGTACCAGATATTCTGCCGCCAAGCAGTAAATAATAGTAAATAGTAGTAACTGCGCAACGTTTTTTCGTCTGATATACCTCAGTGCCTCAAGTCGAAAGTCTTGGACCAGTGTGTGTTATGTGATGACTTATGGTGCTGAAACGTAGTCTCTGACTATGTGCCTTCTTGATAAGCTCAAAGTCGCACTAGCAGAGGGCTATGCTCCGAGTTTCCCTACGAGATCGAATCAGAAATGAGATCCGTAGACGAACTTATATCCCGACAACTTATAGTAGCCGACATAGCCCAGCGGATTAGCAAGTTGAAGTGGCAGTGGGCAGGGCACATAGCACGCAGAACTGATGGCCGATGGGGCTGCAAAGTTCTGGAGTGGAGACCACGGACCGGCAAGCACAGCGTAGGACGTCCACCCATAAGTTGGACAGACGACCTAATAAAGACCGCAGGAACGCGCTGAATGCGAGCCGCTTCCAACCGGTCTTTATGGAAGTCAATGGGGGAGGCCTATATCCAGCAGTGGACGTCCTACGGCTGAGATGATGATGAAGATGAAGCAATAGTGTGTTAACATTACTGTGTCCCGGTTTGAAGGGTACTGCAGTTTGTGACATTACAGGGCTATTGAGACTAAGCATCATCGAAGTAATGAGCGCCAAAGCAGGAATGCCCTGGACTTTGTTTAGCTATATAAAGTTCTGTGTATCGCTGCAATGGTCATAAGCAGGCGCTATCTCTTACCACCAGGAGAGCGTCTCGGCCGTCTCATTATTTTCAGATAAAAATAAACTGTACAGTCATGTATTGTTAAAGTATCACTTCATACTCCATGTTAAGTTTGGGGTCAGATGGCGCTGTGTGTCCTACGATATCTATTTTGATTTACCATTATTACAGTGAAGATGGCATAAATTTACTTTTGTAAGCCTTCCCTGGGGAATTAGTAAATCTAATCGATAAAGTTATGTACATATTATGATATGATAGACTAGGTATTTGACTACAGCTCACCTGATGTTAAGTGACACTAAAATGGAACTGGCTCTCAAACAAGGCTCTCGGAACATACTATTAGATGCTTAGTGCCATTGGTGATTTTCAATAATTTAGCAGTCTCTAATTCTCGATAAAAATCTATACTGTGGCAATCAAAGACACATAATAAAAAAAAAAAGACTAACAAAGTCTATGGCATATCATCATTCAGTGAAACTTCATGTTGACGTTTTAAAAAACTACAAACATTTTTAGGTTGCATTTATTAATAAAATATACTAAAATGAATAACAAATTAACATTATTTTTATTTTTATTCTATTTTCATGAGACTTTGTGTAAATCATATGAAAATTACACTTTATATCGTGGAATTCCGATGAATCAACACCATTTGGATTTTTATGGAAATTTAACTTCAAAGTATGAAACCGATTTTTGGAGACCTCCTGGCCAGCTACACAAGCCTGTAGACATCATGATTGGTCCCCAAGATCAGGCTGCATTTATAAGAGACGTGATTAAAAATGGCTTGTATCTCACTACTGTAATGGAGGATGTTCAACGGTGAGTTAAGATTTGAATGTTCTATGTCACTGAAACATTTTTATGTAACTGGTACTTACTGATAAGTTAATTTGTTCAGATCTGACGTTAGCGTTCGTAAATACAACAGCCAACACTAGACCTACTCGCTTGAGGCTGGATTTTATTTGGTATATTTGAATGACGTTACCTAATCTGTGTTTGTCCAAGAAAAAATCTTGATCGGTATCTGGAGAGGGCTGGGTAGTTATTTGGGACTCTTCGTCCTAAAGACGTCCCTTTAAACCCCCTCAAGCTTTCCTCTGGCTGCGGGCAAGATTTCGCACTCTTCCGCAGCCTCGACAGTGCTTGTTCTCGGGGAACTTAAATTCACCCGCAACGATTATGATGTGTCAGAATACTGTCGTGATCAATCTCGGAGACAACTAGCAAATGGTTGTCCAACGTCCTCATAACCTTGGTCACCATGCGGCGGGTCAGATGAGTGGCCTCTTCACCCGTCACTTTGTTGCTAGGAATATGGATCCTCCAGCACAGCTCTCATCTAGGTCTTAAAAACGGTGCTGTGCCACAGCCACAGGCGCATGTAGATCAATATGCAGATAGCGTCCTCCTCACTCCGAGCAACGGCAATCCTAAACGTCTAAAAAAGGTTTGCATCTTTAATCCCTCGCAAAACTCCAAAACTTAAATCTACCAATAGTGACCGACCACTACAAAAAATAAATTCCAAAATAAATAATATCAGTGGGGCAAGTTCTGAATTTATCGCAAACAGACAAACGAACGGATGCTAAAACTGTATTTTTGGTTTATGTTGCTTCCATATAACTTAAACAATGATTTTTAAATTTATCTTCGAAGTACGGTAATCATGTTAGAGATTTATTGTATGTATATTATTTTGATGCTCTTTCTAGCGCTTTAAGCATGCAAGTGATCAAAACATACATTAGAAGACGCACAGATTCTTTCGATTGGATGCATTACTTTAGACTCAATGACATTTACGTGTGGTTAAGAGATCTGTCAAGCCTTTATCCCAAGAAAATGAAACTGAAAGTTATTGGCAAGTCTTATGAAGGAAGAGAAATAATTGCTGTCATGATTAATTTACAAGAAAACAGTAGAAGGTAAGTATACTTTATTACATTGGAAGGAGCCATACAAAGGTTAGGATAGCAATTGATCACCATCTTGACGGATGTTTATTTTTTTATGTAAAAATTGTAAAACGAACGTTATGCTCTAACGGTGGCAAGAGACATCGCATATCCATGACTTTTGTAGCGATACACAGAACTTTGAGTAACAAAACAATGTCCAGGGAATCGCTGCTTTGGCGCTCATTACTTTGAGACTCTCGATGGTTAGTCTTGATAGCCCTGTAATTTCACTAGCTGTATTACCCTTCAAACTAGAACACAGTAATGTTTCCACACTACTGCTTGGCGACAGAATATCAGGTACTGCGGTGGTACCTACCGAGACAACCTCCCGCTAAAGACCAAGTTAACCACGCATGCGTCCAATAGAACACCTCTGCCTAGAGAAAAGAAGCGAATTCACTCAAGAACCTCTAGGTCTTACAGTTATATCTATAGCTAAAAATATTCAACAAGCGCAACGGTACAGTAGTGCGTATAATCAAAGTACTTTGTTCGCGTCCTTTGGAATATCAGCATGAAAGTTCACCTGATGGGAGTAGGATCATGGTTGTCTAGAAGAAACCTTAGTACTCTGGATTTCTCTTCTTCTTCTTAGTCGGACACTCTTGGAAGAGTGGTCGTGGCTGTAGATGGATAGGGTTGCATCCCGTCTTCATCGCTGGTTCCCAGGGCTGCTGCACGTTGCGCGATGTCTCTCCACTTGTGGCGACTTACCGCATTGCAAGCAAATTGCGATGGACTGCGTAGTCTTTCTAATAAGGTCAATCTAGTGATTCGGAGACTAACCACGATGTCTTCTACCTTCTATACGCCTTTGCATAAGTCTCTCGATATAAAGCCACCTAAATTATTATTGGAAAGCACAGACTTCGGCAGAGATCTTTGCTGTCCGTATGAAGAACGTGGAATCGATGTGTTTAGTGTGTATGTAGATAATGTTCACCATGTAGGTATGGATGGTGCTTTAACCACGTCTGTCTAACCGTCTAATAATGAAAAGACGCATGCGGGATCTGTTACGCAATAGTATTTGTATTTTATTTATTTGGATCACCAACACTATACACATCATAACATTTATAAAGATCATCAACATAAAAAAAGTAAACTAGATGTTATAGCAATTATAGGTGACATACTCGTAGAAATATATCCGGTAAGACCCGATAGACGAGTGACCTTATCAAGATCAAGTAATGAAGATGATATGTGATCAAGGTTTTGCAGCTGAGACGTAACCAGTGTCATTGCCAATTATGTCATATATCTACTTTAAAAGATCGTAAATGATTTATTAGGTGATCAATTACTAATGAATATTAATTTTGCTATGCGCAAAATGTCCGCTTGCAAACCTACACGTGCGTTTTTAGTGGTCCACCGACCTATACAAATCAATATAAGACGTAACAAACCTCTTCTTCGTAATTGTGAGACTTACCTACATTATTCGCACAGCGAAAATCTGGAACTCTTTGCCAGAATCTGTGTCTCCCAAGGGGGGGGGGGGGGGTGGGGGTGTGTTCTATCCTAGAACACATGCTTAACATCAGGCAGGATGTCAAACGCAAAACTATGCCGAATAAAAAAAAAAATGCTGAAACCTTTCCCCAGAGATGCAAGATCTTTACCATTGAAAAAAGTAATCGTAGAAGGGGGTATTCACGCAAGGGAATGGATATCGCCTGCGTTCGTGACGTACTTCATCCACTCAGTACTCTATGCTCCATTTTCTGATGATGATGAATTTAAGAAAATTGCTTATTTGTATGAATGGCACTTTGTACCAGTACTCAACCCCGATGGATACGAATATACCCATAATAAGGTAAAATTTTAAATAAATAAATAAATAGTACACACAGCGCCATCTGACCCCAAACTAAACAAAGTTTGTACTATGACAATCAAATGTTGTCCAGCTTACTCTTCTCTTACGGCTTTACTCTTCTCACAATGAGATGTCCGCGACCAACACTGCGCAAAAACAGGGCTGCTTTGGAAGTTATTTTTTTGGTAATAGTAATGAGACGAACGAGACGCTCACCTGATGATAAGAGTTTTTTTAAATATTAAATACATCTACGTTTGGCCACCAACTCGCCTATCGCCATGATAATTGCAGTGGTACACACACTTTTGAGTGACAAAACAAGATCTAGGGTACCACTGCTTTGGCGCTCATTACTTTAAGACTTTCGATGGTTAGTCTCAACAGCCCTGAAATTTCGCTAGCTGCAGTACCCTTCAAACCGGAACACAGTAATGTTTACACACTAACTAAATTAAGTTTAAGTAAATTAATTGCTTATTTCTCACAGGATCGCTTATGGAGGAAAAATCGCAATGGTCCTGGGGTAGATTTAAATCGCAATTTTGGATACCACTTCGGATGTAAGCTTTTAAATTAATAGTATTGACTTCCAAATCTTCAGCTTACAGGTCTCTCTTGGTTGACTCCGCGGGAAAGGAGGTATTTTTCTTTTATGGTTGGCAGGCTAGGTGTTTCACAGCTCATCTGATTTTAAATGACGGTGTGGTTGAAGATGGCAAAGCACGCCTAGCCTGGAATGGAACTGGCTTTCAAGTGAGGCTGCCGGAACACACCGTTAGATGCTTGGCGGCAGATTTTCAACTTGAGGGTGGTAGCTAGCCAGCCGAGTACTAGAGAGTACCCTACCACCACGCTATGGTTTCCTTACGATGCTTTCCTTCACCGGCAGCTCAAGCTCATTGTTGGGGTTTGAACCCACGCCCTTCGGTATGCGAACCTACCGCGCTAACCACTGAGCCATCATCGCTGTAAAAAGATGTTCTCCTTATTGATATCTTACTTACTTTGCTACTAACGTGCGTACGTACTTATCAACGGATAGACGCACGCACGGACACAGCACACACACATGCATTCATGAATCCTGAAACATTATAAAAACATTATTATTAAACATTATTATTTGCTC
The DNA here is from genome assembly GCA_950106695.1 of Biston stratarius. Taxonomy (NCBI): domain Eukaryota; kingdom Metazoa; phylum Arthropoda; class Insecta; order Lepidoptera; family Geometridae; genus Biston; species Biston stratarius. The sequence goes on along the minus strand of OX467108.1, from coordinate 21,523,501 downwards.
CTTTGAGCAGTTGTGTAAAAAATTATGAGTGATTAAAAGGTACCTTTTTATTACAGCGATGGGAGTAAGTTATGTAAAATCAGCGGAAACTTTTTGCGGTGATGCAGAGTTTTCCGAACTTGAATCCCAGGCCATGGCATCACTTGTTAAGCAGAACGGCAAAAATTTAGCATTTTACTTAGCTTTCCATTCTTATGGACAATACATCATTATACCTTACGCTGACTTGAAGATACACACCGAGAATTACGATGACGTTGTAAGTTAACTAATTTCTTACCTCTACCAAAACAAAGGTGCTATCAAAAGAACTAGAAAAAAAAAACAATAAAAAGAAACGGTGTACGAAAAAATATATAAAATTAAAAATTAAACCGGGTACTGTTAGGAGCGGTTAGTTAGTTCATTGACTGGGCAAATTGTAATTTATTATACGTAATTTTTTATTTCTTTTATTTCATTACATTGGAAATTACTAAATAAAAATGTCATATTGATTTAGTTATTTTCCATATATGAACAAGCTAAGAAGTTTTAAAGACTATACCTAACTTTGAAAAAAAGAGATCAAATGTAAAATGACGCTTATGCCATACGGGCCCATCTAATTTCTCTCTCTCTCTCTCTCTCTCTTACTTTATATTAGTGTCTTATACATTTCAATCTAAAAGACAAGGATAGAAATATTTTTCATAAATTCAGATTTGTCAACTGAAACTTTGCCATATCGTTGACTTATTTTGTACCGAAACTATAGTTGGAGTTTTCGATCAAATTAAACGTGAGTAATCCCGCACGAGTAAAACAAAAATATTGTTAGCTACTATTTATTAGAGAATTTTTGAACGGCTTAGTGTGTTCTTTATTATTTATTTTATTGTATCCTCTCTGGACTTTATACGCATAAATGGCGCTCGAATCCTTTTGATTATCTTTTTTTTTTTCAGAAATTAATGGCAATTATTGCAGCTAAAGACCTTCGGAAATTACATGGGACTAAGTATATAGCAGGAACAGCTTATGATACTGTAGGTAAGAACAATAAATATGTAATAATTATCTGTAACGTTTTAAATTGTTTTATGTAATTTTTGTTATACTTACCTTTTTATTTATGGTTCACTTGAAAATACCATTGTTTATTTTTAAACTATAATTATGACAATTCTATTTATTATTTAACGAAGTTACGATAGAGTAAAAACAGGAAAACATTCGAACAAAAAATTTGCAAAGAAGCTCATTTGAGAGCCAGTTCCATACCAGGTTAAGTGTGCTTACCATATCTGACCACATCTTCACGTAACATCAGGTGAGCTGTGGTCAAAAATTTAGCCTGTCATCTATAAAAGCACATTTTTTTGGGACTGCCTTTACCACTTGGCAAAAAAAAACAATTAAATGCATATTTTGTAAAAAAAAAACTTATCTACAATACGATATACAAGATTACATATGAGACAAACAAAAGACGTACACAGGACAGGACAGACAATAAAATATGTACTAGAATAAAAGTCTCTTTTGCGACTTAGTTTTAAATTTTAGACTGCCCTGTTAGCTTATTCAATAGTAACCGCAATTTTTGAGCTATACAATACAATATTTTACTATGGAAACTGACGTGGTTTTGACACATTTTTTTACATACGCGGGATTACTCACGTTTTATTTATATCAAAAATAACTCACGCGAGATACACAAGGCCACGCGCGCTTTGTACAGAGCTTGATGTGGCCGAAACTATAGTCGGAGTTTCCAATAAAATTAAACGTGAGTAATTCCGCATAATTAAAACAAAACAAAAATGCAATATTTTATTGATAGCACCAATGATACAAGTCGATTACATTTAAATACATATCCAAAACAGAGACAATAAAAGATCGAAAACAATAAAAGATATTATATATCAATATTATAATTTAATAATATGTCAAGAAACTTTCTTTAACTTAAAGTACAAGAAAATCGGAGTGTACCATTGTCGAAGACACGGCCGTGTGTACCTGAATACGTGCACATTTTTGAACACTAAGAAGTCCTTCGAATTTCTATGTTTTCAGCCCCTACTCAACGTAACGAATTCTTTGATCCTTTAGCTATCAACTGGTATGATACATACCTACTTGATAGATATGTAGCTGCAACACCAAATTGTATCCTCCAATTTTGTTATCATCAATCAGTTTTCTAAATTACCTCCTACTATGGAAGTAAATTAAAAAACTTTTGTGGCTTAATATTCTGTAAATATGAGTTTCGTTTCAGGGTACATGACATCAGGAATTAGTGGAGACTGGGTCAAAAATACGTTTGGTACTGAGTAAGTATCATAGAATGACGAATAAACGAAAGGAAACTACACATAGCTGAATAGTCATCATCATCATCATCATCTCAGCCGTAGGACGTCCACTGCTGGACATAGGCTTCCCCCATTGACTTCCATAAAGACCGGTTGGAAGCGGCACACCTCCAGCGCGTTCCTGCGGTCTTTATGAGGTCATCTGGCCACCTTGTGGGTGGACGTGCTACGTGCCGGTTGCCGGTCCGTGGTCTCCACTCCAGAATTTTGCAGCCCCATCGGCCATCAGTAAATTTCAGTGAACTGAATAGTGTTGCCACTTAAGTAGAAAGAAATTCCCTAGAGACACATTGAAAAGGCTACATTCAACCCACGCGTTTTTTTACTACAACCTACGCAAGCCTATTTGTAATTTTTTTATAAATGTCAAAATTTCTATCACCTCTGTTACTGCAATCAATGTTTCGTCAGTCAGTCTCATTTGCAAGAATATGACGGTTAAACAGGATGACCAAGCGTTATTCAGTTATTTTTAACGAAGTTTTCTAAAAATGAAAAGTAGCTATATTAATTTCTCGCCCCCGAAAACCCCCACATACTAAATTTCATGAAAATCGTTGGAGCCGTTTCCGAGATTCAGATTATCAAGAATTGCTCGCTTAAAGGTATTATTAGATCTAATATGAAGCAAGGCTAATTTTTTTTTAGGGTGGTGTGCACATTTGAGTTACGTGATTCAGGTAACTACGGCTTTGCGCTGCCACCACATCTCATTCTACCTACATGTACGGAAACAATGGCAGCAATGAAGTCTCTCCTGACGCCTCGTAAAAAAGGCTGGAAAGAGAATCTAAGAATGGACGAGTTGATGGCGGATGGCCAAAGAAAGACAATCCTGGACACGTTTGTGATAGTTTGCAATGTTTTTTTATTTATTATAGTGCGTTTTGATTATTTGATGAGTTTAATTTCTATTATATGTTAGCAAGAACCTTAGGTAGAAATTTTGGAAAACATCTATCAATAATCGGAAGATAACTAGCCGTGTTTGAGCTTAGTGGAAAGGAGGTTTTCTCTTTGTAAAAATTATTGACACTTTTTACTCATTTACTTTAGAAACTGAAGTGGTTTCGATTTATGTTTATGTTTTACTTATGCGGGATTATTCACGTTTAATTATATTGGAAACTCTTATCATAGTTTCGGCCACATCTGGTGGCCTTCATCATGGACTCGAAGCTGAGTACAACGCACGCGCTGCCTCGTTTTGATTCGCGCTGCGGGTCGCTTTGCGCTTCGCACGTGTAGATAGCGGTTGATGCGCAGGCGCAGGGCGGGAGCGAGTAGTGTGAGATCCAACAACACGCTCTGGAAATCTTCCTCATCGGAGTCTTCCTCTACGGTGTCAGCACACAGAAAACATTCCAGCACACAGAGCTCACCGCGACGTTTTTCTTCAACTATAGTCGGAGTTTCCGATATAATTAAACGTGAGTAATATTCCAGCACACAGAGCTCACCGCGACGTCTTTCTTCAACTATAGTCGGAGCTTCCGATATAATTAATCGTGAGTAAAACAAAAACTACTCTCTTTATCTATGTTACTATATCTAGTTCTTAGTTCAAGATAATTTCAAATCGCCTGTTAATAATTATATATGAACATATGTTATAAGACATTGATAGTTACGACCCGGCAATTTGTAAAGTCGGTAGTAAAATACCAGAAATAATATTATCAGAGGTGGTAATATGACTAATGATGCGAGCAATCGTTTTAGCCCCCACGACAAATTGTGAGATCACGTGACTAAATGTCATTTATTTTGGCTACATCAACCAAATTATCTTGACCCATCAGTCTTACAAAGACATTCTTTTAGCTGCTTATAGTGATGGGCCATTTTTTATTGGACGATAAACTAGACTTGTAATAAACGTAAGCTGTTAGATCATTCTAACGTTTATTTCTCATGGAATTAAGGTTGGGAGTGCAATGGCAGATGTTAGTCATTAGAATTGCTGCATTGCATCTTCTTTTGTGTTATAATTAATCGCCTAATGCTTACTTCTGTTGATTGGACTGCGTTTCGTGTCTTCATTTTTGGGCTGTTTTAAAGAATTAGTGTAATTAACTTTCAAATAATTTACGTTTCATTGTACAAGCAATTATTTCTCTGCCGAAAATTAATTGGTTTAGGAGCTAAATGGCGCTAATTTTTTTTGAATAGAAACAGTGGCAAACAAGCAGCGTATTTTTGTAGCGATGATAGCTCAGTGGTTGCAAGGTCGGTTCACATACCAACAGGCGTGGGTTCAAATCCCAACAGAGAGCTTGAGCTGCCGGTGCAGAGAAACGTCATGAGGAAACCATAGCAAGGTGCTAGGGTCCTTTCTGGTACTCCGCTGGCCAGTTTCCACTCTCAAGTTGAAAATCTATTGCCAAGCACAGTGTGTTCCGGCAGCCTCACTTGAGAGCCAGTTCCATTCCAGGCTAGGTATTTACCATCTGCGACCACACTGTCACTTAACATCAGGTGTGCTGTGGCTAAGTCTTGTAAAAAAAGACTAATTTTTATCCGACTACCAAGGAAAGGTTATGTTTTTCGCTCGTATCTTGTATTTATGTACTTATGTAAATTTGTTTATTACCCTGTATCTTCCAAACGGCTGAATGGATTACGACAATAAGGGTATCGTTAGATTCATCTCAAAGCCCCAAGTGTTAGAGAGTGGTTTTCAGAAAAAAACAAGATGGTAGATTTTTGTCACGAAATAATTTATTCAAATAATATATTACTAAATCTATCAAATAGGATATCAAAATAAAATTAAATTAAAAGGGGATTGCAAAAATATATACTCGTATAAGTTATATATTTAAATTTAACTAGGAATAATAAATTGGTTTAAAAAGTTTTATAATAAAATAATTATTTTATTTGCAGTCGGGTTATAGATTTTTTAAACTCTTCAGCTTGTCTAAAATGACCTTTCAAATTTTCAACTTGAGAGTAGTAGCTAGCCAGTCGAGTACATTCATTGTTCTATTTCTGGAACCTAGAAGTAATTATTTATTTATCAAACTAGCTGCCCTTATAGTAAAGTTTAAACTGTGCCAACTTGCATCTTAGAAGTAGGTAACCACATTTAAATCTGAATAGCCGCAGTTCTTTAATCCACGACATCTTTGAACGCAATGTCTGGGATCAAAGTGTAGTATTTGCTTTGAGTGCCGCTGGCTGGCATCCAAAACTGATGCATTTAATTGGGACAGTAGGATACTGGAATACTGAGATAATTCTGTAGATTTTATGCATCGAAATGAATAGTTAAAAAGATTAACGATTCCATTCTGAGAAGACGAAGATTCTAAACTCACGATTACAGATAGGATTCACTATCTACTTATTCCTATATTACTATTTTTGTAGCGATGGTAACTCAGCGATTATCGCGGTTGGTTCACAAACCCAAGGATGATATGGTCGAAGATCGTCACACCTTTTTTTAAAATTATAGATAGGCTTATGTTTGACCGCCATCTCACCAGATGTTAAGTGATGATGCGGTCTAAGATGGATAACGCTTGCCTAGAAGATACCGATTCACTCACGACTTGAAGACACCCAGATTATATCCATCGGGGAACACCCACTCAGGCAGCGCATTCCACTGTCTAGCAGTCCGCACAATGAACGTGGAATCAAATCGTTTGTTCGAGTTTTTGGAACATCTGTCATGAAACGATGTTACTTTTTGAGCTTCTGGCTGTCCGATAGAAAAATTAACATGGGGGAAATAGACCATGTAGTTCTGAAGCACACTCTCCGAAATGAATCCGATAAAAAATCGACAAACTAGCAACTTTGCGACGATGTTCTAGGCTTTGTAATTTAACCTGAACAATGGAGTCGTCGCAGATGAGCCTCTTGGCACGCAAGCACGCACACCTAGCCTGGAATAGAACTGGTTCTCAAGTGAGGCTGACGGAACACACTGTTCGGTGCTTGCCACCACGCTATGGTTTCTTCACGATGTTATCCTTCCCTGGGAGCTCAAGCTTATTGTTGGGGTTTGAACCCACGCCCTTCGGCGTGTGAACATATCTCGCTAACCACTGAGCTATCAACTCTACTATTACTTATATATTACTTCGATTATCTATGATTCTCAATACAATGCGCACACTTTAGGCTAAATAAATACTAACTGAAACACAAACTAAATAGGTTAAATTAAACGTTGAACTTAATACAAGAGATCCGAAAGTGGATGTTACGGCCCGAGAAGGACACTCAAGCTTTGGCAAGAATTCTGCTGTATCTTTAAAATGCTCACTACATTTTCAACCGAGCCGAAGTGATTATTAAACTTAACAAGAACCATGTTTGTACTACGAGTAAAAGCAGCGTTTGTACTTGTACATGCACATTAGTGCAGTTATCGTATACTTTGACATATCTAGTGTCATTTTGACATATATTTACTCGACTGCCACGGAAGAGTTATGTTTTTTATGCGTATCTTGTATGTAAATTTCTTTATTACCTCGTATCTTCCAAACGGCCGAATGGATTACAACAATTAAGGTATTGTTAGATTCGTCTCAATAACCCAAGTGTCTAATAGAGGACTAAGAGGTTTTAAAAATGAACCAAACTATCAAGTAGAGTAACTAAATAAAGGAAATAAATAGGGTATTAAAAAATGTGTTATAGCTGTGTATGACCACAGCTCACCTGATGTTAAGCAACAACGATCGAAGATGGTAAGCACACCTAACCTGGAATGGAACTGGCTTTCAGTGCCGGAACACATCATTAGGTGCTTGTCTGGAGATTATCAATTTGAGGGTTGTAGCTAGCCGGCCGAGTACTAGAAAGTAACACTAAAATCTGATTTGTTTAGCGTTTTATTGTATTACCAAAGTACTTGGAGCGCGCGGCCTCTACATAATATCTCTAATAGAACATCTTCCTTACTAGCGTTGATTCACGCAGATTCAACGTGAATGATGTCGACATCGTATCTACGAACAAATCTTCGATCGATCTTTTTTGTTCGCAGCATCGCTAACAACAACACGTAAACCTCTGTGACTTTTTAAAACTTTTTTTATTAAAAAGTTACTATCATGTACACCTAGCTACACAACAGAGAACTATGACAGCGTGAGTCGCATGACGTGCTAACCCCGACTACTCTGCCGGCACTCGCGTAGTGATCGCCGGCAAGCGTCCTCTGCCCCCGCTGCGCCGCCTCTTCCCACTCGTAAATATCACGAAGATGTTCTACTTATAGATTTTGTACTTACTTAGGTATTACCAGTTATAATGAAAGCTCTTAGTGTCTAACTTTAAACCGCCAGCCTATCTACGTGATCTCATTCATTACAGCACGCATTAGTTGCTGCAGTAGACTGCGTAGACGACGCTCCTTGATATATCGCTCCACCTCCTGCCCTTAACGACACACCGTGATGAACGGTCATGCGTGGTAATTTGTACAAGAGCCAGCGGTTGTCTATACCTAGATAAGCGCGTACTGTATTAGTGTAATGTCCTCAGGTAGCAGGACTAAAGTCCTTCCAGTGGTACAAGCCAAATTATTCTAAAACCCACAACAGACTCCTTAGTTTACTTACTCCAAACGTTAGCGCGTTTTAGGTTTTCTCAACGCCATCTATATTATTTGGCGGAACTAACTTTGCATAAAAAATACCTAATAAATCCGACTTTGACATTTCATTTCATTCCTTATTATGCGAGCCCGGTACTGGATTATATATTTACCCATCTAATTTTAATTAAGAAATTTATTTTGTTTTAGTATTATTCATTGTACTAAATATCTTTTTATTTATTTATACCAAGGTATAAATTTTAGTGTCTCTGCTAAGTTTTTAATATAAAAGTAATGAGATGAATGAGACGTGTGATGGTAAGAGTACCATCTGGAGAACGTCTCACGCCTGTCCATGACCATTGCAGCGATACACATAACTTTGAGTAGCAAAACAAAGTCCAGTACATCGCTGCATTGGCGCTCATTACTTTGAGATATTCGGTGGTTTCCCTCAATCGCTCTGTAATTTCGCTAGCAGCAGTACCCTTCAATCCAGAACACAGCAATGTTTACACACTACTGTTTACACAATATCTGCTATTGCAATGGTAACCACCTAGACAACCTCCTGCTAAGGAGATCTACCACCAAGTAAGTCTTGTAATTATTAACTTGGAGTTAATCTTTTTTCTCAAAAATAATATAATCAAACTTATGCCCCGAAAGTTTCCTTGCGCTAACATCCTATGACTTGTACTCCACGAAAAAATCCGCACACGCCGACTGCAAGGAACAAAGAGAATTATTCGAAGATGAAGTCAACCGTATTATTGTGGCAGAGAGACGCGCGTGATAAATGTCCAGAGTAATTTACACATGCGTTTTTGTTGGGCATTGTCTTGTGTACAGATTTATTGGGATAAAAAGTCGTGTAAAGGGTTTTGTTTTCGGGTGATTTGTTAGTTTAACTTGTACGTTTGTACCTATATTTTGTCACCAAGGACTGGGTCGAAAACTATTAAAATAAAGATTCTGGATTTCTAAAAAAATCAATATCAATTTATCTGTTGCCTCGTGTGGGATGCCACATGCGTAAGTACGTTTGCATCCTGTCACCTCTCCGCCACCCAGCAGTCAGTTGGTTCGGGAGCGGAGGCAGCGGCCAAGCATCTTAAGTATGCCTGCCTGGAATCGGCGTATGATTTCGTCCCGTTTGCCGTCGAAACAGCGGGACCGTGGTGCTGCAGTGGTGTGAAGCAATACAATTCGTGCGCGAGATAGGGTGTCGTTTGAGAGAGAAGGGAAGAGATCCTCGGTCGGGCTGGTTCTTGCCCCAGCAAATATCCCTAGCCATCCAGCGCGGGAACGCAGCCAGCGTTTTAGGGACGTTTGGGCAGGGCTCTGTGCGGGGGACTTTTTGAGTAGGTAGATTCTGACCGTATTAGTTAGGTAGATTTAAATATAACTTGTGTGCCCTACATGCTATGGCTTCCTCACGATGTTTTACTTCACTGGCACCTCAAGCTTATTGTTGGGGTTTGAGCGCGCGCCCTTTGGCGTATGAACCGACCGCGTTAACCACTGATCTATCATTGCTCCAATTACCTTGTTACTAAAAGAACTAAAACAAAGAAATAGCACAATGAGCTTTGGAGAGGGCTGTGCTCGGAGTTTCCCTACGAGATCGAATCAGAAATGAGGAGATCTGTAGGCGAACTAAAGTAGCCGACATAGCCCAGCGGATTAGCAAGTTGAAGTGGCAGTGGGCGCATAGCACGTAGAACCGATGGCCAATTGGGCTGCAAAGTTCTGGAGTGGAGACCACGGACCGGCAAGACAAGGTGGACAGACTACCTAATAAAGACCGCAGGAACGCACTGGATGCGAGCCGCTTCCAACCGGTCTTTGTGGAAATCAATGGCCTATGTCCAGCAGTGGACGTCATACGGCTGATGCTGATGATGATGATGAAAAGAACTTCTTGATGAGAAGTACTTCTGCAATGTCGATGGACAGGTGATATGTCTTTCCATCAGAGCATTTCTTTCATCTCATAATTTTTACTTAAAAATAAGCTTCTCAATTAATTATAGTAAAAAGATATCACTATTACATTCTAAACAGATTTTACTTTTACTGCAAAAAGACTAAAATAGAAAACGCAATTTCTAGACTTTACTATTAAGTCTGCCTGTCCAAAACAATGAATTGGAAAATGAATAAGAACTAAAGGATTGTTTGCATTTGATACCAAAAGCTAATATTTTATGTAAAATTCAAATGTCATTTTCTATGTTAATATTTATCTTTGAAAACATATACTAGTCGAGTCTATTTATTTTTATTATGAATTTTATATGAGTTTATGATATGAATGTACTATCAACGCGTCATGCGTACCAAAAAAAAAACAATTAATTTAGTGAAAAAATTATATTTGGCGATTTGATTCTACTCTCATTGTGTGAACCGCTAAAATAAGGTATTCAACAGGTAAATTCCAGGCATGTAGTGATCTTATTTTCTAGTACTCGGATAGCTAGCTACCACCCAAGTTGAAAATCTACAGCCAAGCACCTAACGATATGTTCCAACAATCTCACCTGAGAGCCAGTTCTATTCTAGGCTAGGTGTGATTTACCATCTTTGACAACACCGTCACTCGACATAAGGTGAGCTGAGGTCGTACACCTAGCTTGTCAACCATAACAAACAAGTAAAATTTTAACAAAAAAAAACCGACTTCATATGGTTTTATTATGGATGCCATTATCAGAACTGGGCTAAATTGAAATAGGACCGGCAACACCAGCTTTCAAATAAAAAAGAATCATCAAAATCGGTTCACCCAGTCGAAAGTTCTGAGGTAACAAACATAAAAATACAGGTCGAATTGAGAACCTATTGAGAAAGAAATCCTTCTTTGAAGCCGGTAAAAAAAAACACATATTTTATTAAACAATGAACTAATTGAACATGGAATGACGAAATTTGTGATTAATGTAAAATCTCGACACTAATTTTTAATATCAAAAAGAAACATACAGCCGAATTGAGAACCATCTCCTGTTTTAATTCGGTTAAAAGATAAAGGTGAGCTTTGACACAAATGTTTTAAATTCATATTATTTTCTTAGGAAAAATTTTGTTTCAGATTTTTGGTGTCTTTTGTGTTCTATCTTTATGCATTATTAATTTCAACTGTATAAAAACAACTAGTATACAGGATTATCAATTTAGGGTGTACTAAGACAAAAGGGGACCTTAGACAAACACACACACAATTATATTTATTTAGGTGAGTAACTCTACAGCAGTACATAAACCTGCTAAAATATAAAATTATTCTAATGATAATTTCCACTAAAACTCTCTGACTACCCACAAACCGCAAAACATTACAGCAACGCCAATAAACGCTTTTGAAAGCGTTTTCGAAGCATTTATTTTGGATTTAGAACGTTTGTTCGTGTTTGAAACGCATTTATTTTGTGTTTGGAACGCATTATTTTAGTTTCAACCGTCGAATCGCGCGGTCCGCTATAATTGTGCGGTTTACGCGGTGGATTTAGCTTCATTGCGGTTTTGAAAATGTAGACGAACAATTATAATTGCTTGCAATTAGATGAATATGTATGTATTATGGAACATTATTACTTTGAAAACTAATGTGGCTTTTACACATTTTTTCAGGGAACTTTTGTTTGGACTGTTACAAAAAAATATATCGTCACGGTGATAACTCGAGTCCACCCTCGTGCCTGCGTTAACGCACGCAGCACGCAACAACCTGCAGTGCGAAGTTAAACAAGGCCACGCGCCTGTCGTATTCTGTTTTGACTCTTTGAAAAAGGTCACCGAATGTGACCTTTTATTTGAAGTATCTGACCCAATGAAACGTGAGTAATCCCCTTTATATTAAACAAAAACATTGCGAAACAATTTGCTTAAAATAAAATAAAACAATCAAAACAATTTTAAAGATTTCAATCTTAAGCATGTAGGTATAGTTTTTATAGTATTATATCAACATACAAAGTTATAATGTTAGAGTATAAGCCATTGAAAGAGATTTATTGTACTCTTAATTATTTATTAAAAACTTTTAATATAGACTCAAGTTTGAAATCGTGAAATAAAACCAGCTGAATGGAAAAGTTCGTTGACCCTTCACCAAATATATGGTGCAGGTAATCACACAATCACACATATATTAATAAAGGCGAAAGTTTGTAAATGTGTGTGTATGTTTGTTACTTCTTCACGTTCAAACGGCTGCACCAATTTTGGTGAAATTTGTTGGTAGCTGACACTCTAGATTAACACATAGGCTACGTTTATCCCGAAAATGTTGTGATCACGTGAAAACAGCGGGCTACACCGCGGGGCGCAGCTTGTATTTTATATATTATTATTATTATAGACGTGGGTTTGACACATTTTTGTTTTAATTAAACTCGCGTTTAATTACATCGGAAACTCCGGTCATAGTTTCGGCCACATCCGGTGGCCTTCTTCACGGAGACAAAGCTGAATACAACGCGCGCGGACTCGTCTTGCTTCGCACTTCAGTATGACTCCTGCTAAAATATATTATATACATAAAAAATACTTTAATCGCCCGTCTGCAATGCACTGATGTCACAATGAAAAGTAAACTGTCTGTCGCGATGCGACGCGCAAGACAAACGACTCTGCTACCACGAAGTACCATTAATCACAATTAGCGATGACCACGCGACTGGTCGCTCGTGTGGAACGCTCTTTATGTCGGAGATGGGACTCAACTTTAGTGTCATGGACTAGAAAAAAAATACAGTTGTATTGCCTTAAAAATAGTGAACATTCCTTAGCCCTACAATGTTTGATTATTATGCAAAAGTAATCGACAAATTACTTGGTGGTAGTTTTCCATAGCAAGAGGTCGTTTAGGTAGGTACCACAGCAGTACAAGGTACTCTACCGTCAAGCAGTAGCAAGCAAACATTACTATGTTTAGGTTTGACTGCTGAAATTATAACTCTTTTTTCCGTAGTCAAGTAAAAATAGCAAAGTAACATCACGTTACCTTCTGCATATCTCACAAGGATTTGTTAGTGTATAGTTTATTTCATTAAACAGGTTGGTACTTATCCATTTCTGATCTTATTCGTTTGTAGATTTCCTTAAACATCGATAGTCAATCTATTAATCGATAGTATTTTAACTCTCGATTTTTTGAGAAAAGTATGGATATATTCATTCCCACTGTTCCCAGCGCATTTTTTATTTTGAACGCACCCAAAACATAGAACGAATTAATGCCTCAAATAAGTGAAATCCCGGCGACCCGGTGTAGGTAACGTAGTAGCGTTGCCAAGTTGTAAGGAATTCCTAAAAATGCGGGTAATTTCAAACCAATAGTGTAATTTGTGTGGGAAGGATTATAGAGTTTATTTATGAAAAATTAAATGAAAGTTTTAATTGAAGTTGTAGTTTATTTACACATATGTAGCTAATGTAATGTACTAAAACGGAATCAGTCCCGAGTTTTTCCATAAAACCAAAAAGCGTATTAGCTTGAATCTTAACCCTAAACATTACAATAATCAATCTTGCTAACCCTCGACTGGTCACAACAAATTGTCACGGTGGCCGCGCGGTGGCGCCACTGGCACCAGTAATTGGTGATGGATGCCAAAAGATTTATGGGAACGCCAGTTTATTTCGCAATTAGAGTCTTGAAGCATCTTTCGGTGTCACTCGTAATGGGATGAATGAAGAGGATGTCAAGCGAAATCATTGTAGGGATAGTATAAAATAATTCGTTTGTTTTAACATTAAACTACATTTTAATTTCAGCGAGTTTTATAAATATATTTTGATACATATATACATATATGTATCTATATATTTGCCGTAGTGGTGCCAGCGTAAGATTTGTACCCCACCTTCTCTAGCCATGGTTGGCGTAAGAGTCGGCTAAGGGATGTAATCCGGAAGATGGGCAGCAGCGTCTTCCTTGAACAATCACACCTAACTGCGCTCGCCAACCCGCCTGCAAAGCGTGGCGAGTATTGGCAAAACCCCCCAGGAGGAGGCCTATGTCCAGCAGTGGACGTCCTATGGCTGATGGTGATGACGATACATATATAACGTCTGACGAATTTCTCTGGCGAACCAAATGTTGAACTCCGAGGAAATACTGAGAAAGGAAGATCATTCCACAATTTGCTAGTATATGGCAATATGAAAGGAAGAAAGAAAGTAAAAGAAACATGTAAAAATACAAAAAAGGTTACTCCATTTAAAAAATAACTGTTTAGCAAACAATTCATATTCATTAAGTAATTAATAAAATATCTATTTACGAATTTACTAAAACTTGTAAATTAGCTTGATTATTCTATCTATTTAGTCCCCGATAACGAGAATTCACATAATAATCCTAATCGATCTAATTTATCATAACTAAATAGTTGATTAGTTGCATACTGCGATAAGATTAACCAAATGTCGTATAAACCAATATTGCGATATCATGCAGTTCAATATATATTAAACTCTATTGACACTGCAATAAAATCGATACATTTGGCAAAAGATAATCGTTGTGTTGATAACATAACATTTACAAAATAAAATTCTTTCAGTTGATCCTCAAAACGTATCTAAGGCAATAAATTGCAGAATGTTACTTAAACTATTTATATTTAGTGTTGTGGGGTTCGTTGTTGCAGAAAAAGTGAGATACGACAATTATGCATTATACAAAGTGCATCCAAAGATTGAGGAACATGTGATGTTTTTGAAAGATTTGCATGAAGCAAACGATGATTTAGATTTTTGGGTGCCGCCAAGCCAGCCTGGGCAATATGTGAGTGTAATGACTCCGCCAGATAGGAGGGAAGAGTTTGAACATATTTTAAAAAAGAGAAGCATATTCTCGGAGCTTATGTTGGAAAATGTGCAAGAGTGAGTACTTTTTGTTAATTAAAATTCTTCGTAACGAAATATTTTTATTCATTTTTTTTTGTAGCGATGATAGCTCGGTGGTTAGTGCGGTCAGTTCACACGCTGAAAAGCGTTGGGTCAAACCCCAATATTGAGCTTGAGCTACCGGTGAAGGAAAGAAATAGTGAAGAAACCATGGCGTGGTAGTTAGAACTCGGTTGGCTAGCTACCACCCTACATATCAAGTTGAAAATCTGCCGCCAAGTACTTAACGGTGTATTCCGACAGCCTTACTCGAAAGGCAGTCCCATTCCAGGCTAGGTATGTAGTCAAACACCCAGCTTGTCAAGCTTTAAAAATAAACAAGCGCATAAAACTTTAATATAGAGATTAACACTTAGTTCCGTTTGAAAACACAAACTAAGTAAGTAAATTAGGTTATTCATGCAATCAAGTCGTTTTAGTAGCAAATTTTTTTTTTTTTACCTAAGTAAGAATCCAATTTTTAGTAAAGTATTATGCAAAAAAAGCAGATTTAATGTTTCTTGTAACAAATCATTATGTGAATCAATATTTTCTACCTTTCACTTAACTATTTTGGGATTTACACTAAACGTTGCTTAATCATTACTTAAAATTGTCTCAACTGACCACGCGTGAGAATGAGACAGCGTACATTAAGCATAGATTAACGTTAAAATATATTTTTAAGTAAGCAAATCATTAACAGATAAAAGGACATTACACACAGCGCCATCTGACCCTAAACTAAGCAAACTATGGAAGTCAGACAACTGACAGAATACATGAATCCTTTTTTTCCAAGCTAGGTGTTTGACTCCAGCTCATCTTATGTTAAGTGACGGTGTGGTCGAAGATGTTTAGTACACCTAGCCTGGTGTGCTTTACACCTTCAACCACATTCACGCCACATTCTTTTATAATTAAATACTTATAATACAAACAAAACACACATTTATCTATACCACAAAATGTTTGTCCTGGGTGGGAATTAAACCCACCCCCACAGCTCTTAAGGCAGATATACTACTACCAATGAGCCAACAGGGCTGTCAAGACCAGGCTGTCTCATTTCTTTTTATTTAGGTACTTTTATATACAAAGGGTCTCGAAAAGTTTTTAACAAGGGGTTATTATACTAAAAGAATTGGATACACAATTTTATTCGTAATACAAGAGTTATTATTTCAGAGCTTTAGACGCCCAGGTGCAATTTAGTAGAAAAAAACGTGACACTAGCCGACAGCTGTTCTGGACCAACTACCAGACATTGGAAGACATCACTGCTTGGTTCGAATACTTAGCTGAAAGTCACAGCGATATTGTTTCCCTGATAAACGCTGGGACCTCTTTTCAAGGTATTTTATTGTTAAAGTGACTTTTAATCATGATTGTCTATGAATTAGGAGTACAAATAAGTTTCCACCGTTTTGAGGTAGACGACGCGGCGCGGGGTTTCAATTAGAATTTGCAGATAATAACTATCTTAAAAATTACATTGCTCGTTCAAGAACAACATAATCCTACCATATTATTGACTTCGTATAAATAACATACAATTCTTTAGTCGAAAATGTCTAGAGCCAAATAATACATATCTACAATTGTTGAGACACTTACATGTTATAATTACTAAATTAAATATATAACACGATTGCAATGTTTTTTTTTTTTAAGTTTGAAAATGGAGCCAAACTGCCGCCATATTTATTGCCGCCATGTTTAAAAACGCTTGCTAATACACCATATTTTAATTTATAATTTATTTGAAAGTAACTGTTAACCGCTAATTTCGAATGGCTCACCATTTTTACAGTGACCATTATTATTTGCCATCTCATTAAATGAAATGTCAAATAACAATATAATTGTTGAAGTCTTTGATGAGATGGCAAATAATAATATAATCGTTGAAGTCTTTTCACCGGAATTCTGTACTTATGTCACTGTAAAAATTATCCTATATCCTAAACGCCTGGCTCAGGCCCTAAATTATGATTTGAAAAGCTCATTGTTTTATTGTTACTATTTTTATAAACTCTAAGACTAGATAACTGTATATTAGACTCGTCACGCATTTATAAGCTTGTATAGAACGCTAAACCAATATTACACACGTGGTCTGAATTGCAATCCCGCTCAGATCTAAGAAGCCTTTAGATTAGTTTTTGTTGATTGTAATTTGTTTTGTGTGTCGTATAATAATGTGTCGTATAAGTGGTCCGCGTGGAATTTATCAAAAAAAAACTGTTTCATGTGCGAAATTAAAAATTAAATCTTAATTTATATTTCCGTAAGAACCTTCAATAAACTATTAGAAAACTTTAAAAAAACATAGGTATAAAAATATCGATATACGGGTGGTATAAAGTGGTTCTCAAGTAATGGCGTGACCAAAAACGGGGATTTCCTTTTTTAGGAGTTTTTTTTTTCATGTAGCTAAGATAATATACAAAGTGCCATTATACGGGAATTTTAACCCAACACCGCCACATTATGAAAGTGATCATATACTTGTAACAAACAAGAGCCCTACGCACCTTTCGCACTTGTTTTCAACAAATTTTATTATCAAATTCCAAGTCTAAATAATTTCTTCGTGCGTAAGTGTTATGAGATTGTGGAACAAAACTTACGTTTTAATTGTTTATGCTTCATTCTGATTACAGGTAGAAACATCACCGGTATCAGAATATCTCGTGGAAACAGTGGCCGCGTCTTTCTCCTCGAAGCGGGACAAGTTGCGGCTGATTGGCTCTCCCCAACCATCCTCACATATATCGTCGACCAGCTTGTGAAAGGAGAAGACCCTGAAGCACTGCAAGCATCACAAGAGTTTGAGTGGCATATCTTCCCTGTTGTTAACCCCGATGGACACGAATTTACTCAGAACTCTGTAAGTTTTTAATTATGTTCGAGATACTAGGCATTTTGATCACAGCTTGATTTTTTTAATGTTAAAGTAATGAGATAAACGAGGCGCTCTTCTCATGGTAAGTGATAACCTATGTCCATGACCATTACAGCGATAGATAGAAATTTAAGAATTTTCGACCAGTGTGTGTTACCGGTGATGACTTATGGTGCTGAAACGTGGTCTCTGCGTATGTGTCTTCGTGATAAACTCAAAGTCGGACAACGAACTATGAAGAGGGCTATGCTCGAAGTTTCCCTACGAGATCGAATCAAAAATGAGGAGATCCGTAGACGTCCTACGGCTGAAATAATGATGATGATGGTAGAAATTTGAGTAGCAAAAAAAGTCCAGGGCATCACTCCTTTGGCGCTCATTACTTTGAGACTTTTGATTGGTTAGTCTCAACAGCTCTATAATTTCGCTAGCTGCAGTACTCTTCAAGCCAGAACACAGTAATGTGTCAGCGGCAGCATATTTGGTAGTGCGGTGGTACCTACCCTAGATGACTTCCCGCTAAGAAGATCTACGACCAAAGTATATCTACAATTGACACGCATACAACGTAAATTTATTCTCATGAACAGGAGATTTATTCGGTTGTAATTTTGCAGGTGAGACTATGGGTGAAGAACAGGAGGCCGATCACAACATCTGCTATCGGAGTCGATTTAACTAAAAACTGGAATTCGCAATGGGCAGGTGAACAATAATTAATTATATATATGTAGGTACCTACTGGAACATTGTTAAGGTGAACGAAAGGCTCAGAATAATAATGTAACTCTTTACACGCACCAATTCACACTAATTATAATAATATAAACTTAACACTAGTGGAACAATTGGCGGCTTTATCGCTAAGACAACCTTAGTGTGTGGAGGATTCTACTAAGTTAGGAACGAGGAGTGTTGACAAGAAAATTAAAATAAAAAATCATTTTAAACATAATATAGCAAAGGCATACATACTACTTGTGTAAATAAAAAAAAAATACCAACCTTATAGAATATATACTCAGTTTTTGTTCGCGGAGGACTGAAGTCCGCTTTCTCTGAAGGTCTTGGGGCAGTAGTTTAGTAGACTGAGCCTAGAGCTCGAGTGGAAGGAAACACAAAAAAATAATAATTATAAAATCATGCTAATAAATTTATTGATAATTAATTAAGAGGTTTTGTCTTGTCGCACATTTGTGTAACAACAAAATTGTATCCTAGCCACTGATAAAACACTTCAGTGGTTGTATAGTAAACACGTAGATCATTTATTAGATCAGTAGATAACTCTTCTACCGATCCAATTAAATTAACTATATTTTGTTTTAGTAAGCGGAGGTAGCCACAACCCTTCTGACAACAACTACATCGGTATTGGTCCGTTCACGGAACCAGAAACCAGGTCCTTGTCTCGATACATCGAGGGTGTTGGGGGCAGACTCACCGGCTTCCTCGCCTTCAGGTCTTTTGGACAACGGCTGGTCATTCCATTTGCTCACACTACTGAGCCTATGTATAACTATAATGAAATGGTAATTCTTTCAGATTTCTTAGTTTTGCTTCTAAAGCTTGCGTTTGACCGTCATCTCGCCTGATGATAAACCAAGATGCGGTCAACGATATAGTACGCTCGAAGAAGCTGATGCACATGGGACTTGAATTCACCCAGGTTGTATTAATCGGGGGCGGTCCACTCCGGCAGCAAATTCCATGGTTTAGCGTTTTGTACGATGAAGGTGGAATCGAACCGTTCAGTTACAGTTTTTGGAACATCAACCATAAAGCGGTGTCGGTTTCAAATACTCCTGTCTGTACGATAGAATAATGGAACAAAACGCCGGGACGGCTGTTCATGATTTTTGTAGCGATACTCAGAACTTTCAGCAACAAAATAAAGTTCAGGGGATCGCTGGTTACTTTGAGACATTCTATGGTTAGCCTCATAGCCCTGCAATTTCTCGGACTGCAATACCCTTCAAATCGTAACGCAGTAATGTTTACACACTACTATTTAGATATATAATATTAAGATCTACCTTAGAAAGAGTGTTTTCTGTTTGTTAGATAATAAGACTTGAAATTAACAATCTTAAAATATGGGTCAACCGATACAAGCTTCGCTAGAATTAGGTAGGCAGAATTGTACTCGGCAGTAGATCTTAGAGGTCGTCTAGGCAGATACCATCGTACCAAGTATTCTGCCGCCGCCGCCGCCAAGCAGTAGTGTGTAAATATTATTGTTTTCCAGTTTGAAGGGTAATGCAGGTAGCGAAATTATAGAGCAGTTGAGGCTAACCATCCCAAGTCTCGAAAGTAATGAGCGCCAAAGCAGCGATGACTTTTGACATTTTGCTGCTCAAAGTTCTGTGTATCTATGCATGAACAGGTGTAATCTCTTACTATAAGAATAGCGTCTAGTTCATCTCAATACTTTTACATTAAAAATTGTTTCAAGTGATAGAGTACAAAACGATGACAAATTATTCAGAATAAGTTCAGCAATTTGTTAACTATTTTTGTAAATTTGAGTTGCCAACCACTTTTTCAATCGAAGGTATATTTTAAAGTATCACTATATCATTATTTCAGATAACTATTGGTAGAAGAGCTATGGGATCGTTAGCAGTCAAATACAATACTCAGTACCTTGTTGACACTTCTAAAGAAGTTTTAGGTAAGTGCTTTGTACTTTTCTTATAGGTATTTTAAAAACAAATTTCACAGTATTGTCACTAGTAAATATTGCAATATAATTTACAAAGGGGCAACTAACCTCACACTAAGCAAAGCTATAAAAATATTTTTTGTTATATTTTCAACACTACCATTTTGGACAGTCATGTAAAAGGGTTCATGTGTGTATGTGAGTTTCTTTGTTCCACCATAACTTTGAAATTTCTAAACAGATTTGAGTGTATTGGGTATCGTTAGAATCCTTATATCATCTCCAGTGACTATAGCTATATTAATTATATTATTAGACATTCGGTATGTGAAGAAAAATACTTTATTGATCCATTGCCACTTCACTGAGCTATGTCTGTGACGATCCCTCAGAGAAATGCCAAGCATAGTTCTTTTCATAGCTCGCTGAGCGACTTTGAACTTGTGGACCATTCCCGCTCTAAGTGTCCACGTTTCTGCGCCGTATCTCATGACTAGTATAACGCACTGGTTAGTCAAAAGAGCCTTTAATCAAAATAACCCAGTTCAATATAAATCATTTGTACCTATTACTTTAGCTAAAAGCCTATATAATTAGACCACATGCATTTTGTTTTAAAAGTTTTTAAGTTAGAAATATATACTAGCTGCGCCCTGCGGTGTTCCTGTTCCCGCGTGAACACTACATTTTTACGGTATAAAATATATAGTATATGTGTTATAGCAGTGTGTCAGCTACCTCCATACTCAATTTCATCAAAATTGGTCCAGCTGTTTGAGCTTGAAGAAGTATAAACATACAAACACACTCACAAACTTTCGCCTTTATAATATTATTATGATTTCTAGATGGCGCCACGGGTCAGATCACTGATTGGGTAAAATACCGCTACAACCCACCAATCGCAGCCACTTACTTCTTGAGAGACCAAGGAGATTGGGGCTACACTTTACCAGTGGCGCAAGTGCTGCCATCTTGTGAAGAAACATATGATTCAGTAATGGCTATTCTCAGAGAAGCCAGGTTTATAAATGTTATATAAGTTGAAATAAAAAACGTTTATTTGTTAGATAAGATCTGGTTTTTATTATCAATCCAATTTATTTATTATTTATTTATTTATTTTATTATTTATTTATTTATTGACATAAAAACGTTACACAGTTACATTTATGTCACAGACTTATGCATTAATTAATAAGAAAAAAGAAAGCAATAAACAATATTGTAAACAAATAGTGGCTTTGAAGTTATACGGTAGCCTTTGTGCAATAATATTTTTTGTTATGTTTGTCAGGCTTCGTGTTTGACATCAGCTGACCCGATGCTAAGTGACGGTGTGGTCAAAGATGGTAAAGCATACCTAGCCTGGAATGGAACTGGCTCTCAAGTGAGACTGCTGGAATTTCTATTTGAGAGTGGTAGCTAGTCAGTCGAGTACTAGAAAGTACCCTATCACCATGCTATGGTTTCCTCACGATGTATTCCTTCACCGGCAGCTCAAGCTCATTGTTGGGTTTGGAACCCACGCCCATCGGCATGCGAAATAATCCTAACCACTGAGCTATCATCGCTACACACACGTCACTCTTAGACAAAGTTTAGTTTACTTGGACGAATCGACATTTGTATAACCCTAAGTAATTTCCTTTTTTTGTAATGAATAGGCTTGCGTTTGATCGCCATCTCATCTGATGTTAAGCGATCTACGACGGAGCATGCTCGCCTAGAAGATACCGATTCACTCTCGACTTGCAGACACCCAGATTATATCTATCAGGGAACACCCACTCGGGGAACGTATTCCTCGTTTGAGCCGTTCAAACGATAAAAGTAGCATGAAATAGCTTTGTATGGGTTTTTGAAACATCATAAAACTATGTCGTTTTATCGAGCTTCTGGTTGTCTGATAGAAAAACGGGTATGAAGGAATTAGAGCATGCAGATCTGAAGTACATTTTTCGAAATGAAACCGATAAAAACTAATAAACTAACAATTTTGGGACGATGTTCAAGGCTGTGAAGATTAGCTTGAACGAGGGAGTTGTTGCAGATAAGTCTCTTGGCACGTTTCTCAATAGAATCCAATGCCTTCAGCTGGTACTTGGTGCTAGTTTCTTAAATTTTGTAATTGTAAGTAAGTATTTCGTAAGTAAGTTATTACTATAACTTTTTTGTTTCTATTTGCAATAGAAACAAAAAGTTATAATAAGTTCAAATGGCCAAGATAATGCAGAAATATAAGAGTCGTGGGGTCACAGTCAACTCATGACCACGACTATTCCACATGACCGAAATATTGAAGTAAATAAACAAAAGCATTTTCATAATATTTTGTACGCGATGAAGACCCGGTGCTAAGCATAATTATTATTATGGGTTCAAGTCGCGAAAGCTTAAAAATTAAGTTTATCTATGTTCAAATGGGTAAACAGAATTACCTGGTAAAAGAGCTCACACGCCAAAAGTAAAAACATCTCCACGTATGAGACTTCGTCCTAAGCTCCTCATAAGGCACGAATGGCTTGTTTCTGCCATTACGATATGTGCTGCTGATTGTTATCAACGCGGTGCAAAATTTAGCGATGAAATTGAAAAGATAAACAAATGCTAATAAAACTAACAATAAAGCAGGTCATAAAGATATGAGTTGGTAAAAAATTTATAGCCCATATTTTATGAACATATTTTGGGTCAGTCCCAGTTATTGCTTTTGTCGTGAAGGTATTAAAGGTCTTTTATAGAATCCATATTATGCTTCTGGTTCCGTTTAGTTATCGCTTGCTGACTTATTGCACCAATGATGTTGTTTATCGTAAATCATGCTATCTGCACCGTTGACAGCTCAGTGGTTAGCACAGTCGGTTCACACGCCGAAGAACGTGGTTTTGAACCCTAACAATGAGCTTGAGTTGTCGGTAAAGGAAAACATCATGAGAAAACAGCGTAGTGGTAGGGTACTTTATAGTAGGCATCCTCAGGACGTGTTGACTCTTTGAGCGCTTGGCCGAGAATCCCCATCCTCTCATCCATCCAAATGTAAAAGATTCATACACGGGATTTTTCCAAACATTTTGTTCTTAGACATATTAGTTAAAAAGTAACAATATTCCAATCTAAAAGATTGGAATATTTTATTGCTTTGTACAATAAGAATAAAGGCTATAAGCAAATAAGGCTAAAAGTATAGATATGTTATCTATACTTTTAGCCGACTTCACCAAAGGAAGGATTAGGCCGCGCCCTAGCACCTAAACTGCCCATCCGATTTTGATATACATAATAAAACGCAAGCCTACAAAAAAGGTATCACCGCAGTACCAGACATTCTGCTGCCAAGCAACAGTATGTAAATATAACTACGTTCCGGTTTGAAAGGTACTGTAGCTATCGAGACTAATCATCTAATGAAATCTTATGTCAAAGTAATGGGCATAAAAGCAGCGATGCCCTGGACTTTGAGTAACAAAACAAAGTTAGTAAAAGTGAATCGCTGTAATGGTCATTAGACCTGCGTTTTACCATTAGGAGAGCATCTCGTTCTTCTCCTTGAATTGAAATTATTATTAATATATTAGAATTAAGTTGCTGTGTAATGCACGATAAACTGTCGATACATAGATTGTTTTAACTCCTTTCGTATAATGTTTAAGTGCCATAATAAAACCGTTAATAACGTCCAATATAGTTTTACAGCGCATTATCGGCCTTGATCATCGATTCTATGGTATATAAAATAACCATTATCATTTGTAAGCGGAATGAAGCCAAACGCTGCTTTGCGAAAACAGCGAGAATGATTTTAAAAAGTTCGTTGTTGATTTTTCTTATAAATGCAGTGTCATGTGAGAAATTTCGGTTCGATAATTATACCCTATATAAATCAATTCCAAAAAATGTTGATCAAGTGAGAGTTCTCCAACATCTTCAGGACAGTGATGTTCGTTTTGATTTTTGGAGTGATCCCGTACCTAATGCTGAATCTATAAGCATTTTGGCAAGTCCTGCTGACAAACATATTCTGGAAGATTTTTTCAAAAGAAATGGTATCGAGTTTGCAATTACCTTTTCAAATATCCAAGAGTAAGTACAGTTTTTTTTTTAATATTGTGTCGTATTATAACTAATGTTGTAACAAAATAATACAATGTATAATTATAACCTTCGAGTGCCATGACGATTTGAGAATTTGTTGATACTAAAATGAATGAAACGCTCTAATTTTATCTTAACTTGAGAAAAAAATTGCAAATTGCCATGCAAACCTCTGCTTGAAACGTTTAAAGATTTCACTTCAATTCCGGAGAAGATAATAATTATACAAGTTTATAAGTTATACTCAACATCGTGATTAATTTTTACTGTAGGAAAAAAATCTGCGTTCAGTTGGTCCATCTGCTCATGGAGCCACGTACTTTTTCGATGGAATAGCAGGATTTTTTATCAATTTCAGTGTTGTGCCAAAAGTTAAAGTTATTTGCGGGGATGAGTACAAAGTCCCCCTTACGGTTTACTACACTTAAAAATTGTACTTTGTATTAGAGCAGACTGCTAATTTAGCTGATATTTACTACATACCAAGTTTTTCGTTACTAAAACTAAGCACTCCCACTTTCAGAATCATTGATAAACAAACAGTCTTACCTTATACTCGAGGGGACTTTAGGAGCTTAGCTCTTAATGCCTACCACACCAACAATCAAATCAACGCTTGGATTGATGATTTAGCTGCCACTTATCCCGACATAGTCACTTCTTTAGTCGGTGGTATTTCATACGAAGGTAGAGAAATTAAAGGTTTCAAAATATCACATGGAGATGGCAAAAAAGTTGTATTTATAGAAGGTGGCATCCATTCGCGGGAGTGGATTTCTCCGGCGACCGTTATTTTTATGGCTAACGAGCTGTTGACTAGTAATGATGAGGAAACTCAGTCAGCAGCAAGGGAATTTGATTGGTACATCTTCCCAGTAACCAACCCTGATGGCTACATTTGGACTCACGAAGAAGTAAGTTGATATAATGAAACCTAAATTAAGATTTTGTTCTTGAGTGGTTATGTAAAAAGGGTAATGATCAAACCGGACTAAAAAAACTAAAGTCTGCCGACAAGGCTTTCACAAGTTGCGTATGAGAGACCAATTTAAATGAAAATATATTTAACATAATGGTATTTTTTTTATTTATAATTTTTAATTTTAGTTCAGACTTTGGCGTAAGAACAGGAGACCTGTAGGAAACGAATACGGTATCGATTTAAATCGGAACTGGAATCAAAATTGGCTTGGTAAGACAATTTTAAAATATTTTGTCAAAATTAAAGAAAGATAGAAACTCTTTATTGCGCACACTAGAAAAAGAAAAATAAATGTACGGAAAACAAAGGAATCTTATGAGTTAGTGCCACAAGTGGTGGCCTTATCGCTAAAAGTGATGACTTCCAGGCAACCAAGAATGGTATGGTAATAATCAGTAACCACTTTACTGATTAATAAACGAACGGGATAATATGTTGTTGCGTTATTAAGTTCTATAAATTTAAACTAAAACGACATACATATAGACAGACAGTATAGATAGTACATAAAAAGGAAGTTGAAAAAATTTTTTGTTGAAAAATGTTTGTGTTAAAATTGAAACTGAATTACTTAAACAAGGCGCATAACTCAATTTACTGCTTTATACGTTCAGTGAAGGATCAATTTTTATTTCTATAGAACAACATTTTTTTTAATAATGTTAAACTTGTGGTCATTGTAAAAATAGTTCATAATTACGAATAAACTAACCCCCCTTTTGGCATGGTATATCCCAAACTTATAATCCTTACCTTTACCGTCCGTGCCTTTAGGTTCCATGGAAAAAATCGCTTTAGGCGATAAGGCTGACGTTGTATAATCGCTAATCCATGTCGTTTCTGTTTTTTGATTATTATTGTTTATGTAAAAGTAATGAGACGAACGAGATGCTCTCCTGATGGTAAGAAATAACGCATATCCATAACCATTGCATCAATATACAGAACACCGAATAGCAAAACAAAGTCCAGGGCATCTCTGCTTTGGCGCTCATTATTTTAAGACATTCGATGGTTAGTCTCAACAGCCCTGTAATTTCGCTAGCTGCAGTACCCTTCAAACCGGAACATAGTAATGTTTACACACTACTTGGCGGCAGAATATCTGATACTCTATATCTGTATATGTAATGTGTTGGTGTACAATAAAGTAATATTCTATTCTGTTACATATTTATTATATTTTGTCTGGTAATATGTTATCCGCAATGCGCTAACCCATCTTACTTGACCCAATCTTTTCGGTGAGTTATTTTGAGTGTCGGTGTCGGTGTTTTTACAATAGGGCATCATGTTTTTGATTTGTTTTGATATATATTTTTTATTATAGTTACGGGAGCAAGTACAAATCCATCTTCTAACACCTACGCTGGAATCGGCCCATTCTCTGAGCCGGAAACCAGAACTTTGTCAGAGTTTACCAGAACTATTGGAGATCGAATCGAACTGTATCTGTCTTTTCATTCAGCTGGACAGCTCTTGTTAATACCTTATGGAAACACTACGGAGCCATTGGCTAATTACTATGATGCTGTAAGTACTAGCCGCTAGTAAGTAGTTGCCGTGGTGGTGCCGGCGAAAGAGTAGTACCCCACCCTCTCTACCCGTGCTTTCCGTAAGAGTCGGCTAAGGGATGTAATCCGGAAGGTGGGCAGCAGCGTCTTCCTTGAACAATCACTCCTAATTGCGCTCGCCAACCCGCCTGCCAAGCGTGGCAAGTATCGGCAAAACCCCCCCAGGAGGAGGCCTATGTCCAGCAGTGGACGTCCTACGGCTGATGATGTGATGTGATGTGTGTGTGTAAGTACTATTTTTGTAGCGATGATAGATTAGTGATTAACGTGGTCGGTTCGCACGCAGAAAGGCAAGGGTTCAAATCCCAACAATGAGCTTGAACTGCCAGTGAAAGAAGACATCGTGAGGAAACAATAGCATGGTGGTGGGTTTCAAAGTACTCGACTGGCTAGCTACCACTCTCTAGTTGAAACAATAATTTGTCTTAAAGTAATCAGTGCCAAAGGAACGATATCCTGGATATTGTTTTGTTTCTTAAAGTTCCATGCGTTACCGCGTACTATCGTTCGTCATATAATCTAACGTTAAATAAATTTATTCGGTAACTGATAAACATGCGACCTTAGTAGACAGCCCCGTCGGCTCATTAGTAGTATATCTGCTTTAAGGGTGTGGGTTCGATTCCCACCCAGGACAAACATTTTCTGTTATAAACAAAATGTTTGTTCTGTCTGGATGTTCTGTATGTATTTACAAAAAAAAAGTATTTAAGTATTTTATCCAGTTATCTGAGTTCCACAGTACAAGCTTTGCTTAGTTTGGGGTCAGATGGCGCTGTGTGTAATGTCCTACGATATTTATTTACTATGGTGCATTTACAATCATTTGTAACAAATAGGTAGACAGCTGCTTTTGTATTTTTATTTATAATATTATGGACATTAACATATTTTTTTTCATTTTATTTATAATAACACAGAACAGAACGTAATAATAATAATAATTTCAATTCAATATACATACCTTGTACAGATCTGTAGCACATTCCAAAACTATGCATGTCTAGGTACATTATAATTACATTTTAAAAAGTCACTAGAGAATTTATTTCTAAGTTATTGAGTCATTGATTAAATCGATATTTAAATAATATATGTATAATTAATGAGACGAACGAGGCGCTCTCCTGATGGTATAAGATAATATCTGTCGATGACCATTGCTGCGATACACAGAACTATAAGTGACTAAACAAGGTCTAGGGCATCGGTGCTTTGGCGCTCATTACCTGAAGACATAATTATAAATGAAATAATATTAGGTAAGTAAGTTGTACTTACAGTTAAAATACATAAAAAATATATTTTATGTTATTATATTTATAATTCTTTATCATTTAATTTAAATTTCTGTGTCGCGTTTCAGATGAAAATTGGAAGACGTGCCATGGGAGCTCTTTCAGTGAGATACGGGACAGAATATGTAACTGGCAACATTGCTGAAGCTATTTGTGAGTATGTTTTTATAAGCTGGCAAATATTGTGTATTTAATGGCAAGAGCTACTGGGACAAATGGTGCTTGGAATGATGGCGGGAACGCAGAAAGAGTCGTGTCGTCCTATTGCATCTTTTCCAAAACTAGTGTTTTTCGAGTGTTTATGTATAAAAAAATACCAATCAAATTCAGAACCTCGTCCTTTTTGAAGTCTGTTAAAAATCATCATCATAGGTCGTCCACTGCTGGACATAGGCCTTCTCCTGGAGGGGCTTTGCCAATACTCGCCACGCTTGGCAGGCGGGTTGACGAGCGCAGTTAGGTGTGATTGTTCAAGGAAGACGCTGCTGCCCATCTTCCAGATTACATCCATTAGCCGACTCTTACGGCAACCACGATTAGAGAGGGTGGGGTACTATTCTTACGCCGGCACCACCACGGCAAAATAGTGTGTCTTATTCATAAAGTGCTGAATTACAAGCGCGAGTGTGGGAAAGTGATATAATGTGGTGAAACATGTCTTTTCGTGTTGCTTTCAAAACTCCTTTGTAGCTTATAGTGAAATCGCCACTACTTTACTAAAGCATGACTGGACTCAACCATCTCGACCTGGACTCGACCAAGACTAGACTATGGTGGACTAAACTTAACCGTATGTTCCTGCAGCCTCAGTTGAGAGCTAGTTCTATTCCAGGTTAGGTGTGATTTACCATCTTCGACCACACCCTCAATTTACATCAAGCTCACCTGATGTTAAGTGATGGCGTGATCGAATATGGTAAAGCACACCTAGCCTGGAATGGTACTGGCTCTCAAATGAGGCTGCCGAAACACACCGTTAGATACTTGGCGGCAGATTTTCAACTTGAGGGTGGTAGCTAGCCAGCACCCTACCACCATGCTATGGCTTCCCCAAGTTTTCCTTTACCGGCAGCACAAGTTCATTGTTGGGGTTTGAACCCACGCCTTTCGGCATGCGAACCGACCGCGCTAACCACTGAGCTATCATCGCTACAAATGATGATTTATTTATAGCTTTTGTACCTGTCCATAGATGAGGCTACAGGAACCAGTGTGGACTGGGTCAAAGACCATCTCGACGTCCCTTTGGTCTACTGCTATGAACTTCGTGACAAAGGAGAATACCACTTCCTTCTACCACCAGAACAAATTGTGCCAACTGGAGAAGAAACCTGGGATTCTGTATTGGAACTCATTCACCAGGCTAAGAGATTGGGCTACATGAACAGTGGAGTCACTTTGCAAGCTTCTCTTGTGGTAATATTGTTTACCATGCTGGTATATTTTGTTTAATGTAAGTCTTGTTGAAATTAAAATAAGTTCATCGGTTAATAAATATTTGAAATAGACAGTGTTTCATTTTGAGTGTTCTTTGGTATATGTTTAGTTTATTTCCGCTTACATAACAATTCTTAATATTATAGGCAATATACAAATATGTATAATAACTATTATTTTTTTTTAATTATATGATATTACTAGCTGCGCCCCGCAACATTTTTTTCGGCATATGTGTTAATCCAAGGTGTCAGCTACCTCCAAATTTTATCAAAATTGGTCCAGCTATTTACGCGTGAAGGCGTAACAAACTTACAATCGCTTTTATAATATTAATTAGGATTAGTCCATTAGGAATATCCAATATGTATATTGGACATTTCCGCATTTTGCTTGCTGCCTGAAATCAAAATAAAATAATAAAACTGCATTAACATGATTTTGCATTAACATGGTTACTCTCTAGAAATAAAGATTAGCAATGATAGCTCAGTGGTTACCGTGGTTGGTTCACACGCTGAAGGAGTGGATTCAAACCCTAACAGTGAGAATGTGCTGTCGGTAAAGGAAAATGAAGAAACCATAGTCACTAAACATCAGTGAGTCGTTGTCAAACAATATATAAAAATATAAGGTTAAAATGATTTCTTTATTTATACTCATACTAGCGAACCGCACTGGCTGCGCACGGATTTACAAGGAGCTTTTGATTCATCTCAAAGGGATTAGGCAGCATTTTCGATTAGAGCTCCCAGGTGGCTTGACTTTTTCCGACACTTCCAACAATTATCATCAAATTTCAAACAAATTAACACAAAACCTTGACAACTTAAATACAAAAAACCTTCCCCATGAATCACTCTATCTATTGGTAAAACTCGCATGATAATCCGTTCAGTAGTTTTTATGTTTATCGCGCAGACACACAGACGGACGGACAGGACGGACGGACGGACAGACAGACAGACGTGGCGGACGACTTTGTTTTATAATACGTAGTGATATTTCAATTAAAATAAATACTAATAGATAAAAATAAATAAAAATTTCCGCAGAAACGAACAACGTATCAGCCTTTTATAATTTCCATATTGACAAAGGAAATAATAAACAAAGTGCATTTAAGCTTTAAACCATCGAGCGGGCTGCGGTTTTTATTAATTAATTACTCAGGTATCCATTAAAGTTTCACAGAATTTCACATGTTTAACAATTTCCGTGAATTCAAACGCTTGCTAATCATATTAAGTTGTTGACAAAAGCATATTTATTTGTGTTATTTCAATCAATACCTTTTTAAACATTTTAGTTTGTTAATCTCTACGTGGTATAAAACAAAGTTGCTTCCTGCCGTCTGTACGCTTAGATCAACGGATTTTAATGCGGTTTCCACATAAGTTCCATATTCCATATTAATAGACAGAGTGATTTAAAAGGAAGGTTTGTATGTATAATGTACGGGTAATGTAATGTACATGCATATTATACGGGATGACAGTTTGAACATTGAACCCACGCTCTTCGGCGTGTGAACCGACCACGCTAGCATCGCTACAAAACATCCCCAATGGTTTGGGTATCCATAAGCGACAGTGAGCCGTGGTAATGCCGGCGTAAGAATAGTACCCCACCCTCTCTACCCGTGGTTGCCGTAAGAGTCGGCTAAGGGATGTAATCCGGAAGATGGGCAGCAGCGTCTTCCTTGAACAATCACACCTAACTGCGCTCGTCAACCCGCCTGCCAAGCGTGGCGAGTATTGACAAACCCCAGGAGGAGGCCTATGTCCAGCAGTGGATGACCTATGATGATGAAGCGACAGTAAACTTACAAGCAGACGAATCGTCTACGCATTTGTCGCTTTTACTAATAACAAAAAGCAATAGTGCTTTTAATAATCTTCAGAAGTTTTAACGACGCATTTGCTTATCATTATAATCTTATCATTAATCATTCCGTAAGTCTAGTTTTACTCATTCTTATCATTTATCACCACTATAAACTTTATGATCATTATAAATTAATGGCTTATCCCCATGTCATACTATAAATATCGTATTTTAATGGCCACGGACTTTTATTTAACATACTATCGTAATTCACAACATTAGTAGAATTCTTCCTAGTAACACGTTAAAATTAAAATCATAATTATAAACAATAAAACAAATGAAGACTAAGTTATAATTATCAAAAATGTCCAAACTCTTTCTAATCTTTTCTACATTATGTGTAGTAAACGCGAAATTCAAATTCGACAATTACACGTTATACAAAATTGTTCCAAATAATGTAGAACAAATAAAAGTACTTCAAAATTTGCAAAATACTGACATCCGATTCGATTTTTGGACTGACCCAGTGGCGTCTGCAAAATTTGTTAATATTCTATCAAGTCCTAAGAACAAAGCTGACTTGGAGACTGTTCTGACTGAAAATGGCATGTCCTATGAAATCACAATGTCTAACATTCAAGAGTAAGTGTTTGAATTGTTTAAATTAAAATACTTGGTGGTAGATCTCCTTATCAGGAAGTCGACTAGGTAGGTGCCACTGCAGTACCAGATATTCTGCCGCTAAGCAGTAGTGTGTAAACATTACTGTGTTCCTGTTTAAAGGATACTGCAGCTAGCGAATTTACTGGGCTATTGAGACTAACCTCCGAAACTCTCAAAGTAAGTGTGCCAAAACGGCAAAAAACTGCAATGCCCCGGACTTTGTTTTGCTGCTCAAAGTTCTGTCTATCGCTGCAATGGTCATGGACATGCGTTATCTCTTACCATCGGGAGAGCGTATCGTTCGTCTCATTACTATCACATAAAAATACAGATCTAATCTCGTAATAAAGTAATAGATTATATTTTTATCTATTTCAAAAGAAGGAAGTAATAAAGTTTTACATAATATAATTGTTTTATCTACATACATATTTGACATTGAAGATAATTTTCGTTACAAGCTTTTATTTAACTTGCAATGTTCGTATGTTTGTGTGTATATGTAAGTGCCTGTTTCAAAATTTGTATATCATTTTTACCCGACTGCCAACGAAGGGTTATGTTTTTATATGTATTTGTATGTACCTATGTATATAAATATATTACCTCGTATCTTCCAAACGGCTGAATGTATTACGATAATTGAGGTATCGTTAGATTCGTTTCAATAACCCTAGTGTCCTTAGAGAGTGATTAAAAAAAAACAAGATGGTGGATTTTTGGCGCGAAAAAGTAATAGGTACGTTAATAAAAAAAACTATCAAGTAGGTATCTAAATAAAGGCAGTTAAAAGATGATAACAAAAATATGTATAATTTATATTTTAAAATTTAATTAGGAATAATAAATTTGTTCTGACTTCCATCACACAAGTCAGCTTAGTTTGGGGTCAGATGGTGCTGTGTATAAGGTGTCCTACAATATTTATTATTTATTTTATAAATACAATATAATATGATATTATCATCTGTCTGTCTATCTATCGGTCTGCCTGTCTGTTTGTTTGCAATAAACTCAAAAACTACACAACAGACTTACATTTTTTTAATTAAAACGGCAATTTTATATTTAACTCGTTATTTACAGAGCAATAGAAAAAGAGAAAGTAAACACTTATAATAGAGGAAACCCTAGATCCATGACATGGGATGGTTATTACACCAATGATCAAATCAACGCCTGGATAGACGATTTAGCTGCTACATATCCAGATATTGTCACCACACAAACCGGAGGGACTTCCTTCGAAGGTCGTCCAATCAGGGGTTTAAGAATTTCCCATGGTGAAGGGAAGAGGGTGATTTTCCTTGAAGGTGGTATACATTCAAGGGAGTGGATCTCGCCAGCTGTCGTTTGTTATATCACTGCTCAACTGTTGACCAGTGATGATGAAGAGACTAAGAAGTACGCGGAGGAATTTGATTGGTATATATTTCCCGTGACTAACCCTGATGGATATATTTGGAGTCATGATGAGGTGAGTTTTTTGCGCTATCTGATATTTAACTATTGTTAACGACAAATTTCTGTCGCATAACAGATAACCAGTGGGGTAGACGTATTATAGAGTGGAGATCGTGAATTGGCAAACGTAGCGTAGGATGCCCTGAGACTCGATGGAGTGACGATATACGCAGCTGGCTGTGGCTGGAAGAGAAAAGTCGAAGAACAGGCTGAGTGGGGTGTCTTGCGAGGGGCAGCAAACATCATACTATATCCAGCAGTGAACATCGATAGGCTTGATGATGAAGAATGAAAAATTAAAAAAAAGAGAAAAACACATTGAAATGAAAAAGACCCTTAATTGATCCACGCTCTCCACTGTTATCTACTTTTTTCTTTTTTGGTATAGCACTATTATATAATTATATATACTGGTGTTTTGCCAGTGTCAAGTATTTCAACATTTTTGTAGTTCAAGTCACAGTCCTAGCCGTATAAAGTCAGAATCAAGTCCGGCCATACTCTAAAGTAATAGCAACTATCATACTCTACAGTAATAGCAGCTTTCAATCAATCAAAAACGCTATTTATAGCAATAACATTAATAAATTTTTTTCAGTTTAGAATGTGGCGAAAAAACAGACGTCCCGTTGGCAACAACTTTGGAATTGATTTGAATAGAAACTGGAATAATAACTGGCTCGGTAATAAATATAATTAAATTTTATTACGCGTGATCGATTTATTAAAAGAGATTTTTAATTGAGTAATAAATTTCTGAATAATGTAATTGACCTAATAACACAGCGGTTATATGCAAAGCATTTATATTGTAATAATTGGAAAAACATTTCGTTTGCAAATTTTATTGTTTTGCGAACCTAAGGAAGTTTATTGGCCTGGTGTTATTCCATTCCATGCTAGATGTGCTTTACCATCTACGACCACACCGTCACTTAACATTAGTCAAACACCTAGGTTGTCAAACTATAAAAAAAATTGTTCTTTAATAAACCCAACCTCTTAGACTGTCACCGATAAAAGAATTAAAATTATTCCTTATTTATTGTGGTAAAATAATTTTTCGATTTTGCTGTTCCCAGTTGTTGGTGCCAGTACAAATCCAGCTTCTGACACGTACGCTGGCATCGGACCTTTCTCCGAACCCGAAACCAGAGATCTCTCAAACTACATCAGAGCTATCGGAGACAAGATAGACATTTATCTATCCTTCCATTCCTTCAGCCAATTGCTGCTGATACCATTTGGGAACTCTACAGCTCCTTACGCTAACTATTATGACACTGTGAGTATATAGATATGTATATACGTATACTAGCTGTGTCGGACGGTTCACCATCGACTTTTAAGGGATCTTAATATAATCTTCCTCAAGAGATGAGGTATCAAAAATATTTTTTCAATTCCGACTGGTAATTCCACAGATTAGCGCGTTCAAACAAACAGACAAACAAGGATTTCCGCTTTTTATACTATTATAGTTTTTTTTCAGCGATGATAAATCAGTGTTTAGCGCGGTCGGTTCGCATGCCGAAGGACGTCGGTTCAAACCCCAACAATGAGCTTGAGCTGCCGGTGAAGGAATACATCGCGAGTAAACCATAGCGTGGTGGTAGGATACTTTCTAGTACTCGACTGGCTAGCTACCACCCTCAAGTTGAAAATCTGCCGCCAAGCATCTAACGGTGTGTTCCGGCAGCCTCACTTGAGAGCCAGTTCCATTCTAGGCTAGGTGTGTTTACCATCATCGACCACACTGTCACTTAACATGAGGTGAGCTGTGGTCAAACACCTAGCCTGTAGTAATTAGGACTTGCACGACATATAAAAATTATAAAATATATCCTGTAATTTTTTCATGAAAATAAATTACGGTTTATTCATATAATCTTTCTAGGGAACTACTTTGTCACTCATTATTTGAATTGAAGTTTACAAGTGGATGAAATTCCAAACAAGCGCTTAATCAAATTGGTCTTTGTTTTGTGAGTAAATTTAATATTGTTATATTTCGACAATTTGCTAAATTCTTTTAGTAGTTTAGTGTTGAAAAATGTTATTTTTCTTTTGTTTTTAGTTAAATATTGGAAGGCGAGCGATGGGTGCTTTATCTGTGAGATATGGAACGCAATACGTTACTGGAAACATTGCGGAAGCAATTTGTAAGCATGAAAAAACTATGTTTTTTTAATAAATTAATCATGGAAGTTAATTGTTCGAATCGCGAAAGTTTCTATTTTATGTAATTATGATGATAATCACGCTAATATTATAAAGGCGAAAGTTTGTGAGTATGTGTGTTTGTATGCTTGTTACCTCTTCACGGAGTGGCGGCTGGATCAATTTTGATGAAATTTACTATGGAGGTGGCTGACACCCTGGATTAGCACATAGGCTACCTTTTAACGCAATTTGTATTATAAATGTGAATGTTTGTGAGAATGGATAGATGGATGTTTGTTACTCTTTCACGCAAAAACTACTACATGGATAGAATATCTAAACTACTAAACTACATATGTCAATTGATAACACCAATGTTACAAGTCAATTCCGTAAAATCATTACATTATATCATTTAAGAGTTTTAGAACACAACTACATGTCAATTAAATAAAAACAAAATGTCAAAGTATACAAACACGCCAATATAAAAATACTGCCAATATAAAAATATGTCAGTATAAAAATACGTCAGTATAAATATGTGTCAATATGAAAAAAATATTGCTTAAATATTACTTATTAGTGTTACAACATCTCCCTTGTGTTTCGTATTCGCATTCTTGGTTGCCTGAAAGAGATCGCTCTTAGCGATAAGGCCGCCACTTGTGGCACTAGCTTTAACATTCTTTTGTTTTCTGTACTCTTTTTCTATTTTTGGTGTGCACAAGAGTTTATATCTATCTATCTTAACAGCCTTGTAATTGCGATAGCTGAACCCTTCAAACCGGAATACAGTTACATTTTATTTTACACAACACATGTCATGACATACGCAACAGCTCGACGGATATTTCATGGCTCCACAGTTCAATTACTTTAGAATTTTAACCTAAAACAACATAATTATTTGCTAATTTCAGATGAAGCAACAGGTGGCAGCATCGATTGGGTTAAAGATCACATTCAAGTTCCTATCGTCTATTGTTACGAACTCCGTGATCGTGGCGCTGTAGGATTTCTTCTTCCTCCTGAAGAGATTTTACCTAGTGGGGAAGAAACCATGGATTCCCTCATCGAACTGATTCATCAAGCGAAGAGATTTAACATAATCAATTCCGGTGCCGGATTGGCAACATCTATGTTTTTAGTTGTGTTAAGTTTAGTAGTGTTAGCATTTTAAAAGCAATCAGTAACATTTATGTAATTAGATAAAGGTCTAATGAGATCACTTACTCGGTGCTAGATCTCTTTACTAGGAGGTCGTCTAATTCCATATATTCTGCCGCCAAGCAGTAGTGTGTCAATATTACTGTGTTCCAGTTTGAAAGGTACTGCAGCTAGCGAAATTACAGGGCTGTAATGTATCAAAGTAATGAGCGCCAAAGCAGCGATACCCTAAACCTTGTTTTGTCACTCAAAGCATCGCTGCTGCAATGGTCATGGGCGTTAACTCTTACCATCAAGAAGGCGTCTCGTTCGTCTCATTACTTTTACTTTAAAAAAAACATCACACGTGGAAATCCTTAGGATACGTGGGAACACACGCCTTTACGTTGAATCTATCTCGCTGACCACTAGGCTATCGTCCTTAGAGATACGCTTCTAAAGACGAAACCATAAATCACAAAATGAAACAAAATGTTATTCATATTTTCTACGTAAAAAAAGGCAACGTAAAAAAAATATGTTTTTTATTATTATTTATTTCATTAGTATTTAATTGTCACATTGCAGGGCAAAAGTCTTTCTTCCTTCCTTTCACCATTAGGTAATAAAAATAAAAAATAAACCTCTAGGGTAATAAAAATGAAAAGAGATATTGTTTTTTATTTTATGTAAAATGGCTTTCGTTTTATTTTATACCCAAATGAAGAAGTTTTATTAAAAGTATACAAAATGACGTGAAATTATTAATATTATTTAAACCGAAGAGGTGGAGTAATATACAATAACAAAATTAAATAATAAGAAATATCTTGAAATTATATTTTTATTAATAGTGATTTTTGACACATTTTGTTTTACCTATGAGGGATTACTCACGTATAATTATACCAGAAAGTGATTGAATCAGTGTATTAGTTAGTGTTAGTGCCAAGCAAGACGAGGCTTCGCGCGCGTTGTACTTAGCTTCGTCTCCATGAAGGCCACAGGATGTGGCCGAAACTGTAGTCGGAGTTTCCGATATAATTAATTCCTCATAAGTAAAACAAAAACCTAAATACCACATTTGTTTTATTAGTAATTTTTGTTTTTGTATATTAAAATACACAAATTATTATCTGGCACACTAACACAGTATATAACATAAATTATTTTAATATATCTACTTAGTAACTATGTATAAAATTTGATTAAATTTTAAATATGATTTATATATGGAATGACGCAATTCATAATTTAAAAATGTAGGTAGTCTACATTTAATCTAATAAGATTAGATAGACGCGATATCCTTTCTTATCCTGAGATAAATATATTATAATCCAGTACATTTATTAATTACCATACGAAATGATATTAATAAGGAAATCATTTTTAAATATGTAGGAATGTTGTTATTATAATAAACAATTTTTTTAATGTTTTATTTTTTATTTAACGGTATTAATTAATACTTACTACAGTCAACAAATACAAAACATCAATATTTGCCGATAAAAACATAAACCTAAACAATATTTGAACTTTTTTTTTAAATCGACAAAATGTTTATTATTTTGTAATATTTAATGTATAAATATATTTTTTTACGAGTTGGTC
The DNA here is from genome assembly GCA_950106695.1 of Biston stratarius. Taxonomy (NCBI): domain Eukaryota; kingdom Metazoa; phylum Arthropoda; class Insecta; order Lepidoptera; family Geometridae; genus Biston; species Biston stratarius. Next base: position 21,484,818 of record OX467108.1, on the reverse strand, counting down.
CCTGTGGCTTTAACAGACATGACAGTTTTTTAAAATGTAAAAGTAATGAGATGATCGAGACGCTCTTCTTTTGGTAAGAGATAACGCATGTCCATGACCATTGCGGCGGTACACAGAATTTTGAGTGGCAAAACAAAAAGTTCAGGACATCGCTGCTTTGGCGCTCATTACTTTAAAACTTTCAATGGTTAGTCTCAACAGCCTTCTAATTTCGCTAGCAGCACTAACGGTTCAAACCGGAACATAGTAAATAAAACAATAAATAAAATTAATGAATATCGTAGGACATTATATACAGCGCCATCTGACCCCAACCTAAGCAAAGCTTGAACTATGGAAGTGCAGGACAACCGATACAAAACAAGCATTGGTTTATAACACAAAAAGGTTTGTCCTGGGTGGGAATCGAGTCCACGCCCTGCAGCTCTTAAAGCAGATATATGTACTACCAATGAGCCAACAGGGTTATCAATATTTACACCCTATTGCAGAACTACAGCAGAATATCTGGTATTGCAATGGAACCTACCTAGACCAACTCCCGCTAAAGAGATCTATCATCAAGCAATGTTTTTTTTAAATGTAATAATTATGAGACGAACTAGATGATAAGAAATAACGCCTGGCTGTAAACATTGCAGCGATACACAGAATTTTGAGCAACAAAGTCCAGAGCAGCGCTGATTTGGTGCTCATTACTTTGAGACATTAGATGATTAGTCTCAACAGCGAGTTCCACTTTACACCAACTAATCAAAGAAGTGAGATAATAGATGTCATCTCTACGAGTGTACTGGTTCAAATACAAAAATGTGATCGTATCTAATAAGATATCTATGTAATCTTATCAATACGTGCTCAAACTAATTTAATAATGCTTTCGTATATTATCTTGTTTTATATCAACCATCCATATTGCCAGTACACGCTTGAAAGGGCGAGCGTTTCTCTCTAGTCATTATTTTAGTTAAAATGTTGAAATATATTCTTTTTTCACTTTTGCTGTGCGTAGTGAATGCAAAATTTAGATTCGATAATTACACTTTGTATAAAATTCTACCGGACAATAGAGATCAAATAGAAGTTCTAAGAAATCTACAAGACAGTGATTTGAGATATGATTTCTGGACGGATCCAAGGCCAAGTTCTCAGTTCGTCAATATTTTGTCGAGCCCAGAAAACAAAGCAGATTTAGAAAAGTTGCTCAAAGGAAGTAATATTAGATATGAAATACCTATGTCCAATATTCAAGAGTGAGTACCTAATGATCCTCATTTCGGATACCTACGTACTTTAGTTGACAAATCTAAATATACTAAACATGTTGCTGTAATTTTTCATTAAATGGTGTTATACCCGAATGAGAATAAGATATATCAACGAATAATCACAAACCTAGTATTAATAGGTATCAAATTTTATATAAAAATTAAAGTTAACATCAACATAAATTTTTTCGGTGGTAGATTTCCTTAGTTCGTCTGGGTAGGTACCACCACAGTAAAACATTCAGTTGCCTAACTATAGTGTGTAAACATCATTGTTTTTCGGTTCAAAGGGTTCTGCAGCTCGCGAAATTACAGCGCTGAGCCCAAAAGCAGAGATGCCCGAACTTTCTTTTGCCACTCAAAGTTCTGTGTATCGCTGCAATGGTCATGGACATGCGTTGTCTCATTACTTTTACATGAAAGTATGTAAATTTTTATGTGAAAAAAAAACATCTTTATTATGAATTGATATTTTACTATTAAAGTTGTCTAATTATACTTTTGTCTCTATTTACATTAAGTTCTGATCAAGGCTTCATAGGCATTTCCTGATTCTTGTCAATAAAATTAGTATTATTATTTTGAATACTAGCCATTTGACTAGTCCTAGCGGTGGGTAGATTCGTCATAATTGTACTGTCTATTCATGAGTTTGATAATGACTGGCAAAGTTCGCTTCAGTACTAATGTTCAATCAGCACTCTATTTTGTCACGGATGTAACCTGTTTATCATTGCTTCTTTTATATTTACCATTTGCCACAAATTTTGCTTTGCTGGGTGTTGGGTTTCTCTTTTTAGTTTAGTCTAATGTATTCTATATTGACAATTTATTTAGCATATAAACTTAGTTTTTTTTAACTTCTGTTTCTAAATTAGCTTCATCAATAGTAATCATAATAATTTTTATTCAAACAGAGCAATTGACAAAGAAACAGTCAAAACCTACACAAGAGGCAATCTCAGATCCATGACATGGGATGCTTACTACACCAATGACCAAATAAACGCTTGGATGGATGATCTAGCAGCCACATATCCTGAGACTATCACCTCACTTGTAGCAGGAACATCTTACGAGGGGCGTCCTATCAAGGGAATTAAAATATCCCATGGAGGAGGAAGAAGGATCATCTTCCTCGAAGCTGGTATTCATTCTAGAGAATGGATTTCTCCAGCCACTACTTGCTATATAGCTAACGAGCTGATTACTAGCCAAGATCCTGACGTCCAAAAGTATGCAAGGGAATTTGATTGGTACATTTTCCCTGTGACCAACCCTGATGGTTATATTTGGAGTCACGAATCTGTAAGTCATAATTTTTTTAATATTTTGTTTTAAATTGTTGATAATACATGAAAATATTACGGTCAATGGTGATGATTTTCGCTAAGAAATGTACATATTCTTTTTTCTGTAAGTTTAAAGCTATATTAAATAGCTAGTTTTTTTTTCTATTCCCATCTTTTCATAGTGGAATTTTTGTTAAAAATGAATCATGGGAAACGATTCTGACATACATCGTAACCGAAACAGAATCATCTATAATCTAATCTAATAGGTTTATAAATCTAGCGTTTAGCATACAAGGAAATATAGTCTTTAAAATAACATCTTTTCTCTGTTACAGTTCAGAATGTGGCGTAAAAACAGACGCCCTATAGGTAACAATTTTGGCGTCGATCTAAATCGAAACTGGAACAGCAATTGGATGGGTAAGTATTTACAAATTCCATGTTATTTTTCATGTAGGCTTATATTTACAGAATTAATTCTGTATCAAAAACATCGCTATTTTGCATGCGAAGGCATCACAATATCATATAAATATCTGCATGTCAAAACTATGACATTTAAAATGACGATTTATCGAGAAGGCTCAAATTAATTTGGGCTACAACCCGAACTCTTTAGAATTATTTTAAACGCTACATTTTTTAGTAATTTTACTATCTTGTTACGTCATTTGGTATACACATTTCACATTTGGTTTAAATTTCTGTGGCGATAAATGTTTGTTCTATGTCTAGGTTTACTGTATATATTTACAAAAAAGAAAATATAATATAAGTATTTTATCAGTAATCTGGTTCCCGTAGTACAAGCTTTGTTTAGTTTGGGGCTGGTTGGCGTTGTGTGAAATATCCTACGATATGTATATATTATTTTGCACTAATTTTACTACACTGCGGAGAATGACATTATAAAATTGATAATTTTGTCATATATTCCCGTTTTTTCATCGTTAGTTCGTTGATAGACTTAGGTCTTGCTGAACTCATATCGTTTATAATCTTTATAGGTTTTAGTTCAGATCCCTGTAGATACTTACAAATAATTAATGAGTTTGATAAACTATTGAGTTTCTTTTTGTTTTACTTATGCGGTATTACTTATATTTAATTTTATTGGAAACTGTGGCTATAGTTTCGGCCACATCATGTCTTCATCATGGAGACAAAGCTGAGAAAAACGCGCGTGCGGCTTCGTCTTGCTTCGCACGACAAACTCATATTCGACTTCAAACATGAGTAATCCCGCATAAGTAAAACAAAAATGTGTCAAAACCACGTCAGTTTCCATAGTGCTATTGAGTTTTATTGCATCCCACTGACACCATATTTGCTGATTATATTATTCTTTCCACTATAGAACACAACACGTCTTCCCCAACGTTCATCGTCTCTACGAGAGATATAATGACCACCACTTCAACTTACTAAGAGTCTAGTTTAACAAAACTATTTACTGTTTGCACAGAACACGGTGCAAGCACCAACCCAGCGTCAGACGTTTACGCTGGACCTGGTCCATTTTCTGAGCCAGAAACGAGGCATCTATCCACATTCATCAGATCCCTTGGAGACAAGATTGACATTTATTTGTCAATTCACTCGTTCAGTCAGCTACTGTTGATACCTTTTGGAAACACAACGGAGCCCTTGGCCAATTACCATGAAGCTGTAAGTGCTCGTAACTTTATAATATTTTCTTGATTTTTTTGTTTTGATGAGCTTATATAGATGCATCTCTCTTATGTGTGCTAAATCTTTGAACATTGTCGTCACAAATACAAATACAAATATTTTATGGATAACACCAAAGTTACAGGTGTTTTTTTAAATTTATTATATCAAAATCATATGTCAATATAATGAAAATGTCAATATAATAATATGTCAAATATAATGAAATGTCTTGTTAAAAATATTATTAAGTACTTACTAGTGATTCAATACTCTCTTATTTTTAAATAATCATATACATATATAATATGGACAATAAAGGGTTATTCAATCAATATCTCACCAATTATTATAATTGTTTCAGATGAATGTGGGTAGACGAGCTATGGGAGCTTTATCAGTCAGATACGGGACTCAATACATAACTGGCAACATTGCTGAAGCCATCTGTGAGTACCACTCGGAAGATAAAGTCTCATCTAGAATAATAGCTGTGAATACGACAATATTAATTAATTATTAACATTTATTACAGAATCCCGAATCAGCCCTGTTTTTATAAATTGTCCCACAGCTGGGCGCGGGTCTCTTCACATTGTGAGAAAGATAATGCCATTGGCCACTACGTTGGCCAATTTTGGGTCGGCATACTCCACATAACTTTTTTTATGAACTCTCAGACATTTCTTTTAAAATTTTTTGGTTGATAGGCTTTGTTTTCTGTGATTTCCTCGCGATGTTTTCCTTTACCATTTGAAGTGAGCGGCAATTCGCACATAACTTAGAAAAGACAGTGGTGCGCGCTGTGGGATTCAAACCCAGGATCTCCAGATTGGAAGCTAGACGGTCACCGAAAATTACAAAAACGGGACAACGGGAAACTGAGCTGTTCTTCGGGCTATTTTCTAGTGATAGCGCCATTTTCTGCGTGTATTTTGGTTTTATATTAGCCACTTTGTAGTGAAAAGTCGAATCAATTGACACCAGTTCTTTTTGAGAAAATATTCATTCTACGTGAAATGATGAAGAAAGAGAAGGGCTTAAGTGTAAGGTCTGAATGGCACATTTTTGTTTTACTTATGCGGAATTACTCTCGTTAAATTTTATCGGAAACTCTGACTATAGTTTTGGCCACATCCGGTGACCTTCGTCATGGAGATCGAGCTAAGTAGCGTAGTCTTGCTTTGCACTACGTGTCGGTGCGCTTCTCGCACGTGAAGATAGTGGTTGATGCGCGGACACTGGGATGGGAACCCTTCCTTACCGGAGTCCGCCTCTACAGTGTCAGGAATATTCTAGCACACAGAGATCACCGCGACGTCTTCATATCCGTGGCCACTCTCACTAGCTCCACGAAGACAAGGTCTCCAAGTCGGTGGAAGATTCCACACTATTAAAATTAGGATGCTTACTAATCTCTATGGCCTCCCGGCCTGAATGGCACCTCAATTCTAAAGAGCATAAAGCACAATTTCTCTCTTTATACCTAGATATGGCGACAGGAGGCAGCGACGAATGGGTAAAAGAACAGCTTCATGTACCTCTAGTTTACTGTTACGAGCTTCGTGATGTTGGACAGTATGGTTTCCTTCTACCAGCAGACCAAATCAGGCCAAGCGGGGAAGAAACTTTGGATTCCATCCTAGAGCTTATCCACCAAGGCCAAAGGTTTGGAGCCATCTACAGTAGTGGAAATGCGTTAACGATTTCTGTGTTCTTGATGGCTGCAACTTTTGCAGCTTTATTTTTCTAATTTTTTAATTAAATAATTTTATGTTCGTTTTTTATATTTTGCTGGTTTTTAAATATACATCCACAATAGTCTTTCCTTATAATAAGCTGTGAAATTTTAAATAGGATGTATGTTATGAATACTTACGTATTAAACACATTATATAATATTACTTAAATTTTTTTTTTTTTACAATACATACATTTTCTAAGACTCAAATACAAATATTTTGTTGATAACACCAATTTTACATGTCAATTCCGTAATATCATCTCAAATAAATCATTAAAAGAGTTTTAAAGCACTGATTACGTGTTAATGAATAAAAAATAAAAGGTCAAAACAATGTATGTCAATATAAAAAATATTATCAAATAATAAAATGTCAGAAAAAATAATAATTACTTACTAGAAATTTAATAATCTTTTAGTTTGAAACGCTCATCAATGCGTAAAACAAATGCAGCACGCAGTGGAAGGTGCATCCTGGACGGAGGTGGGTACGCGGCTGTAGACCGCGGGCCCCAGAATGTATACCGACCTCTCCGACTTGACGACCCGGTGTGACGGTGTTACTAGTTGGTCTTTTCCTTTTTATTGCTGCGAAGATCTAACATGCTGTGGACGCCGTGCTGTACTCTTTCGTCTCCTTGGCCAGACATATTGCTTTTGTAAAGAAAACTCAAACGTGCAGTGCTTGTAGCTCTTACTGCACCATGGGAAACAAATATCCTTAACAACCACAAGATAAAGCTATGACCATATATCATATTTACTTGGGCGGGAAAACGGACAAGGTGAACATTAATCTATCTAATCTAATACCTTTAAACGAGCAATTCTTGTATATATGTATCTTGTGTTCTTGTATTTTTGTTCATATATATTCTGAATCTCGGAAACGGCTCCAACGATTTTTATGAAATTTAGTATACAGGAGGTTTTGGGGGCGATAAATCGATCTAGCTAGGTTTAATTTTTAGAAAACGTTGTTTTAGCCGTGTTTTCAGCCGAGCAAAGTTCTGTCATCCAGGTACTATGTATTTAAAGGGGCTTTGTGTCGCAAGTTCAAAGCGGTGTACCTACTTACGTACTCTGAGTGTCATTGCGTTTTTTTTGTGTTTGACAAGCTAGGTGTTTTGACCAAAGCTCATCTGATGTTAAGTGACGGTGTGATCGAAGATGGCAAAGCACACCTAGTCTGGAATGGAACTGGGTCTCAAGCGAGTTGGCCAGAACACACCGTTTGGTGCTTGCCGGCAGATTTTCAACTTCAAGGTCAAGTAGGTACTAGAAAGTACCCTACCACCATGCTAGTTTCCTCACGATGTTTTCCATCAATGGTAGCTCAACCTCATTTTTAGGGCTTGAACCAACGCCCTTCGGCATGTGAACCGCCGGCGCTAACCACTGAGCTATCATCGCTGCGAAATCGCAATTCCCGCTATAGGCGTTCACAAACCGCGTGAGCACCTAACGGGAATCGCAATATAAATCTCAGAATATGGGGGCTGTCCCTGCAACGCGACAAAACTAGCTCCCTCACGAAGACACAATCATATGCTAAGAACTCTTTTTTGTCTTTTTTTTACTTTTGGCATCGAAAGCTGTGGATTAGTCATTCTAAAGTATTTCGGTATTATAAGAATTTGATAAAAATTAGGTAAAAAAAAGTTCTTTAGGTAAAATTGCGAGGCGTAATTTGTCGTAAATGTTGTTTTATTTATTGATATTGATCTATTTACGATATGTTTTATCTAAAGGTATTTATTTGGCGAGACAAAGTATTAGGATTTTTTTAAGTGTTTTATTCGTTACGCTATCGCATAAGTCAGCTGATTAGTATTTAAAATGTTATCTAATAATTTTTTTGTCGGTAAGAAATTATATTTTCGGCCATCAGCTCGTTTTATTTGTAAACTAAAGCAAATTGTTTTTTATTCCATTTCATTTTAACCGACTTCAAAAAGGAGGAGGTTCTCAATTTGATTGGTATTTTTTTTCAAGATTACAATCTAGATGTTTTACTACACCAGATGTTATGTTAAGTGACGGTGTGGTCGAAGATGGTAAAGCACACCTAGCCTGAAATAGAACTGGCTCTCAAGTGAGGCTGCCGGAACACACCGTTTGGGGCTTAGCGGCAGCTTTTCAACTTGAGTGTGGTAGCTAGCCAGCCGAGTTTTAGAAAATACACTTTAGAGCCAGTTGTATTTCAGGCTAGGCTAGGCGTCACTTAGCATCAGGTGAGCTGCGGTTAAACGCCAAGCATGTCAACGAAAAAAAAAATTACAATCCAGAAATGTACCCGATTAAAAAAAAACCCTTTTTGTGTGGATAGCGTATTCTGATCACACAGCAAAGGGCGTAACTTCAAATCCTAACAAAGATTTCGAATCTACCTTCATTGTACGAACCGCTAAACAATGAAATTTGCTGCCGAGTTTATGTTCCTGATAGATACAATCTGGATGCCTTCAAGTCGCGAGTTCAATCGATTTCTTCTAAGATAGCGTGCTCCACCGTAGACCGCATCTTCACTTATCATCACAGCGAGATGGCGGTCAAACTCAAGCCAATTTATAAACAAAAATCCATTATACACTATATTCGAATTGCAGATAAAATATAAAACTAGTACATCATCCCATACAAAAAATTATACTAAGGTAAATCGAGCTAGTGCCGTTTACAGGATCTAGATGGCGGCACTCACAGTGCGTGTACCGATCTATTTTTTATACTGTCCCCTTAGTAGTAGTTAAGCGTCAAATACCTAGATGGCGCTTATTTTCGAGTGAGATTTCGTTACCTGCTTGTTCTGACACCTTGTCCGAATTGAATCAGGCTCGTAAATATATTAAGCTTTCAACGGCAAAAAAATTTAAAAAAACACACTATATAGCGTGTACTTATTTAAATAAATAATTAATGTTTTTTTTTTTTCAAAGAGCTTTAAACCAAACTAGATAAACAAGAGCGATAACACAAACAAATACTAAAGGCATTTTATTTTATAGCAAACGGTTTCAAAAGCACTCAGTACTAATGGATTTGCTGAAAATTAATTATATTCATCGTTGAGTTACTCATATATACAGTTTTTGTGCGCAGTACAAACGATATAAGTTCAATCGTTAACCTTATTTTAATGCTAGTATGGATCATTTTCGCAAAAGTTTTGCGTTGTAGAACAGGTAATATTTATAGCACACCAAATACTAATTTAATTGTATTTAATTTGTATAGCCTATACTTATTGTACCTACGTACTTTACATTAATTTAATGATAATATTTAATTACGCGCAATTAATTGTTTCTTTTCATAATGTTATTTGAATGCCGATCGCTTATAATAAATGTATATTATTTTTGGTTTACTTTTGCAGGATTACTTAGATTTATTTTTAAAAGACAACTTTTTTTTATGGCTGACTGGCTATGTGTTTGACCACTGCTCACCTGGTGGTAAGTGACGGTGTGGTCGTAGATAGTAAACACACCTAGCCTGGAATGGAACTAGCTCTCAAGTGAGGCTGCCGGAACACACCGTTAGATGGTTGGCGGCAGATTTTCAGCTTAAGGGTGGTAGCTAGCTAGCCAAGCCAGCTACTCGGAAGTACCCTACCACCACGCTATGGTTTCTTACCGATGTTTTCCTTAAGCTTGTTAGGGTTTGAACCCACGCTCTTTTTTTTTAATGTCGGTAAATTTAACCAAAGTTTGAATACGTCCCAATCGAATGTATCTATGTTTCGATATCACTGCGACCGTTGCTTGCTCACTGGTTTCCGATAAATTTGCTTCTGCATAAAAGCAGCCTTATGCAGCCACACTGTATTTTGATTCAGTACCTAAGCTTCTCTATTGCATCGCTCGAATTCGTCCCTAAACAAACTTCACTCTGAAGAAACATAATGTAAACGAAATGCTTGCTTGCTGGGATTATCGATATACATGCTACCACCAAACATAAAATTTAGTCATTGATAGTCATAGTCATTTTATGTAATGCCAAGTTTTGCTGTATAAAATATTGTATCTATTCTTTACCATTACATACCTCATGTATGTAATACCTAAGTTTTCAATGGAATCCCATGGAAAGTAAAAATTTCTCCGTTTAATATAATGCCGTGGTGGTGCCGGTGTAAGAATTGCACCCCACCTTCTCTACCCGTGATTGCCGTAAGAGTCTGCTAAAGAATGTAATACGGAAGATGGGCAGCAGCGTCTTCCTTGAACAATCATACCTAACTGCGCTCACCAACCCGCCTGCAAAGCGTGGCGAGTAGGTATTGGCAAGCCCCCTGGCCAGGAGGAGGCCTATGTCCAGCCGTGGACGTCCTATGGCTTATGATGTGATCTGTGGTGCTTCCCTTCGCTCTCGTCTTAGCTTTCTCAACTAATCTATCCAAAGCGGATCTGACACCGAGTCTTACTATGAATTGTTAGTCAAATGATATGTTACAAAATGTAAATTTATGAAGTTATTATTATATGTTTGCATTGCAATAATTTGAAGATTTATATTTTTATTAAAAAAATTGGTTGTCACGTAAAAATTTGTAATTTGAATATCGGTAAAATGATTGGATATCTTATTTAACATTTTATCGGCTGAACATTCGGTATTGTGTAGAATGCGTGGGTATAATAACTATGAAATAAATGTTATTTTACACATTGCCTACATGTTTTAGGTATTATATAGAATGCCTAGATAATCTACAGAATAATGGATTATAAAGATTACCGATAACGTACATATACATAATAAACTTATCTATTTACATACATTTAACCTAGACGCGTAATCAGAGTACGTTGATTTTGCAATTGTTGACAGTGCGCAGTAAATTATGGCGGTTACGCCAGTTTTTGTGTGTGACTTTGACGTTTTTTCTCAAATTATGCGAGGAATAACAGTAAAAACCACAAACGCATAGAGATATTAAAATAAATAAATATATGTGGACATTTCATAATACGCCATCTAGCCCAAAATTAAACAAACGTTGTATATGAAGCAGTTAGCCTAAAGAATATTATTCTGTACACTTTTTGTGAATACATACTTATAATGTATACAAACGATAATGTTTTTCATGCATTTTGAAATTTTTATAACTGTTAATATACGCAGATCAGTAAGGAATCCTAGTTTAATACATTTGTGGTCGGAGTGTAAGATACTGCGTGAAATGGGAACGTAAGGTAGCGAGAAAGAGACAGAATAAACGAGTGATACATAGGTTTGAAAGAGCGAAAGGATATTAAAATATGAATGTAACATAACGTTAATATGAAAGAGAAAGAGTAAGTGTGAAAGGGATAGTAATAAGTTAGGTATAAGTGTGAGAGAAAAATGAAATAAAAGCAATTTAGAAGAACATCCATCTTTGAATTCACCCAACCTTACAGGAGCTTACGTACTGTAAGTAAACGTACATTGCCACATATTTTATTGCCACTTTGTTTGCGGCAGAACCCCAAATATGGGACACCGATGTTTTGTAGTCTGGTTTTTGCGCCGGACATTGCAAATTGAAAATCTACTTTGTAGCGAGAGTCAGCCATTTGTTCCTTCGACTGAAATATCGCTACATCTATAGTGGTATGTCTATGGACAACTGAACTAAAGTTTGTGGTTCTATATGTGTGGTTATGTAATTTTATTAATGATTAATTAATGTAACTGGCTCTAGCCGTTTTGATTAAATAAATAAATATAAATATAAATAGGTCAAATGTAATGGAATTGTATTACTGGGTATGCTTCACAGTTTTACCGATGGTTTGCGTTTTCCTTAACAGATTTAGATCGAAGTTGGATTATAGATAGGTTTTGCCCTGGATTAACACTTAGACAACTTTTTTTAAACTATATTCTAGGTAAATTATTGATTTAGGTGTTACTTTTCGGAAGTTAATTTTAAGTTTTCAAGGTATATATTTTTAATGTATTTCCGCCTAAAGTTGTTTTGCTTACAACAGTGATGAAGATTTAATTTAAAATGTATCTAACTTAACGGCAATTTAAAAATATCTATCCGAAATATTCCCTAATATCTCAAAAATAACTAATTAAAATAACTACAAGTCTTTATGTCCTTTTCTCGCTGTAGTAACCAGTTGTTGTAATTTATAACTAACTCTACTAGAAGTATTAGTATCAAGCCAAGCTTCTAACGGTGTGTTCCAGCAGCATTACTTGAGAGCCAATTCTATTCAAGGCTAAGTGTGTTTACTTTCTTCGATCAAATCATAACATAACAGGCTACAGTGGTCAAACACTTAGCCTGTCGACATTAAAAAAAAGTATATTTATTAGAATGTATATATGTCTATGTTAAACTTATATGTACATACATAATTATATATATGTATGTTAACATGCTCGTATACTAAACTTGCTGTTTGCCGTGGTGTTGCCGGCGTAAGAATAGTACCCCATCTTCTCTACCCATGGTTGCTGTAAGAGTCGGCTAAGGGATGTAATCCGGAAGATGGGCAGCAGCGTCTTCCTTGAACAATCTCAACCAACTGCATGCGCTCGCCAACCCGCCTGCCAAGCGTGTCGAGTATTGGCAAAACCCCCCCAGGAGGAGGCTTATGTCCAGCAGTGGACGTCCTAATGCTGATGTGATGCTCAGCTTATTTTTTTCCTTATTTTTGGCACAAACCGTTTTCTATTTCTTCTTGGGTCCTTAAGCTGTAATGTCTGGACATAATTTATGCAGTTCCAGCTATTTGTTGGGGTTTGAACCCTTCGGCATGTAAACCGACCGCGGTAACCACTGAGCTATTATCGCTACAAATTTATATCGGATAATCCGACTATTATTTTTGTTACATCCGGTGGTCTTCTTCGAGGAATCAAAGCAGAGGACAAAGCGCACGCGGCTTAATCTTGCCTCGTGTTAACTTGACTGTGGTATTTAATGGTACAAACCCACAAGGTGCAGCCAAATAACAAAAACCTATTACCGTATGAATATGATACGCACAAAATACGGCAAGTCATCGTCCAATATACAGATGTTTAACTGATAATTTATTAATGGCATTGCTAGTCTGTGATGGAAGGTTACCTCTCTATATGAAGATGGTGTCTGTTAGTTGGGTTGGTATGTTTAGGATTAATCACAATTTATGTAAGTTAACAAAAACAAAATTATTTATTTTATTACAGCAGAAAGTTATATTATTTAGAAAATAAATTCATTTTAATGTAGCATCCAGTCACGTGACCGTGAATACTAAGCAGATAGTGTGACGTCACGCCGTGCGAAACGCCATTGCTGTTGTTGACATTTTTATCGTAGAACTTTAGAGCACAACAATCAGAAAATAGAGAATCAAAACAAACAGTCCAGGATGTCAATGTCTTTAGCTGGTAATGACTACTTTGATACTTTCGAAGGTGTGTCTTGAGAGCCCTGTAACTTCGTTAGCTGCCTTTAAACCGGGACACAGTGATGTTGTCACACTAGTACTTGGCGGCAGAATTTCTGGTACTGCGGCGGTACCTCCCTAAACGACCTGCTAAGTAAATCAACCACCAAGTGAAGAATAAAGTTTCGTGGAATATATACACTTGTATGATTGTTTGACTAGACGTGACGTCATTCTAACGAGAACATATTTTGGAGGTCAATTAGATGACGAAATACAATAAAAGTTTTTAAATTTAATCTACCAGCCTATTGTTTCGAAAAAAGTGTTTTTTTTTAAGTATTGATAATTTATATATGTATATATATATATTTTTTGAATCTCGGAAACGGCTCCAACGATTTTCATGAAATTTAGTATCCAGGGGGTTGCGGAGGCGAAAAATCGATCTAGCTAGGTTTCATTTTCAGAAAACGTCGTTTTATCCGTGTTTTCAGCCGAGCAATGCTCGGTCAACCAGGTACTGGTCATTATGGTAATGTTGATGAATAAACAGTGTTTTTTTTTTTAAATAAAATATATGCTTAGGTTTGACCGCTAATTCACCTGATTTTAAGCGAATATATATTATGGGTTACAAGCTAGGTGTTTGACTACAGCTCACCTGGGGTTAAGTGATGGTATGGTAGAAGATGATAAACACTCTTAGCTTGAAATGGAGCTGGCTCTCAAGTAAGCCAGCGAGCATGCGATCTACGATTGAGCACGCTTGTCTAGAAGAAAAGGTAATTTAAGAGATTACAGGTGAAACCTAATGAAGTCACTAGTAATATTCCCTTGCATGTTACCGAAAAGCAAGGCGTCAACAAAAAACAACATTAACGCTGAACATATCAACGCGTCGATCAATTACAAACGGAATAAGAGCATTTCTTATCAATAATGGATCAATCATTAAATCGGATTGGAGAGAATTGGTCGCTGAAGTGGTTTGGCTTTGTCTAAACAGGGTTAAAACCTCAGGGTATACTTAATCGTAAGATGATCATTGTATTCATCAATATGAACAACTTTAATATGAACACAGTTCTGAATTTAAAAAAAAAAAACGAGGTAACTCTTAACTGAATCGTTCGATTTCACTTTCATGGTACGAACCGCTAAACAATGAATTTTGTGGCAAACATATTTTTCTTCGACCAGTGTGTGCTACCAGTGATGACTTATGGTGCTGAAACGTGGTCTCTGACTATGTGCCTTTTAGATAAGCTCAAAGTCGCACAACGAGCTATGGAGAGGGCTATACTCGGAGTTGCTCTAGGAGATCGAATCAGAAATGAGGAGATCCATAGACGAACTAGAGTAGCCGACATAGCCCAGCAGATTAGCACGCAGAACTGATGGCCGATGGGGCTGCAAAGTTCTGGAGTGGAGACCGCGGACCGGCAAGCGCAGCGTAGGACGTCCACCCACAAGGTCGATAGACGACCTCATAAAGACCGCAAGAACGCGCTGGATGCGAGCCGCTTCCAACCGGTCTTTATGGAAGTCAATGGGGGAGGCCTATGTCAATTTTAACACTTAATCTGCCAATTTTTTTACTCTGCTAATTGCGACTCTGTTTATTATATGATAGCTTTAGTAATCAACAGTGGTATTAAGAGATTATCGTATTAGCTACTGGGAGCGCCTTAATCGATTACACGTATCAGTTGGCTCACTTCATACAGTTCAATTGCACACACGCAGACACACACACTTTAAAATAAATAAAGTAACACAGCGCCATCAAACTAAGCAAAGCTAGATAGTATGAAAACCAAATAACTGATAGAATACTTATGTTTTTTTTTTTGTAAATACATACTTATAATATACACAGAACACCCAAACACAGAACAAACATTTGTCGTCACATAGGTAAATGTTTTTTTTGTTTAAAAAAATAATAATTTTCTAGCTTTGCTTTAGAATTTAAATCCATTAAGCTGTTGCAGAATTAAATCCGAATCCGTATCCGAATCCGAATTCAAATCCGAACCCGAATCTGAATCCGAGTCCGAATCCGAATCCCGTTTTTTATTTTTCCTATTGCTGGGCACGGGCCTCTTCTCATTGTCAGAGGAGTAAGACCATAGTCCACCACGCTGGCCAAGTGCAGGTTGATAGACTTCACATAACTGCAAGAACTTTTTTAAAGAACTCTCAGATATGTAAGTTTTCTCACGATGTTTCCCTTCACCCTTTGAAGTTTTCGGCAATACACATATAACTTAGAAAAGACAAAGGTGTGTGCAGTGTGATTCGAACCCAGGACCTCCAGATTGGATGCCATTCGGGGTGCCAACTAGGCTACCGAAACTTCATTTATAGAATAATCACACAAATTGGACGTTTTGTAGTTACTTTTTTGCATTTCGCTGCCAGGTACATTTTTTA
Source organism: Biston stratarius (assembly GCA_950106695.1). Taxonomy (NCBI): domain Eukaryota; kingdom Metazoa; phylum Arthropoda; class Insecta; order Lepidoptera; family Geometridae; genus Biston; species Biston stratarius. Next base: position 21,469,013 of record OX467108.1, on the reverse strand, counting down.
AAGTGGTTAATATACCAATACTTCTCATTCCCACTATAAAATAGTACAATGAATAAACATAATCGTCCGCAGCCCAATCAATCGTCACGGCTGAGCGCCCTCTGCCCTCAGTGTCGGTACTAATTTACTAGTAATTTGTATTTATTGCTTTCGCAATACGGATTTAAAAAAAACCAAACAGGAATTATAATAAAACTATTTATAAAGTTTTACTGGCAACGCGATATAAAAGATCTCCTCATTGTATTATTAATTTTCCAAAATTATATTGTTATAGTGCAAATAAATATCGTAGGACATACACCATCTGACCCCAAACCAAGCAAAGTTTGTACTATGGAAGTCAGATAACTGATAGAATACATAAATAGTTTTTTTGTAAATACATACTATAATACATACTCAACACCCAGACACAGAACAAAAATTTTTTATACCACACAATCTTTGACCTGGGTGGTATTCGAACCCACACCCTACAGCTCTTGAAGCATACTATCAATATACTATACAACATATATACTACCAATTAGCCAACAGGACTGTCGGTGTAATTAAAATATTAAGATTTTTTTCATGGTTTACAAGCTAGATGTTAGACTACACCTCACCTGATGTTAGGTGATGTCGAAGTATGGTCAAGATGGTAAAGCACATAAAAAAATAAAAATTGATAGTGACTAGACTAGTAAATACACATTTTACATTACACATTTACATTTTGTAGCGATGATAGTTCAGTGATTAGCGCGGTAGGTTCGCATGCCGAAGGGCGTGGGTTCAAACCCCAACAATGAGCTTGAGCTGCCGGTGAAGGAAAACATCGTGAGGAAACCATAGCGTTGTGGTAGGGTACTTTCTAGTACTCGGCTGGCTAGCTACCACCCTCAAGTTGAAAATCTGCCGCCAAGCATCTAACGGTGTGTTCCGGCAGCCTCACTTGTGAGCCAGTTCCATTCCAGGCTAGGTGTACTTTACCATCTTCGACCACACCGTCACTTAACATCAGGTGAGCTGTGGTCAAACACCTAGCATGTCAGATATTAAAAAAAAAGAAAAAAAGTAATACACAAAGTCCGATAGCAAACAGAAAAAGACATCATTATTTCTTACTAGCAAAATATCCAAAAAAATTGTTTGTCCAATATTGACGTTTTTGTTAAAAAGACTGGAAAAAGCCAGAACCAGCACATCATTAATAAAACAAAAGATAATGGGAGGCCCTTGCTCAGCTGTTGATTTGTATAGTAACAAAACCAAAATAAACAATGTAAAATTTATTGTAATAATTAATGTTCCGTATCCAATAATAATGTATGCTTATATAGCGTTCTAGTTTTAAAAAATAAAATTCCCTTAACTGCAGTTCGTCATGCTATCTCATTAAGCTCAATCAACATTTTCCCACAGATATAATTTTATGTTCGTTCAGAATTGTGCAATAATTGAAACAGAATATTTCCATAAAAATGGCCTCAATGCGTGTATTTGGATCATTGATTATATCCACCGTGTGTTTGAGTACAGTTTACTTGATGTTGTGGCGGTGTGGTCGAAGATGGTAGACACGTCTTTTATAGCCATGATTGTTAGCGCGTCCGGTTCACGCGCCGAAGGCGTGGGTTCAAACAATGAGTTTGAACTGGCTGGTGAAGGAAAACATCGTGAGGAAACCATAGCATGGTGGTAGGTTACTCTCTAGTCCCACAGCAAGCACCCAATGATTTGCCCCCCGGTGTGAGACACACTGCGGGGTGCAGCTAGTTCTGGAATAATGTTCCGTAAGACACACCTATACAAAATTTCAAATGGGTACATCCTGTACTTAGTTTTTTAATATCTACAAAAACCAAAAAAAAAAAACCGAGATAAAAAGTATTACCTATATATGTTAATCTAGGTAATAAACTATATGTGTGCCAAATTTCATCCAAATCGGTTCAACCGTTTTTGCGTCATTAAGTAACAAACATCCTAACATCTGGACAAGCAAACTGTCACATTTATAATATCAACTAGCTGCGCCGAACAGTTTTATCCGCGTGGTGATGAATGATGATGATGATGAAAAGTATCCTATATATTATTCCAGGGCCTAAAGTACCTACAAGCAAAATTTCACCCAGATCTGTTGAGTAGTTTATGCGTGAAGGGGTAACAAACTAACAAACTCACATTCGCGTTTCGTTAACATAATAAGTACACATTTTAATATAATAAGTACTTTTATTCTTAGCTTATGCTATTACAAAAAAAAAACCGTTTCCATATTCCAAATTTAATATAAGGGTCAACGTCACCGTCCCCTCCGTATAATTCAATTATTAAATCATTAGTAGAACAAAGTATTGGCCTATTAAAATCACATTTTGTTTGTTCCCGAGACTTGGAGCTCTTGACAATGGCTTCAACTAGCTTTAAAACTAGAGCGAGGGCTTGGATTCACGAATAATGGATGTGGTAATGTAATATTAATAATAAGTCAAAGGACTATATGGCCGACATTTGTCGGGCATACCACCATCACGGAGAATCGCTCCGACATATTATTTCCGGTAGTTTGCGCGTTGCAAACAGCGAGTATTTACACAGACACAAACAAATAGCCAGGGTCATCCATCAGCAACTTGCTCTTCAATACGGCCTTGTCGAGTCTGAGGTGCCGTAATATAAGTATGCACCAGCACCAGTTCTCAAAAATGGTTGTGCTCTATTGGGACCGGCCTATCATCATGGATTGTCGCCAATAACCCTGATATCGTGGTGGTCAACCGAGCCCGACGCCGGGCAGTGCTCGTCGTTAGCACCATCCCACATGACTAGAATCTTCTGAAAGCCGAGAAGGACAAGCTCACCAAGTACCTTGACTTGGCTTATGAGATTACCGCCATGTGAGATGTTGATTCAACGATCATTGTCCCGATAATCGTCACGGTGAATGGTATTATAGCGAAGAGTCTCGACCAACATCTTAAGAGACTCTCGCTAGACGGTTGGGCCAAGGGTCAGATCCAAAAGGCAATGACACTTTATTAACATCAAGGCGTGCTAAAGATATATAAGAAAAACATACCACAGATTATAAAAAGGAAAAGAAGAAAAACAAAGGACACAAAATAGATAAAAATGAGAAGAGAATGTTGTTTGGTATGCGGGAATTACACGCACATGAATTTCTTGACATACCTATCTGTGTTTGTATTGTTAGTGTATGATAAGCTATATTTGTTGGACCAAAAAAAAACCTTCAGCCGTTTTCTACACAAAATTATATCCACTATACAACGTGTTTGTAATCAGTAACTGCAAAAAAAAAAAACATTTTCTCTCCATTTTTCTCTCGTTGATCAAACGACGGCACACGTATGTTCACAGTTTTAATACCACATCCGACTATGTTATTCCTACATTACAGTCCTGTGTTCACAATAGATTTTTATTTGTAAGGAGCCACTCAACTCCCGTATTTGTGTAACTGACATTTTCTTTACCGTTTTCGTTTAAATGCTGACCTTTTCATACGGTTGGTATTCGTTTGAGACGTTATGTTGGCATGAGTTTAAAATATCTGTGTAATGTTTATGTCTATACTGGTTTAGTTACCTAACTAGGACGAAGCAATGATGACTATGTTTTGAGTATTTATGTGTATGTATGTATGTTCATCTGTTCCCTCATAACTTCTTAACTACTTATCATAATTTGACAAAATTAAATGAGGTGTCGTTGGAAGCGTCTTGTTTGGATTTATATTAATAAATGATCCTCTTCGACTATATTCTGTGATTGCAAAGTTTAGACGAGAAATATATTTCTCAGCATTCAATAGTAAAACCATGTGGGTGCTAAATCCATCGCGTTGTAGGGACAGGAACCCGTACTTAGGACTTGCAACCCAAGCGTAAGCTTAAGAATCCTACTAACGCTACTTTGGATATACTTTCCAGCGATGAGTTTATAGTTGTTGGCATCTCGAGGTCTTTTAGTAGATAATAGAAAGGTTTTGCAAAGTTGTAGAATTCTTTGCGAGAGTCTTGATTTCCTAAGGTAATGTGGGTAAACATATTAATTCCAGATAAGCGTCCTTCATCTTAGATCTCATCAGTGCTTAAAATCAGGCAAGGTGTTGCCAAACACGAAACCATTTAGTAAATTTGAGTATATGATATTCTGGAGTTATATTATGGCTATAGTTGTTTATTTTAACTTATACATGTTCCGCATCTACACGAGGCCACGTGCGCGTTGTACTCTGCTTTGACTCCGTGAAGAAGGCCACCGGATTTGTCTGAAACTATAGTCGAAGTATCCGATATAATTATTAAACGTGAGTGAGTGCTTACGTACGTCCAGTTCCAACCAACACTCATCGCATTTCAACTTACTATTTGAATCCTATCGCTCTAACATCTACTGCATACATAAAGTTAATTTAATTTATTTTTCGTAGTATTTTTACTGTTCTATTCGCTCGCCAGACCGTATTGTGCAATAATGTAAAACGGCACGCGTGTCAATGTCGACCCGAGGAACGGAAACGCTGGTCCAGGATCCTCCTTCATCATTTATCTAGGTCGTCGTCTCTGATATTCAATTATCCAGTTAGGACCCGCGACACAGTTGAAAGAAAACAGTAAGCAATGTATATCTTACTGTAAAAGCCTGAACTCATACGGATGCGGGCTGCAGTGCCGTATGGGAGGTAGCTCTGAAGCTCAGGGCTTGATGCTGCGGCGGGAGAGGACTGTCAATATGACGTTGCCGGTTTCCCTACTTTCCGCGGTCTTGACAGGGACTGTCGGATGATAGGCGCAGTGGGCCTGCAGAACAAAAGTAGCATCATTATGACGGTGCGCCGCTCTCCCTATCCTTTGCAGCCGAGGTGGCAGGTGGCGGAGCCTCTTAGCTGATCCGTCACATGGACTTTGGCGTTTAGACGTGGGGTTATCTGGCACCAGTTGCTTGTTTGGTCCCCGAGGTGGGGCGTACAGGTTATGGACGCTGTGTAAATAGCGTGTCACGATGGAGGATGGTGGTCCGGTAACGGACGGAAGAAGGAGTTTCATCACAAGCGTATCAACTCGTGAGCGAAGAATTTGGCTTTGCCCGAGCTGATCCGGCTAAATTCGTCCGGATATGAGGACTGTCCACGTGCCCCTCTGATAAGCTGACAGGTGGTGAAGCCAAGTGGGAAGGGGCTGTGGGTTAGCAGGAGTGCCGGTCTGGCGATCTTCATCCCAGCAACCAGAGTGGCAGGCGGCGAGAACACTAATCTGACCCGTGGCACGGAAATCATGGGCGTTAGGACTTGGAGCCGTCCGACGCCTATTTACTGGATAGATCTCACAGGTAAATCATGAGGTGCCTAGTGTTCCGACACATTTATTACCAGCTGAAGGCTCGGTACGTAGTGCACGATTGCAGCGCTATTTTTAGGCAATCCAAGGACCTACTTAAACACACTTGCACTCAAAAAAAATATCAAAATCTACCCAACCATTTTCTAGTTTTGCGAGACTAACGCACGGCAATTGATTTTTATATAATTATATACGTAGATAGATTTATTACCTTACCTTACCTACTGCTATAACTACACTATGCAGAAACCAGTGGCGTTTGGTACCCATTCCAAAATTGCAATGCTCGTCTTACTCGTCAGCCGATCAAAACAAAACCTTGTTTTAAATGTGTAAGGTCTAAAATAGGTTGCACAAATGTGAGACCGCAGTGCTTTGATTGGATAACCAAACCTTGCTTACCAATTACTTAGAGTAAGTGATTGTCTTATGTACAGTTCAATGCAGATTTACGGTGACTGATCGTATGTTGTTTTCTCAATAACTAATGTTTCGAAAATTCTACAAGCAGATATACATTTTGTATTGAGGGTAGCTCAATGGTTGGCATTGTCGAATCGCACGCTGAAGAGCGTGTATTCAAATCCCGACAATGAACTTTTTTTTTTATAGCTGTCAGGCTTGTTGTTTGACCACAACTCACCTGATGTTAAGTGACGGTGTGGTCGAAGATGGTAAAGCACACCTAGCCTGGAATGGAACTGGCTCTCAAGTGAGGCTACCGAAACACACCGATAGATGCTTGGCGGCAGATTTTCAACTTGAGGGTGGTAGCTAGCCAACCGAGTACTAGAAAGTACTCTACCACCACGCTATGGTTTCCTCACGATGTTTTCCTTCACCGACAGCTCAAGCTCATTGTTGGTGTTTGAACCCACGCCCTTCGGCATGCGAACCGACCACGCTAACCACTGAGCTATCATCGCAATACAACCACCAGCAAGCACTCTTTAAATATTGCTACACAGCCTGTGTAGCAATTCAGCATTACCTGAAACAGCCTGTATTTTAATAATCGGCACCCAGAATATTTTTTTATATCTATGGAGGTAACAGACTATAAATCATGGCGTACTTTTCATCCGATACCATTGGACCCATTGATATGGTAATGTATCGCGTGTGTCCGTGGATGGAAGGCGTTTTGATTGCTTCGATTTATGTTGGGGAGCGTTTAGGGAGTGGACTGAGTAGCTTTTTAGGGAGTAATTTTAACGTGTGCTACTTTCACAGTCATGATATATAATTTAGCCTGTTTCGTGTGTTGAGAGGCGTGGGATCAATTCTCACACAAAGTAAACATTTTGATCTACAAATGGATGGAAACATCAAAAATTAAAAAATCTTGTTTCAATACCAGGCCTCCTTCAGTGCCATTAGTAATGTTGACTCAAGCAGAATTTTAAATCAGAAACTAGTAAACGCATTAACGGCCCTATTTGCGTTCCAGAGACTTAAGTAACGTGTTTTAGTAGAGTAGTTTTATTTAGAGAATACATACGGATTTGTAGCGATAATAGCTCAGTGGTTAACACGGTCAGTTCACATGCCAAAATGTGGGTTCAAATCCTAACAATGAGTTTAAGCTGCCGGTCAAGGAAAACATCGTGAGGAAACCATAGCATGGTAGGAAGGTGTTTTCCATATGGGATCACCTCTGAAGTATTATCTACCAAACAAAAAAAGAATCATCAAAATCGATTCATAATTGGCGGAATGATCGCGTAACATACTTAAAAAAACATACAATCGAATTGAGAACCTCCTCCTTTATTGAAGGCGCTTAAAAAATACAACAACATCTCATACACTTTGGAGATGGCTGGCAAAAAATGCTTTAGTATTAAGTCCTCCTTTTGTATATATTATTTTATAAGTGTGCAATAAAGTATAAAACAAATAAATAAATAACTATTTACTCTGTTTTTGAAAATATCTATATAAATAAAAACCACGTTATATTTATTCGAGAATAATTTATTGTACAGTTGGAATATAAGGTACTTTATAGCTTTTTATAGTTGGAATATAAGCTACTTTATAGCTAAAGCATTTTAAATTGAAAAGATATACCTATAATTTACTAAAATAGAAAAATCCCAGAAAAATCTCTGTTTCTAACTACTCTATACTTACTGGCCTACTTGCATTATTAAACACAGACCTGTATTACTCTGTATTACCCTGTGATCTCTGTCAATGACTAATCTATTATTATTTATGAAAATCGGTGGGTGGCAACTACGGGCAACTTACGGCAAGTTGCCGGCAACTCATGGCGACTTGCGGCAACAAAATCACTAAACAGCGGTATAGAGGATTAGTTAACAATGTTTTGTGGGATTTTGTGGTGTTATCACCATTTAGTATGGACTTAAACTTTTCTTGAATGTATAATTTTATGTGTTTATGTCGTGAGGTGTAAAATCAGACTGGTTAGATTATGTCTGTGTTTTGGATGCAAGAAGACATATATTTTTATGGGAAGATAAAGTTAATAAACAAACATAAAATAACATCAAGAACCGACATTAAAAGAGCACAAAAAGGCACTAAAAAGCTTGTCATTACATGGATTTGTCAGTGATGATAGCTCAGTGGTTAGCGAGGTCGGTTCACACGCCGAAGGGCGTGAGTTCTAACCCCCTAGAATAAGCTTGAGCTGCCGGTGAAGGAAACCATAACATGGTGATAGGGTATTTGCTAGTACTCGGCTGGCCAGCTACCACTCTCATGTTGAAAATCTGCCGCCAAGCACCTAACGGTGTGTTCGCGCAGCCTCAATTGGGAGCCAGTTCCATTCCAGGCTAGGTATGCTTTACCATCTTCGACCACACACAGTTGTGGTGAAAAAAACTAGCCTTTCAACAAAAAAAAAAAACGAAACTATAAATTTGGTCCATTCACTTGAAGTAACCAGCTCGAATCCACCGCGTTATGTAAGTACATAGTATTCAAGTCATTGGATTAGAATTCAAAATAAATTTGCTGCCGAAATAGCTGATACAAAAATACAAAATTAAAAGACTGTTCGGTCGAAGCTTAAATTCAATAAGAGAAAACTATTTTCAGACCTCTTACCTACAGTGAAGATTCTGCAGCACGGCTGCTTGAGATAAAAACAGAGTAATGCACATTTATTAGATTTTGAAACAACTATTTTATTAGAAAATAAAATTAAAAACACAATGTCTCACAGCACCATATCTCTATCACCTCAATAACTAATTGAATACTTATGTACTTTTGTGTGAAAATTCATATTTCCTGATGTTAAGAGACGGTGTGGTCAAAGATGGTAAAGTACACCCAGCTTAGATTGGAGTTGGCTCTTAAGTGAGGCGATCAGAACACACCGTTTGTGCGACAGATTTTCAATTTGAGAATGGTAGCTTGCCATCTGAGTACTAGAAAATACCGTACGACCAAGCTATGGTTTCCTTACGAAGTTTTCTTTATAGACAGCTCAATCACACTTTTTTTTAAAGTTATGAGACGAGCGATACGCTCTCCAGATGGTAAGAGATAACGCCTGTCCATGACCATTGCAGCGGTACACAGAAATTTTAGTAGCAAAAGAAAGTCCATGGCTTTGCTACTTTGGCGCTCATTACTTTAAGACTTTCGATATTTAGTCTCAACAGCCCAGTAATTTTGCTAGCTGCAGTACCCTTAAAACCGGAACACAATAATGATTACACACTACTGTTTGGCGGCAGAATATATAAGTACTGAGCGCCAAAGCAGCGATGCCTTAGGTTTTGTTTTGTTACTCAAAGTGCTATTTATCGTTGCAACAGTCACGGACAAGAGTTATTTCTTACCATCAGGAAAGCTTGTCGTTCTTCTAATTACTTGTACATTAAAAAAAAGTAATATTTTATACCTTAACATACGATGTACTTATCGTGATAACAAAAACATAGCCTACTTGTATGCAAAAATTTAATACGGAAGACACTGGGCTTCGCAACACAGGTTTTTTTCCTACTGCAAAATTCAGGATACTTGTATGATCTGTGCCGTGGTGGTGCTGGCGTAAGAATTGTACCCCACCCTCTCTACCCGTGGTTGCCGTAAGAGTCGGCTAAGGAATGTAATCCGGAAGATGGGCCGCAGCGTCTTCCTTGAACAATCACACTGTGCGAGCGCAGTTAGCTCGCCAACCCGCCTGCCAAGCGTGGCGAGTATTGGCAAAACCCCCCCCCCAGGAGGAGGACTATGTCCAGCAGTGGACGTCCTATGGCTGATGATGTGTATGATCTTTATAATTTTCTATTTTCTACTTTGCTTATAACTAAAAAATAAAATAAATTATATATTTTCAAAACGTGACTTACTGCGTTCTTACGCCGAGCAACCGCACGTTACAGTCGCCACAATAGAACTCAATCCAGCAAATCTCGAAAATAAAACAGCTTCCGATACCGCAACAAAAGGAGTCTGTTAAAAGAGTCCGTCGTGCCACCTCCTAATAAAAGGATCGAGTCTATCTATCATTGCAAGAGTAGGTAAAAAGAACGGAATCAGCGCCGACGTTCCGACTTCGACGTGCTTCGCATGATGCTGTTTGTTCCGGTTTGGTGCAAGCTAAAACCGATTTGAACCTCTTTAAGCAACTCACCGTAGCTTTGTATGGATGCAATATATTTTGAAGACTTCATAGTAAAACATTACATATGAAAGTTATAAGGTGCTATGTGTTTGACCATATCTCAGTGACGGTGTGGTCGAAGATGGTAAAGCACACCTAGCCTGGAATGGAACTAGCTCTCAAGTGAGGCTGCCGGAACACATGCATGTGCTTGGTGGCAGATTTTCAACTTGAGGGTGGTAGCTAGCCAGCTGAGTACTAGAAAGTACCCTGGTGGTAGGGTACTTTCTACTTTGCTATGGTTTGCTCACGATGTTTTCCTTCACCGGCAGCTCAAGCTCATTGTTGTTCATAGATAACGCTTGTCCATGACCATTGCACTGATTCATAAAACAAAGCCCAGGGCATCGCTGCTTTGGCGCTCATTACTTTGAGACATTAGATATAAAATCCCCAATGCATACTAAATTTCATAAAAATCATTGGAGCCGTTTCCGAGATTTATAGATTATAAACATAATATGTACAAGAATTTCTCGTTTAAAGGTATTTGATAAATATCGTAAAACATTACACACAGCCTCATCTGAACCCCAAACTAAGCAAAGCCTGTACTTTGGAAGTCAGATAATTTTGATGATGTATTTACAAAAAAACTTTTTTTGTAAATACATACCTACTTATGTATTATACAGAACACCCAAGCACAGAACAAAAAATTTGTTTATACCACAAAATGCTTGTCATGAGTGGGAATCGAACCCACGTCCTACGGAACTTGAAGCAGACATACTACCAGTGCGCCAACAGAGCAGACTAACAGCAGAGTTAGTCTCAACAGCCCTGCAATTTCGCTAGCTGCAGTACCCTTCAAATCGGAACACAGTAATGTTTACACACTACTGCTTGTCGGCAGAATATCTGGTACTGCGGTGGTATCTATCTAGATGACCTCTTGCTAAGGAGATCTACCACCATGTTGTATATACAATGTTATGGACCAAGTGATTAATGAGTAGTGCAAACCAAGACGATATCGCTACGTACTACGCTTTGTCTTTATGAAGAAAGCCACCGGACGTGGCCGAAACTATAGTCCGAGTATCCGATATCATTAAGTTTGAGTAATCCCCCATAAGTAAAGGAAAATATATTTTTTGGTTACATTTTACTTAAAAACCCTCTTCAGCTTATAATTTAAGCACCAACCAATTGGGCAACGACTAATGCAAATTTATAATAATACTATTACATTTATGTAACTTTTCATATACATAAATTATATTGACACTTGTATTATTTGTTGTGACATTTGTAAACCTAATTTATTTTAACATGTGAAAAATTTATTTTGTCGTTTACTCAATTTATATTAAACTAACTTTTTTTTTTATTATAAATGATTTTTTAAATTGTGACAGGTATAATAGATAAATAACTTTTTTGGGGTCAAAAAATTTACACTTTTATAATAAATGTGAAAGTCTAGTATATTTGTGTCTAATATATGTATGTTCGCTATTTCTGTACAATTTAATGGATTTAGATTTAAAAAAAAAATTGTTACAGATAGTTGTAAAAAATATTTAAAAAACGCATAAAATTACTGTACATTATATTACAGTAATTTTATGCGTTTTTTAAATATTTTTTATTTTATTTTTATGCGTTTGACTCGCCGAATGTTAAGCAAAGATGCGCTCTACGTTGGAGCACGCTTGCCAAGAAGACACCAATTAGTTCATTACCTAATTGACCAAAATAAAAAACTATAAAAACTACAATACTTTAAAAAAAAAACTTCCTTATTGTTTCTGTTTTAAGATATGTATGTTGTAATGTGTTGGTGTACAATAAAGTTATGTTTCTTTCCATTCCATCCAATAATTCCATCCCATCTCATCGCATCCCAACTCAACCGATCCTATTCCATTCCATCCCATCCCATCATATCACATCGCATAATTCCCATCCCATCCCATCCCATCCCATCCCATCCCATCCCATCCCATCCCATCCCATCCCATCCCATCCCATCCCATCCCATCTCATCGCATCCCATCCCATCCCATCCCATCCTATCTCATTCCATTCCATCCCTTCTCATCGCATCCCAACTCAACACATCCTATTCCATTCCATCCCATCATATTCCATCCCATCTGAACACATTCTTATACAGTTTTTTATTCTTCATAGGTAGTTAAAATTAGTGAAATATAGGCTCGCATTTTAGATAGAAAGTAGCATTCCTTAACTTTTAATTTACCAACAATTATTGCTAGCCACACCGAAAATATACTTATCCAAAAAACGTAAAGCTACGTTCCGTTCCGACAGCTAGAACCTATTTCCGTCCCGGACGTGCCACCTGGGGGGCATTTTTAGCCTGTATCATTCATATGGTAATGTCTGAATTAGAGTTGGAAAATAATGGCTCAGTCGAATAAGCATTCGAATAATTTATAATATCATTAATTATATATAGTATGCCACTACTGAGTGCTGGCCTCTTGTTATTGTGAGAAAAATAAGGCTATAGTCCATCGCAAGTGCAGGTTGGCAGAATTTCACACATGTTCGAGAACATTAATAACATTACACACAGCGCCATCTAGCCCCCAAACTAACCATAGGTTAAACTGTGGGAACCAGACAATTGATAGAATAATAAATATATAACAAGCAAATGCGCGCAAACGTTAAAAAGTAAATCACAATAGGCTCACAAGACACCGGCCGAGTTTGGGGCCCATTGATAAGAACATTTTGTAAATCTAAACTTAAGGGAAATATATTATTGTTATTATAATCGCGCACAAAATAATCAGCGTGTTAAAACCCAAATTATTTTATGACATAATAAAGGTCAATTGATTAAAAAAAAATACTTTTATAATTTTTTTTTGTAAATACATACTTAAAATACTTACAGTTACATCCAGACATAGAGCAAACATTTGGTGTCACTTAAATGTTTGTTAAAGGAATCGAACCCAGGCCCCACAGCTCTTTAAGCAGATATTCTACCAAATAAGCTAACAGGGCAGTCTATGGCTGAAAAAACTGGAGAGGCATGCTGCAAGGTTTAAAACATGGACCTCTATCTAGGTCGTGTTAGACAGTTTGCCAAATAGGCTGCAATAGCGTCTTAAATATTTTTCTAATCATTGATAACGAGTTATTTAAATCATTCGAACAATCAAGTTTCGAACTTATTCTTTCGAATACTTGGTTAATTTTGCGTTATAATATTTAATTGCCCAACTCTAGTCCGAATTCTGAATTCTATAGAAGCCTATCGACCCGACAGTGTCCAATGGGGCGGAAGATGGTTCCGATTTATTTTGCTTTGAGTGTGGATTTTCGCATTATAATGCCATGGGCTTCTCTGTTCTCAAAAATACAAATGAAAATGTACCTTAAAATCATTTATAAAATTTAAAGTAGGTATTTACGGTATACGCGTGTCGCAAATGCTAGTTGTCATTATCAACTTAAGCCCATCGCTTGACATCTTTATTTTTACTATTAAGCTCTATTTCTTTACTAGTTCTTGTAGGGCGTGGGTTCAATTCCCACCCACGCCAAACATTTATGTGACGAACATAGGTGTTTGTTTTGTATGGATGTTTTAACTGTATGTCAAATAGATTCTTTGCTGCTCAATATTTAAGTACCTATTATATTATTATTTTCTTTTCATAGTACAAACTTTTCTTAGTTTAAGACTAGATGGCGCGACGTAAAATTCCACTGCTGGACATAGGCCTCCTCCTGGGGGGGTTTTGCCAATACTCGCCACGCTTGGCAGGCGGGTTGGCGAGCGTAGTTAGGTTAGGTGATTGTTCAAGGAAAACGCTGCTGCCCATCTTCCGGATTTCATCCCTTAGCCGACTCTTACACCGTATTACTCTTACTATTCTTACACAGGCACCACCACGGTAAATTTCAATTTTGACTTCAAATAAAAATTTTAAATAAAATAAACTTTCAATTTTTTTTTTTTTTTTTTTTTTTTAACATTACTCTCCACAGACACTGGGGTCCGTGACCTTTGACAACTTTGAAAAACCATTTTTTTTTTTTTTTTTTTACAATATGGGAAGAGGAATATTAGTCAAATTAATCTTAATCTAGGGTTTAATCTAGGGATAAAATGTTAGATTGTGTGTATACCGCGAGCAGACCAGCGACCCGCAAGCAGCACCCGATCACGAGTATGACGCATGTGCCAGCCATCGCCCTCCTCAACCATATCTGAGGGAAGAGAGCGACCCGACACACGACGCCGCCGCAAGAAGGAGCCTTCGATGGTGAGCATGAATGCTTGAGGAATACACACAGTCCTCATTTTACATTTAATAATTACATTAACAAATATATATTAATTTTATTGTTAATTAACTTTCAATATTGATTTTGTTAATATTAGTTTTCAAAGGCTTCGCTTATGTTAATGTAGTTTTATTCTATCCCTTGTGTTTTTTTTTTAATGGATGTATGTTATCTATCTATGTCCTTTTCTGAATGAATGAATGAATGAATTTATTTATATATTTCTGACAACGTGTATGTTATTGCATGATGGTTGATTGCATCCTCTTCTCGCTGCGTTAACCAGTTGCGTAGTTGTGGTTATTTTAGTTACTTATTTTATTGTATTTACTTTTTAAGATTATGTTGGTTTTAGATAAAGGTATATTTCGGATAGATATAAAATAAATGTCATCAAGCTTGGTAAATATTTAAATTAAAACCTGGTCAATATTGTAACCGACACAGCTTTTAAGCGTAAATACACACATTAAAATTATATATATAAGCGATGATAGCTCAGTGGCTAGCGCGGTCGGTTCGCATGCCGAAGGGCGTGGGTTAAAACCCCAACAATGAGCTTGAGCTGCCGGTGAAAGAAAACATCGTGAGGAAACCATAGCGTGGTGGTAGGATATTTTCTAGTACTCGGCTGGCTAGCTACCACCCTCAAGTTGAAAATCTGCCGCCAAGCATCTAACGGTGTGTTCCGGCAGCCTCACTTGAGAGCCAGTCCTATTCCAGGCTAGGTGTGCTTTACCAACTTCGACCACACCGTCACTTAACATCAAACACCTAGCCTGTCAGCGTTAAAAAAATAATATAATAAATACTCAAAATGAACTTCCGCAAAGTAACGCCTGAATCAATCAATACTCATTAAGTGCTTTCATTTGCAAACTTGTTGTTGCAAATCTCTTGCCTACGTCTACATCTATCTAGCAATTCAAACACGACATTTAACGCCAAGGCCTCTCACTACCATTTATTAGCGCTAAATCGTCGTGTCGCGCACTCATTTATCGGCACAATAAAATAAATCACTCTGGTTTAAACGCAGCGACGTTTACTTGCAGTTAACACGTCGCTGCTACAGTTTACTATAGACAACGCGTGCTATGTACCTAGAAGAAAACTTCAAAACAAAAGTACAATAAGTTGCCAGAGACTATTAAAACCACCACTAGTAATGCAATATTTATAATTAAAGTAAAAAAAAACTGAGAGAATATTGTATAGCATAAAAGAATATCTACAAAATGACTATGACTCCAATAGTGATAGTGTTACATAATTTTTTAATTTTTTTTGGCATTTAAGGTAACTTATTTTATTGATTGTTGAATACTATGACTAAATTATTAATTGCTTAGATTATTGATTGATTATTTAGTATTTATTAATTATAATTATATATATATATTTTTTTTAAATTTATATTATTCTTAACTTTGTTATTATATGATAATTATTGCCCTTTTACAGCTAATAATTACATTTGTGAACTGACCAAACATATTTTTTAAACTGTATTGATAATTGTGTAAGTATAATGACTACATAGTTTATGTATATGTTTAAATATGATAATAAATGTTTCTATGCTATTCTAAAGGATGTGTTTTTTTAATGTAAAAGTAATAAGACGAACTATACGCTCGCCTGTCCATGACCATTGCAGCGATACACAGAACTTTAAATACGAAACAAAGTCTAGGGCATAGCTGTATTAGCGATCATCATTCTAAAAATTTCAATGGTTAGTCTTAACTTAACAACCCTGTAATTTCGCCTGCAGTAGGTACTCTTCAAATGAAAAATGAAGAGCTCTCTAAAGACTCTAAGATAATTACAGTTTCCTTTTACTACCGCGAAAGAAGTTGTCCCATTTATGTTTTACCATCACGAATTTGTTTTTTAACCAACTTTAAAAAAAGGACGAGATACTCAATTAGACTGTTTTTTTTTTAATGTTTGTTACCTCAGAACTTTCGACTGTGTGAACCGATTTTGAGGATTCTTTTTTTATTTGAAAGCTGGTGTTTCCCTTTTGGTCCAGTTTTGGCAATGGCATCCATGAGAAAACCAAATGAAGTCGGTTTTTTTGTTAAAATTTTGTTAGTTTTACACAAAGTTCTGGGTACCAGTGCAATAGTTATGAACAAGAGTAATTATTACCATCAGAAAATTTTATTTGTATCATAACTTATTCAAAGAAAAGACGAGGCTGTTTTATTTAAGCGTGCGTGTTCATCCTTTGTGAAAAGTCAGCGTATAGTTAGAATCCGGATTGGTTAAACGTGAATAATCCCGTATAAATGAAACACAGAACACTTATTAATTTTGTTTTTCAACACGAATTGTTTTGACTTGCAACTGAAATACTTATGAAAACGAAAATTTTAAAAAATCGGTGGACATTTCACACAGTGCTATTTCGAACATTCTTTTATTCTAAATAGTTTGACCAGACTCTGGCTGATGTTAAGCAGTAGTGCGGTTAAAGATATAGAACGCTTACCTAGAAGAAACCTATTTATTCTAGACTTAAAAATACCTACATTGTAGGTCTCCGTTAATGAGTTCTCATTTTTTAAAATTTGATTGGGAATTTAGTGCGAGTTTGACCAAAAAAACAGCTATTTTTACTGGCCTAACATGGCAGTAGGTAAATATCGTACTTACTGTATGGTAACACCGAACAGCGGTCTATAGTGCGAAGCAAGACGAGGCCGCGTGAGCTACGTACTCTACTTCAACACCTTGAAAATGGTCACCGGATGTGACCGACATAGTCACACATCGTCGACATAGTGACCGACATTATGCTGAAGTAAAATGAAATTATCGTACTGCATGTACACAGATTTGTACATGATTGTAAAACTTTAATTGTACCTACCAATAAATTTTTATGTTATATCAAAAATAAACAAATAAAATAAATATAGCGCCAAACCCCCAAACTAAGCAAAGCTTGTACGATGAAAATCAGATAACTGATAGAACACTTTTTTTTTGTCGTAAATAGGTATATCTATCTATCTATCTAATACCTTTAAACGAGCAATTCTTGTATATATATATATATTTTATGAATCTCGGAAACGGCTCCAACGATTTTCATGAAATTTAGTATGCAGGAAGTTTCGGGGGCGATAAATCGATCTAGCTAGGTTTCATTGTAAGAAAATTTTCAGCCGAGCAAAGCTCGGTCAACCAGTTACTACTTATAATACACACAAAACACCTTGACACAGAACTAACATATTTTTATACCACAAAGTGTTTTTCCTGGTTAGACCCCACGCCTTACAGCTCTTAAAGCAGATATTTTACTCAAGACTGTCACAATATGGTGTTCCATTAGTAGTAATTTTCATCATAACCAAAGTTCGTCCTTAAAACTTCCACTGCAGCGCTAAATCGTCGCGGAGCACACTCATTTATCGGCACAATTAAATAAATCAGTCCCATTTAGACGCAGAGACATTTACGGGCAGTTGTCACGTTGTCGTCGGTTTAAATGAGCTTAAGGTACGTATTCACTAGACAATAAAAAATCCGGAAGTTTTACGACTTGTCGTTTTACGTAATCACTCTAATATTATAATAAGTTTATATATATTTGTATATATTTGTAAACAAAAAACATCAATTTATTTTCAGTAGTTCATAATACAGTAATAAGTTTTTTGTTTAATTTGATTTAGCTTCTAAGTTCGTCAAATTTTAGTTTTATATTAGTTTTTAGTAAGTTTTGGATAAGTTTTTCAAAACTGTCGTCAAGTTAGTTAAAGTTTAATCTAAATTCTCATCATCATCATCATAATTACAGGGCTGTTGAGACTTGCCATCGAATGTCTCAAAATAAGCGCCAACGCACAGGTGGTTTGGTGCTGGACTTGTTTTACTACTCAAAATTCTGTGTATCGCTGCCATGGTTATGCCTGCCTTCAGGAGAAGGTTTCGTTCGTCTCATTACTTTTACATTTTAAATAAGACAATCTGGGTGCCTTCAAGTCGCGAATGAATCAATTTCTTTTAGGCAAGCGTGCTCCATCGTAGACTACATGTTCACTTAACATCAGACGAGATGGCCGCACGCGCGCACATACATACATACATACACACATACACACACACGCACACACACACACACACGCACATACGCACACACACACACACACACTCTAACACACATACACATATTTATATACATACAATTATTTAAAAATATTGTTTTGTTTTTATGTCTGTGGCATTTTGTTCTCGAATAAGATATTGGGAAAAGAATATTGGTTTCCAAAATACAGTTACCACAAGTTCGAAGCCAATGGGATCATATTAATGTATCCAAAATAAATTGATTTCGATATTTTTGATTTGTAATTTAAACAAAAGTAAAAATAATATAGAATGTCCACAGACTCGCGACAAAAACGCTTTAGTGTATAACCAGCTTTACAAGCAGTTATCTCGGCTTTAAATAGAACGTTTCCAAGATTGTGAAGACTCGCGAGGATCATTGGGATGTTTACTAAAACTATGTTAACTATTATTTTCGTATTATATTTCCGTAATTTCTTCTGAATTCTTTTGCTTTTAGAATGAATTAAATGTTCGCTTTGTTATTTAACATTTTACAACTTCGTTTGAGAATCTTTACTTTTAGGTTTTACTTTGTACTTTTGGGTACCTTTGTCTTTGATTATCTTCTTAAAATCGAAAACTTGGTTTGAACGACAAGAAATGTATACGTCTAATAGTACTACTACTAAATAAGGCCTACTCACTACTGGGTCATACCGAACCGAATCAGCTCTGGTTTTGTAAACTATCCCACTGTTGGGCGTGGGTCTCTTCTCGTTGTGAGAAGGCTAAGGTCTTAGTCCACCATGCTGGCCAACTGCGGGTTGACACACACATCTTCGAGAACTTTTTTTAGGGTTCCGTACCTCAAAAGCAAAAAATGGAACCCTTATAGGATCACTTTGTTGTCCGTCTGTCTGTCTGTCAAGGCACTTTTTCTTAGGAACCCGTGGAGGTATCAAGCGGAATTCCTATCAAATACTCAAGTCTACTGTCCCTTGAAGCTGTGAAAAAATCAAACTTCTAAGCCAACGCAATCAAAAGATACAACCTTTTATGCTGCCAATTTTCGACACTCGCAAGGGAATCAAAACCTACAGAGTACTTCCCGTAAACTCAGAATCTTGAAATTTGGTACGAAGCAACGTCTTATAGCACAGATAAAGAAAAAATGCGAAAAGCATAAATTAGCAATAAAAAATATATCATAACTTTTACTTATATACCTACAGGTGTGTACGGAACCCTCGGTGCTCGAGTCCGACTCGCACTTGTTTTTAATGAACTCTCGGATATGTATATGTTCTCACGATGTTTTCCTTGTATAAAGTCAGCGGCAATGCTCACATAACTTAGAAAAAACAGTTGCGTACCTCGGGAATCGAATCCAGAACCTCCAAATTCTAAGCCAGACGAACTCCCAACTTGGCTGTCGAAGCTTGGTGTACAATTTTTCTAAAGCTATGAAAAATCTCTTTTTCTGGGAGGATTTTTTGTGATCTTTTTCTCAACGTATACGGACTCTTCTATATATACCTCAGTTGACAGTAGCTCTCCTTCCTGTAGCGTGTGGGTCTTATTCCCACCCAAGGCTCACATTTATGTGACGAATATTAAATTTCTTCTGTGTTTGTTCGATTTAATTTATTTATTTTATTTTTATTAGCTAATTTCGAATATTTTTATATTATGTGAAACTGACTGAAACAACTTGGTGGTAGATCACATTAGCAGGAGGTAGTCTAGGTACCACCGCTGTACCAGATATTCTTTCGCCAACCAGTAGTGTATAGTACTGTATTCCGATTTGGAGGGTACCTTTCTATTTTTATTATTAATAGGCCTGTGTTTGACCACCAACTCGCTTGATGTTAAGCGAAGATGCGGTCTACGGTAAAGCACGTTCACCTAGAAGAATCCGAAGCATATAGTGAAATTACAGGGCTGTTGACTTGTTGAGTCTAACCATTAAAAGTCTCAAGCAGCAAAGCAGCGATACCCTGGACATTCTTCTGTTACTCAAAGTTCTGTGTATCG
The DNA here is from genome assembly GCA_950106695.1 of Biston stratarius. Classification (NCBI taxonomy): domain Eukaryota; kingdom Metazoa; phylum Arthropoda; class Insecta; order Lepidoptera; family Geometridae; genus Biston; species Biston stratarius. Next base: position 21,448,613 of record OX467108.1, on the reverse strand, counting down.
CTGCAATGGTCATAGATATGCGTTATCTCTTACTCGACTGGTCCTCGTTTCTCACAATAATTTAAAAAAAAAAAAAAAAAAAAAAACTAAATTAAACTAGTTGAGGTGTTTTCATCGCAGATATCTTTTTTACACTATTATCTTTATGAATATTCTCACAGAAAGTATAACTTAGTTTCAATACTTCATACTTAGTGCTTACTTAGAAGCTGAAAGCCATTAAAAGTTATTTTAGAAATTTGAATTAATCCTCTTCCATCTATTCAGCTTAAGTGTAACTGTGGAAACTAAGTCTTAATTTAACTTTGTACAACTTTGGTTTCAAAAAACACGCAAGTTTAAGTTTTATTTTTATGGTTTTCATATCTAAAGTATATCTATACAACAAGATCTTATAGAAAGCATCTTTTCATCGTTATTTTCAACTTTTTAAACTGGCTATAGTCGGTCACAACCAGTTATAGCCTGTTACAATCGATTATAGCTCGTTACAACCGGTTTACAAATTTTGACGCAACGTACTTATTTTAAACAAGCAGATTGGCCTACAATATTACCCAAATTATACGGGATAAAAAAAGTAGCTTGTATATCCAAGGTATAACCTACCTGAATTTTGAATTTTATTCAAATCTGTTAAGGCACTCTAGGTAGGTATTCAATAAGGTTTTTACAATAAAAAATAATAAATAAACATTTTAAAGCAGCATTTTTTTATTAATTGTGATGATTGTTTTGAAGGGACCGATGTCCTCAACACATTGCTGTGATAAAATCTCTCGAAAGAAAAAAATGTAACCTCTAAAATAATACTTTAGTACGTTTTCAGTGTAAATTTTGTACGAAGACATATTATTAAAACTATTGAAGGTTAAGCACAATATTATTTTTGATAGTACATTTGCCTTGTTTTTAAAATTGCCAATACTCGCCACGCTTGGCAGGCGGGTTGACGAGCGCAGTTAGGTGTGATTGTTCAAGGAAGACGCCGCTGCCCATCTTCCGGATTACATCCCTTACCCGACACTTACGGCAACCAAGGGTAGAGAGAGTGGGGTACTATTCTTACGCTGGCACCACCACGGCATCTACAAAAACAAGCCTGTCAACCACAAAAAAAGTTCCATTCCAGTCTAGCTGTGTTTACTAACTTCGACCAGTGTCACTTAATACCAAGTGAGCTATGGCCAAACATTACGTCTATCGTAAAAAAATACTATTCAGGAACAGAACCTTAAAAAATAATAACCTAATCTAATTACAGAAACCAAGACACGCGAAATTGCGTGTTCTCACGAACAAACTGGTGCAGCTACAGTTAATATTGCAAATGGATTAAGAGCAAATCTCGTTAGTGTCCAAAGGATTTGATTTGAGAAGATTAGATGGTGGTTGTATATTAGTTGGGAACGAATGTTTTTATGTAAAAGTAATAAGACGAACGAAACACTCTACTGATGATAAGAGATAACGCCTGTCCATGACCATCAAATACAAATAATTTATTGATAGCACCGAAATTTCACCGAAAATCACCGATATTTTTTCCATTCATATTAAAAAATAACAACATAAAAAAACAAACATTAAAAATATCAAAATCATAACATATATCAATATAATGAAAATGAAAATATAAATAATATTTAAAAAATAAAATATCTATGTCAATATGATGAAATGTCAATAAAAAATTTATAATTACTTACTAGGTAGTCTAATTCAATAACCTTTTATTTTTAAACACTCCACAAAGCAGCGATTTTGGGTATCGCAGCGATACTCAAAACTTTGAGTAACAAAACAAAGTCTAGTGCATTGCAGCTTTGCTGCTCATTACTTTAAGACATTTGATGCTTAGTCTCAATGCCCTATAATTCAGGAAAAAAGTGTGCAGCTGTACTCTTCAGCACACTTTCTTCTCAATCCTCTTTCTTGCAGTACTTACCCTACTGTACACTTCTTTCTTGATTCTCCGTCTTGCAGTATCCTTCACCACACTTTCTTCTTGATCCCAAGGATTGTGCTCCAGTATTCTTCAGTTCCTTCTTAATCTTTCTCCTTGCAGTACCTTTGCTTAAACTTCTATCTTGATCCTAGAAAGTGTGCTGCAGTATACTTCACCACATTTCCTTCTTCTTCTTTCCTTCTTTTCCTCCTTTACCATTTGGCACACCTCCTTCTATATCCACCTTGTTGCAGTACCTTTCACTACACTTCCTTCTTGATCCTACAAATTCAGATAGAAAAATCCAGATCAGTTCTGTTTAGTAAATAGTTATGCTTTTTTTACTGTAAAGAAGATATACATATACCACACTGGTCCAGTGCGAGTTGGCGTGTAACACACATCTTTGACAACATTAATACTTTTCAAATACCCAGACGCAGAACAAACATTTATGAGACGTATATAAATTTTTATTCTGGTTGGGAATGAAATCCACGCCCAGAGCTCAAGTAGAAGAACTTCTTTATGGTTGACAGGTTAGGTGTTTGACCACAGCTCACATGATGTTAAGTTGAGTGAGGTTGCTGTAACATACCGTTAAGTGTTTGGTGACAGATTTTAAACTTGAGGGTGGGCGCCTTGCCAGCTGAGTATTAGAAAATACTCTACCTTCATGTTCCGCCATCTATAGTTTCTTCGCGGTGTTTACCTTCAACGGCAGCTCAAGTTTACTGTTGAAATTTGAAATTGCGCTTACCACAGCTGAGTTACAAGGATCATCGCTACAATCTACTACCAACATCAAAAATTTGAAATTGTTTATTAACTTAATTTAAAAAAAACAAGAGAGACAAACAACGCTAAATTTAATAACAACACAAATTCTTAATCGAAATAAGTTGAATTACAAACATTTCTCGGACAAATCCCTCCAAACACTCAGAGAACAAAATATTTACCCTAGAAGTGCCATTATTGACTCTGGGCGAGAGGCGATCCCGATTTCTGTTATAAAAACTTATGCAAATAACTCGCAATCGGGAGCGAAAGTTTGTCGCGCTACCACTGATGGAGGAATGCTGAAGGATGACGAAATAATAGATGCGGTAAAAAATTCGTTTCCAGAATCGGAGAGTAGCGTTGAAAGTCGTATTTTAAAGTTGAAACTGCCGTATTTTAAAGTTGAAACATTTTTATGCTTGACAGGCTAGGTCTTTGACAACAGCTCATCTGATATTAAGTGTCAGTGTGGTCAAAGACAAGACACACTTATCCTGGAATAGCGCTGGCTCTCAAGTGAGGCCACTGAAACACCCTTAAGTGCTCGGCGGTATAGCTTGAGGGGTAGCTAGCATTAGAAAGTGATATCATGTTGTTTTCCTCACCGGCACCTCGAACTCATTGTTAGGATTTGAACTCACGCACTTCGACGTGTCTACTGTTTGCGCTAACTACTAAGCTATTATCGTTTAAATGACTAAAACTGTTTATGTATCAGAAACAAAAATCATAGTCTCTTAAACTAACACAATTTTTTAAAATTACCATGATTGCGTCAACATAAAGTTACTTGCCATAATAAAATAGAAAATTGATTGTATGTTTGTTACTTCTTCACGGTCAAGTGGCTGGATACATTTTGATGAAATTTGGTATAAAGGTAGCTGACAACCTGGATAGGTTACTTTTTATCCCGAAAAATTTAACGGGTAACACTGCGGGACGCAGCTAGTTAACTTTTAAAGGGCTCACGTGTACGTTGCCACATCTACAACATTGTACTTCTGCTACTGTATTCAAATATTCTCTCCCATCACCGTCGCCTCGCTCTAGTGTTTATGTTTGAATATTTTCGCAGATTTATAGAATGTTTTGAATCTTATGTAAGTACTCTGTTTCGTGTTACGTAAGTTAATAAATTTCTTATATGAGATCAACGAGTTCTTTGTACCTAGAAATTATTTAAAATGAAAAACAGCGTGCAAAACAACCAAGCAATCTGCGTTATTCTTCTGCAGATGACAATTATGTCAATAAAGACAAAAATACTAAATTTTATAAATTTCGTCATTGTGTCATGTTAAAAAACCCTGATTTATTTACAAATTTTTTTCGTGGTGTACTGAGCAAAGTGTATACACTGCTCTGCAGTTGAAATGAGCTAAATGAGTAATTGGATCACGGATTTTTTTGTAAATACGTACCTGCCTACTCATAATACTTAAATATGAATAAATAAAAGAATATTGAAGGACAACACACGTCTCAAACCAAAATCACGGCATAATATGTCACCTTTTTTCAAGCGGTAAAACTATCTAATGTAGTCAAGGACGGAAAGGTTATAAAGTTACGAGTATAAACGTCCCACACAATATTATCAAGGCTCCATAGTTCCAGGCTTTAATAATTACATTTTTGTGGATTAAACTCACACGCTATCCACACTGAAGTATGCAGGTTAGCTTGCTGCGATGAAATTGAAAAATGCTGAGTGGAAATTCTTGAGAGAATCCTTCGCTAGTTGTTTAAAATTTTATTTGAAGAGTGTAAAAGTGTTAATTAACAGTGGGTATTACAGACTTTTTAAAAGAAGAGATCTTCTATAAGAAGATATTGAAACGAAATTGAAATGAAATGAAATTGCAATTAAACTGAAACGAAATTGAAATGTAATGAAAATACAATGAAATTGAAACGAAATTGAAACAGAAATGAAATGGAAATAAATGTAGTAACTATTTTTTATTTAAATGTCACATTATTTATTTGCTGAAAAAACGTTTTCAATAACTCTTTAAGGTACGTATATTTGTTAATCTTATACATAACCAAAACAATATAATACATTTTTAGAAGTGTAACAACATCTCTCTTCTGTTGTTAATCAGTAGTGTTTTCCATTTTCGGTTGCCTGAAAGAAATTGCTTTTAGTGGTAAGGCCGCTACTTGTGGCACTAGCTCATAAGATGCTTTTGCCCGTGACCAATAATTGTAATTTTTAGTTGGGAACATTGCAAAGAGTAGTCTTATCACCGTCCTCATCAGTGATGATATTGATGATGATTTTCTAGTTGTTTTGTTTTGAATCCTTCATCTCAGTTCTAATAAATACCATCTTAACATTATCAAGTTTAAGTAAAGGGCAATATCTTACGCGATAGAAGGCTTTTAAAAGATAAAATCAGCGCAAACGATTAACTATTGATGAATCATCCATACAGTTGTCGAGAATTCAGTTGCAAACGTTTTAAAATTTACTCGCGTTTTAACCTTACATTGCTGGATATAAGGTTGTTTATTGCAATAGACGTAGATAAGCTGCTTGTGATAATTTAGAAACATAACTACTTAAAGCTTCGCCCATCGATCATTCCGAGAAGGAATAGTATTAACAGATATTTTACATGGCGATTTTGTCTTTTTGATTCTTACTTGCTAATTTCGCCAGAGAACTAAGGCTACAGCTATTATACTAGCTTAACGTATCAGCAATCTAAAAGTTGCAATCGCTGGAGTAGACGTGTTATAGAGTAAAGACCGCGAGGACCATTATGTCATTATGTCCATTAGTGGACGATAGGTTGATGATGGTGATGGTATAACAAAATAACTTTTAAAAGCAGCTCGACCGATATGGCTGATTTATTTTTCTTTTGTATGAAAGAAAGTTTTTGGAAAAATCAACGTCGTGAAAAGTCGAAATTTTGATGGTATCAAGTTGCCAAAATATTTTGCGATTTCTGAGATGTGCCCAAAGTGTTCATAACAATGAGTTCAATGACCCCCTTCAGTCAATCGGTATCTTTTAGGCAAGCGTGCTTCATCGTACATCGTAACTTCATTTTACTTTAGGTGAGATGGCGATCAAAAAAAAAAAACTTTTTATTCATAAAAAAAAGATTTCATGTAAAACTAAAAAAAAAAATACTTTAAAAACTATAAAAAAAAAATTGTGTTTTATTTTATTAGAACATAATTAACATAGCATTATCAATTTCTTTAATTATTTACCACCAAGATTTTCATCAGTTCGCCTCGCAAATCGTCAGATGACTCGACTAAAAACCCATCATCAATTCATCCTTAGAACAAGTAATTACATAAACTAGTGCACTGAGTGCTTGTCATAACTCAAGAGGCACCTAATCAACGACTAGGCATCGAGAGAAACTGCGAAATTATTAAATATTTGACACAGTGCAACGACAAAAACAAAGACAAAAAAAGAATAGGGTAGGTAAATGTCAAAACAAGTTAAATCAAACGCATAAAAAATAATAGTTTCTAGTTACTCCAGCCACTGGGGCGCTGTCCCACTTTCCATAAATATTCTATAGTTTACGTGGAACGTAAATCTCTCAAATTAATGTGTTAGCCCCTCAAGCCAGAGATTAAATAATAGTTACATTGTAAGACAAGACCGACAAAAGAAAAACACAACTACAAAATATACAGAATCTTTACTTTCTGAGAATGCAATATTCTAAATTTTACACTCAATTTTAAATTCCAAACATGTATTGTCGTCGCCTATCCTGTATCTTTTATATTGCATTTCTATAAACCTACCAATTTATACAGATCCATTTCGCTAGAAACAGGTGAAGTGTATTATATGGAGAACATAGGTCTTGGAAAAATGGTTACGTAGCCAGAACATGTTAGGTACCATCTGGTAGCCTAATAAGGGAAGCATGCGTAGGATTTCAATGCAAGACTTTGAAATTGAAGATTAGTTCTCGAAAGTTATTGTCGTAGGTTATGTTAGATATGCTGAACCATCGACGCGGTAAATTCACAGGAAGTGTGATGCCAAACTAAAAAGAAAAAAGGTCCAGTGTGACGTTGACAATCAAATTTAGCGTGATGGCGGAAACACGGAAACATCATGTCACCGCATTGTACTATTTTTCAAAACTTGTGATTTTTTGAGTGATCATTTCCAAAAATAATGATATGTTCATAAATTGTCGATTACATTTGCGAGTGAGGGAAAGTGAAGTACCTACAGTGAAAAAAACATGACTTTTTGTGTTGCTTCCAAAACTTCATCGAACAAAAAGTAATATTTTACCATATAATATCACATAATTAAATTTTATTTAAACACTATTTTCATACTTAATTACTCGAAGCACACATCGGTTTTGGAAAAGCGTTTTCGCTACAAAGAGCATATTTCTCTCCATCAAAATAATATAGTTACTGAAAAACATCATCATCATAAGTAGGTATGTACATATCCATATATACTCGTACATATGTATGATTGTATACCTAGATTTACTAACTATGCGTTGCGTGGATATTCACAGACGGAATATGCACAATGCACATAAAATAACCATAAATATGATTATTATTAATATTAAAACACGCATCTTCGAAACAATGCCGCGCATGGCTATGAAACTTAAACCGCATACATTTCACAACTAAACGCGAAAAGGTTCCCTTAACGAGCATTATTCAATACAAAAAAAAAACCACAGCATTTTAATCCCTCTATAAACGGTGAAAAAGTCTACAATGCCCTATAAAGTTGATGAAGATGCTATCACGAGAACTGAGCTATACAGTCTGTCCCCAAAAATTGCAAACATTTTTAAAATTTGCACGGGAATTTTGTTTTATTTTCTGTGTTATCAAAGTTCAAGTTAGCGTGGCTCGATATAAGACGGTGTAGCAACTTGTATGGTGGTAGCTAGTGAGTTTTTTGTGCAGTAAGCATGTGTTATTGAGGTTCGCAGGGGCATTGAATACGCATTGGTGGGCCGGGACCGGTTTGTATTATACCGTGGCTGCCCACCGTGTGTAAAGGACTTGTGAAAAGAAAAGTAGTGAAATCATTTCATAATATGCATTTTTTTAACTAAAACTCATAAGAAACTCGTTAGATCAAACTCTTTCGTATCCATGGCTATATATTGTGCCATTCATGGCCACATAGAATACAGAGGGAAAACAAGAAAAATTTTTTTTGGCGGGAACCGAAAAATCCTATCGTTGTTTATTGCATATAGCAACTTTTTTTCGTGTAATAAGTTTTTAAGTTAAGTGTAGTTAGTAGTGGTGCTTTACTCATAAGTGACGAATTACGTGCTCACGTGTAGGAATGTGATATGATGTGGTGAAACATGAAACAGTTGTTTTTTTTTTTTTTTTTTTTTTTTTTATGTAACAGTAGTGAGACGAACGAGACGCTCTCCTGATGTTAAGAGATAACGCCTGTCCATGACCATTGTAGCGATACACAGAACTTTGAGTAGTTAAACAAAGTCCAGGGCATCGCTGCCTTGGCGCTCATTACTTTGAGACTAGATGGTTAGTCTCAATAGCCCTGTAATTTGTCTGTTGTTGTTTTCAAAAAATTGTCGAAGTAATGATAGGCACTACCTTACTAGGGCATAGCTGGACTTGAATCTCATTTATTTTGTATGACTTACCTAGAATAATTATTTATTTGATATTTCACCAAATATTGGAATATATATGTATGTATATCAAAATACTGGACAGCGACAAATGCTTAAAGTGTGATCTGAAAAACAAAAATATGCATGTGTCAGTAGAAATATTGCAAATATTTTGTTATATAGTATGTGATAGAAGGCTTTTATATAAGACTTAAAAAACAAACGAGGTATTCTTAAAAGAAATATTGCGATATACGAAAAATCTTGTAATGAATTATTATAGATTAAGTAAGTATTTGGCAGTTACAACGTTTGTACAATATTTCTTTTGCAGTTTTTTAATATTAATTTTAATGTGTTTTAAAATGAATTGTTTTATTGGCACATTTAGGAGTCGAAACGGTAAAAATATTATTTTATCGTTAAACTGAAGTAAGTGAACTTATAAATCATAAATATTGGGTAAATACCGTTTTTACTATAAATCGCTTTTGTGCCTAAATGTACCGAAACAATATCATTCACCGTCCGTATCCGCTAAAATAAGGTCGAACATTTAAAAAACTAAAAGAGTTGACTGAGCTCATTATTTGGCATAATCTTAATGACATATTAAATCAGAATAATGATTATTATCTGCAGAGAAATGTCAGCAAGTCATATTGGAGATAACATTCTTTAAGAAGGCCTTCATCGCGTATACAAACTTGTCAAGTTGTCTCCCTCACACAAACAAATATTTAAAAACAGCAAATTTTTAGCGTGACTAGCTGAAAAGGAATATCGCATCTAGCTAATCTAACTCTAAAATGCTAAAAGTAATTATGGTGGGAACGCGGAAAAGTGTCACCAATTTTTTTTCTTTAAAAGTAATAGTTTTTATAATACCTACTTATAATGCTGAATTACGTGTGTGAGTGTGGGAAAATAATATAATGACTTATGATATAATAAAAAACATGACATTCTGTGTTGTTTTCAAAACTCCATCGAAGCTTGTAGTAAAATCACCACTATTTTACTAACGTATGACTCTATATTCAACTATGACTTACTTTGTGCGACTTTGACTTACATGTAACTATATTTTTCATTAAATAATTAAAAATATCGTAACTGATGTCACTGACAAGCGCAAAAAATTGGACGCTAAAAAAAAAAGAAAAAAAAACGCTAATGAACGAATTAGTGTACCACAGAGATATACTTGTATAGAGTTGTCCGAAGATTGGCACTCAAGTGGCTGGCTCTCTCTCAAGAATACTCCGTCAGGTGTTTGGTGACAGATTTTTAGCTTGAAGGTGGTAGCTTGCTAGTCGAGTACTAGAAAGCAACCTATGGTACGCTATGGTTTCCCTATGAAGTTTTCTTTCACCGGCAGCTCAAGCTCTTTGTTGGGGTTTGAACCCATGTCCTTCGGCGTGTGCACCGACCGCACTAACCACTAGTCTATCATCGCTACAACGCGTAACAAAGTATTTAAGATAAAATAGCATCGTCATATTAATGTATAGTATATCTTAGAATAAATACTTTCCCATGTGTTTGGACAAACAGCCATACAAATAAACACGATGCCACACAAATAAACAAGATGGTAAACTTGATATTTTAACGAGCAGTCCGCTTTAAATTTATAATGTCACCTTTGTATTCAACACTCAATGCTTACCAATTTTGCTCGCGACTGTATAAGAGATGCGGTGCTGTTGGAATCGGTTATATCGGTTGTTTTATGAAATGACTAGAAAGGAGAACAATTTTTTTTTAAATGCCGGTAACGTCATAAAGACCTAATTGAAAGGTAAATTGAAATGCATATCTTGTTGATTTATCCGCGTTTCAAGATTAGGCTAAATTTTCTGGATTTGGGTGAGTGTAATCAATATCTGGACGTTGTTTTGTTACTCAAAGTTCTTTGCATCGCCACAATGGTCATGGACATGCGTTATCTTTTACCATCAGGAGAGAGTCACGTTCGTCTCATTACTTTTAACATTATAATAAAAACTTTATGATGCGTAAGTAATAAATTTTCACCCGATTAGTCGTATTAGATAAAGTAAGAGGCAGAATTTATTGGTAAGATTCGAGATTCGTTTTCTTTTGACATGAATGTCTTTAAGTTTATGTTTTACCTAAACGGGTTTCATTATGTCGGATATTTCGACTATAGTTTCGTTCACATCCGATGCCATTTTTCGGGGAGTCAAAGTAGAGTGCAACGCGCCCGCGTCTTCGTCATGCTTTCCACTAAGAGCTGCTGCGCGCTGTTTTTTATGCGATTATCTGAACGTTTGATTTAATATTTATTTATTCTTTATAAGCCTACCTGTTTGGCGGCATTTGTTCTTATAAATCAAGTTATTCGTTACGCCCAAGCCGCATTGTCCTCGCCTCGTGCGCGGAAACGAAAAAAAATATTTTAGCTCGAATACGTCAAAATGTGTTTCGTTGAAAGTCAATCGTCACAGTAAATATCGGACAAGTTTCACAGTGAATACTTTGAAGTATTTAGAAACTTTTTTGTATGACAAAAAAAGGATACAAATTTTCTTGTGATGGGACAAATAAGCTTTCTTTCTGGTAAAAGATGATCTTTGGACTCAAAAACTTTGCAGTACCCAGAGTTAGCAATGTGCACAGATAAAAAAAAATGTTTGAAACATATTAGTTCAAAATTTTTCTAATACGTGGACTCGAAGGCAACAGATTGTCGGGCAAAAAGCAATAGTAAAAAAAAATTATAGTGTTTTTTTTTTAAATATTTTCGGCTTCATAACTTAAAAAGAAGCTAATACGATTTTTCTTAATATAGTTAAGTAATGCTCTTGAGTTGCAGTCAGACACGTGTATAGATTAGTACATCAAAAATGTAAAAAAATGTTCCGTACCTCTTCTAATTTGCTTCCGAATAAATGTTTGCAAAAAAAAAATTAGTAATTTTTAAGCTTACGCTACTTGTTTTTATCAACGGATCTTAATCGCGCACAAAACCAATAATATAGCCGAAAGGTTTTTTTTTATAGCTGACAGGCTTGGTGTTTGTCCACAACTCACCTGATGTTAAATGACGGTGTGGTCGAAGATGGTAAAGCACACCTAGCCTGGAATAGAACTGGTTCTCAAGTGAGGCTGCCGGAACACACCGTTAGATGCTTGGCGGCAGATTTTCAACTTGAGGGTGGTAGCTAACCAGCCGAGTACTAGAAAGTACTCTACCACCACGCTATGGTTTCCACACGATGTTTTCCTTCACCGACAGCTCAAGCTCATTGTTGGGGTTTGAACCCACGCCCTTCGGCATGCGAACCGACCACGCTAACCACTGAGCTATCATCGCTATAAGTATATAAAGTAATAAAGTAAATAGTAAAATAAGTAGTAAAGTATATAAGTATATATTTACGTCCAGGTAAATAAACAAAACTAATTGTATAGTATTTTGTGCGCGGTTAAGACACCGTGATAAACAAAATAAATAAAAAAATCTGCTATTATAAAAGAGTAGTTAGCTACTGTACATTGCATCAGTTCGATACCATCACCACCGTAATACACAAAATGTCAATGATTTTACAAGATTTTTAAACGTGAACAGTATTTTTTATTCTAAAGGCTGGCTTCATTATGGCCTTCCCCTACAGAGCCAAGTCTCTCGGCACTCAGGAGTGAAACAATAGGGCCGGTGTTGAGTATCGATGGCACTTGTCAAAAAATAACCGCCAACCGCCGCGCAAAGAGCTCCGTAGCCGCGATAACGTGCGTTTTGCTTCTTTTGTAATTCTGAGAAACTTTACAATTTATTCGAATAAACTTTGATAGAAGTTAAAAAACGCTATTTTCATAATTAGTTCCAATAAAAAAACAAGCGTCTTATACATTAACTTCATTAAATGTAGCAAATTTACTTTACTAAAAAAAAAAAAAAAAAGAATACAGCTTTATTGTACATCAACAATCGATATTTTATTTTAAAAAAGATATCTAAACAAAAACAAAACAACATTAGGACTAATTTGTAGTAGTACAACGGCGGCCTTATCGCCTAAAGCAAATAAATGTGTTATTTATACATAATTATATTTTTTTTTTATTTTATGAATTTGACCAACACGGCAAATCATCCAATTACATAAGCCTAAAAAATATATGCTACAACATACATGTCCAACTTTAAAAGTAGGTATTGTATAATCTACTTTAGATTAGTTCGGGAACAACTAAATTACAAACCCAATTTCACTGTACGATGCAAATCATCCTAGGAATCGATTCGACAACTCGTACAACTAATAAATCGAGTCAAACAATCGTCGGGCAGCTTTTGAATATAAATTTAGCTGGGATTCGATTACCGTTATCTCGGTGCATCGATTGCAGATGATCGGGTTGGACGCTACAAACACAGGTTAGGATGTATAGATTGGATACAATTACGTGACACTAGAGTGCGCCACGGCGAATAGTTTAGACGTTTTATACTATGTTATAAGCTTCGGTGTACTATCCGGAAAGGTGGTCATTGTAATCATCGTTATGAACAAATTTTACTTTCCACACAACTCTGAAATCGCGAAGTAAGTTGAGCTATTCCATACGTTTCCAGGGTCAATGATTTTATTTCTATGAAACAGTCAATTTTTTATTCATGATTTCCAAATATTGCTCTTGTAATATTTATTCCAAATGATGTGTAAAATAACCCCCCTTAGTAAAACCCCCTTTAGTACACCCCGAGCTTTTAACCCTATATAGGAAGGAGTATGCGAAAACGTAGGAACAAGCCGAAGAATAGAAAAACATTTATTGTACTTATTGTATTTGTACTCTGTAACTTTTATTATGAAGTTTTGGTGGGAACGCGGAAAAAGTCATGTAGCCAAATTGTGTTTTTTCCAAAACTAGTGTTTTTTTCGAGTATTCTTGTATAAAAATAGCGGTGTTTTATTCATAAAGTGCGGAATTATATTTTACAAATTAATTTGATTTTCATTATTGTTGAGAGAATTTCTTCCGGAAACTTAATTTGTATGCTGAGTAAAAGGGTGGTATGAATATGAAAATGTTTTGAAAATAATTTATCATAAGCGTGTGGTGCATCTTCAGTTGAAAACAAAAAAGGAAAAATGTAAGGTGCTATAAAGGATTCATAGAGTTACAATGACAACTCAAGACGGTTATGACCAGTGCAATGCGATTCAAATGTCTTGATGCTTATGTTGTTTTTCTTTGAAAAGAAACGACATTCACAGATTGTAAAAAAGTTCAGTTAGTGTTTTGCAGAATATAAGAGAAGCCTCGTTGGCCCTACAATTTTGCTCTTCGCACACGAAATATACAAATGAAAATACTTTAGGTTAAAATGAATTAGTTCAATGTCTCGAATGAAAAAAAAAACAACGTAGCGACATGACTTTTACGCGTTCCCGCCAAAACTTACAATAAAAGTGTTTTTTCTTTCTTCTTGGCATCGCACTCTGTGCCACTTTCAAAGTTTTTTTCTTTATAGTCAAATTCCAGTCTTGGTCATGTCCAGTCTGTGCCAGTCAAATCTATTCATGCTTTAGTAAAGTAGTGGCGACTGTACTATAAGCTTCGATGGAGTTTTGGAAGCTACACGAAAAGTCATGTTTCAACGCATTATATCACTTTCCCACACTCGCGTTTTTAATTCGGCACTTTATGAATAAAACACCATTATATTTATACATAAATACTCGAAAAAACAGTAGTTTTGGAAAAATTTACAATGGGGCTACATGACTATTTCCGCGTTCTTGATAAAACTTCTTGAGGTCGCAATAGCGATTAATCAAGACTCGATGTAAGTCTTGTCAAAAGAGAATGTAACCTTTGCTACATATACCCATTTACATATCGAGAGCGTCTTCGAATAAAACCGTAACTGAATTCCGCATATTTACTGCATTGCCCTGAGCTTTAAGTGCCTTAAGTGCGAATTTGCCCGAGTGGGAATCTGCAAACAACGGTGCTGTTAACGGGAATGTTGAGCCATACAAGACCATGTGTCTGTTAAACCTGAGAAAATGCCGTAAAATAGACAATAGTTTTGTGATGTTTTGTCAATGATTCAACAGACATTGAATATTCGATACAATTGTGGATGTTAAGACAGACTAGTTGGTGATCGTCGGACTTCCAATCAGGTACAATCTGGGTGCCTTCAAGTCGCGAGTAAATCGGTTTCTTCTAGGCGAGCGTGCTCCATCGTAGACCGCATCTTCGCTTATCATCAGGCGAGATGGCGGTCAAACGCAAGCCTATTAGTTATAAAAAAAAAAAAAAAAGAATGTACTCGGTTCAAATCCCACGTACCTCTGTCTTTTCTATGTTATTTACATATTGTTAATTACCGTGAAAACTTGCGTGTCTAAGATAATTATCTTAAAAGAGAATGTCAAGTCTGCTAACTATAATAGCACTTGGCCAACATGTGTTTATATAGAGCCCACGCCCAATGCCCATCACTGGGGACAGTGTTCCGAAACAATTTAGTGTTGCTTAGTAAATTACTTGGTAGTAAATCTCCTTTAGCAGGAAGTTGTCTAGGTACCACCACGGAACCAGATATTCTGCCGCCAAGCAGTAGTGTGTAAATATTACTGTGTTCCGGTTTGAAGGGAACTGCAGCTAGTGAAGTTACTGGGCTTTTGAGATTAACCATCGAAAGTCTCCAAAGTACTGAGCGCCAAGGCAGCAATGCCTTGGACTTTGTTTTACTACTCTAAGTTCTCTATATTGCTTCAATGGTCATGGACAGGCCTTATCTCTTACCATCAGGAGAGCGTCTTGTTCGTCTTGGTACTATTACATAAAAAAAGTTAAGCGTACTCTTTTTTATGGATGACAGACTAAGCCTTTAACCACAGCTCATCTGATGTTAAGTGACGGTGTGGTCGAAGATGGTAAATACACTTAGCCTGGAATAGAACTGGAATATCAAGTAAGGCTGCCAGAACACACCCTTAGGCGCTTGGCAACAGATTATCAACTAAGGGTGGTAGCTAGCCAGTCTACTAGAAAGGACCTTACCACCATGCTATGGTTTCCTTACGATGTTTTCCTTCACCGGCACCTCAAGCTCATTGTTGGGGTTTGAACCCACGCCGTTCGGCATGCGAACCGTCCACGCTAACCACTGAGCTATCATCGCTACAAAATCTTTCTTTTAATAATTAAAGTCAATCATCTTATTAGGAAGTACGATTTTCTTCAGAATAATAAAATTAATTAAGAAATCCGAAATAAAACCGAAGTGTCGGTGTTCTTTTAAAACACAAATACAAACATCAGCAAATAAAGCAAAACGCCCCTTAATCGGGGATAACAAGATGACTCAATTAAAAAACTTGTTTCGACTCGAGCCTAATTAAGAGCACAGGTCTCTTTAAGTATCCTTAAAGTACTATTAACCTGTCGGTTGTATAATTTAGTAAATTAAAAATATATTCAGGTTCTACGGATATAAATGAAGAAATTAAATTTTGAATACTTATAATGTACCTACTTAATAGAGATCTCAAAGCAAAATTAATTTCTCAAAGGTAGGTCAGTAATCTATTTTAAAAACTTGTGTGTTGTTTATAAGGGTCGTTATTCGCAATTTTGTACACAACAGCGTTGTCAGATTGTTTTTTTGCCGAGTCGGGATTTTGGAACTTTTTGAGTGAAAAAGCGGGGTTCTTTCGTCGCTGCTGCAATGATCATGGACTAGCGTTATCTCTTACCATCAAGAGAGTGTCTCGTTCGTCCCATTTCTTTTACATAAAGAAATGGTAGTAGAAAACTGTTTCCAATCACAACTTTCAGAATACCACTTCAGATTATATCTTCCACATTTATCGTCTCCAGATTCAAATTAAGACATTAAATGGAACCTAAAGTGAAGCTAATGGGATTTCTTTTTTAAATTTTGCATAAAAAAATCAACTCGCGTGGGAGGTAAAATTTTATCTTCAACCACCATTATTGGTTATTTTACGGACCAGATTTGGTTAATTGAACTTTTACGGTATTTTACGGTAGGTATAACTTGGGCATTTATTTTGGGATTTATAAGAAATGGTATGTGGTCCCAACCCGATTACATTTTTATAACATGATTTTTGTGATGCTTCCAAAACTCCTTTAAAACTCATGGTAAAGTCGCCACTACTTTTCTTAGGCATGACTGGACTCGACCGGCATGGACTGGACTTGACCAATACTGGACTTTGACTATAACTAAACAGTATCTTAGACATAAATAACAAAAAACCGCAGTACATATAAAGATTAGACATCAAGGGCTCCATATCAATTTGCCGATGAATTACAAAAACATTTTGAAATAAAAAAATTATGTCCTTAAAATCACGACTGTCAAACTGCTACCCATTAACGCTGTCAATGTCAAACATTATGGTAATACCAATATTCATCACCTTGGGCATTAACACCGGGCGGGAGTATCCCGGCATTGTGTTGAAACCACCTCGCCATCGCTATCGCTATCAGATTGATCACAATCTGATTAATAGCGAGCAGCTATCGCGATGGCCATTCTGTAATTAATTGGTAGCAGTATAGAACCTACCAACCGGGGAAGTAAATGGTCTGATGACGCAATAAATATATTTTTTTGTATAAACTGGCATGCGTTTAACCACCACCTCACCTGATGTTAAGCCAAGTTGCCTTCTGAGATGGTCGCTTGCCTAGAAGAAATTAATTCACTCGCGACTTGAAAGCACCCAGTTTTGACAAGGAAATTAGATGGTTAGTCTCAACAGCTCAGTAATTGCGCTAGCTACAGTACCCTTCAAACCGGAACACAGTAATGTTTACACACTACTGCTTGGCGGCAGAATATCTGGTACTGCGGTAGTAGGTAGTAGCCACCTGAGTACTAGAAAGTACCTTACCACAACACTAACTAATATACGATATTTAACTTCACTGTCAGCTCAATCTCATCGAGGATTTGACCCACGCCCTCCGACGTGTGAACTGATCCCACTAACCACTGATCTATCATCGCTACAAAAGTGTTTTAGTATTTGGGCATAGAACCAACAAGGACTTAATAAAATTTGACTCTTATAGATTTAATCCACTCTACTCTGAATACGAATTTACTTTACAGGTTATGTCTTTTCTCAGAATTCTCTACCTAAACCCGTAATTCCCCTCTTTCAATTAATTGATGGAAACATCCAATCGCAATCAGGGGAACCCATCGAATTGTGTGCGAAACGGAAA
This sequence comes from Biston stratarius, assembly GCA_950106695.1. Classification (NCBI taxonomy): domain Eukaryota; kingdom Metazoa; phylum Arthropoda; class Insecta; order Lepidoptera; family Geometridae; genus Biston; species Biston stratarius. Next base: position 21,430,979 of record OX467108.1, on the reverse strand, counting down.
AAAATTAAGACCAACTTTTGCTTTCAAATTTTGGTATTGTTTCGAACCTAGCCAGGATTCAGACACAGAATATTAGAAGCACAGATCATCATAGATGAAATGAGAATTAACTTCTTAGCATTTTTTTATGGTTTATAGGCTAAGTGTTCGACCACAGTTCGCCTGATATTAAGTTATGATAAACACACCTAGCCTGGAATAGAACTGGCACTCTAGTGAGGTTGCTGGAACGCACTGTTAGGTGCTTGGCAACACATTTTCAACTTGAGATTGAAAGCCAGCCAGCCGAGTACTAGAAAGTACCATACCACCATGCTATGGTTTCCTCACGATGTTTTCCTTCACCGGCAGCTCAAGATCACTGTTGGGGTTTAAAACCACGTCCTTCGGCGTGTGAACCGCTTACGCTAACCACTGGGCTATTTTCGCTACATAATATACAATGTATCGTTTATTTGGTAAACGTAGGACTAAAACTGGTAATTTCGATGATTTAACAAATACCTATATTTAAATAAAAACAATGTTTGACTAATTGGCTTCTTAACAAATAATAAATAATAATAATATAAGCTAGATTATTAACATAATTTATCTACTGTTAAAATTTGCACGTCTGCTTGCAGACTGAATCCTCATTGTGACACTACAGGAATGGTTATAAGACCGATTATATATACCTACATGTATTCTTGTGAATAAATTATATGATTTGATTTTTTTTAATAGCATAATAAATACCCCATAAATCGTTTTTTTTAAGTTTTACATCTGAATTGTTACGTAATCTGCTGCTTTGATTTGTCAATGTTTGCGAGACACGAAATAAAATAACTTTTCAAACAATCTGTACAACGATTTCCAATCAAATTCTGTTAGAAAGTTTGTAGCTATCGGAAAAATGTGTAGTAGATGAGTTGTAGAAATAGAAAGCCAGGTGAAGAACAAAATTTAGAGGTTTGATTATAGTTTATAAGGCTGAGCGCAGTGTTGAGATGGGTCTAAGAGAAGGTCCAGGGGTCTAAGATCTTCAGTGACTCAAGGCGCCAAGTTAAAAAAAGAAAAACTTTTCAAAAAATCTAGATTTGTTACTATTAGAATATACATTAACACAACGGTGATACAAATGTACTGTGTTTGAGAAGACGCGATCAAAACATGAGGTTCGTTGAATACCACTGGAGACCAGTTCACACCATAGTCGAGGACTTCACAATAAAATAAATTATCGATATGAGACAATACGAAATAATTTGATCCAAAATGTTTTTTTTTTCTTTATTTTTGGCAATACATTATATGTATTTGCCAGTTTCAAGTGTTTTGATATTTTAAAGATAATAAAGTCTAAGTCAGAGACAAAGTCACACAAAGTAATTTTCTATGGAGCCTGGTCGTGCCCTAGTAAAATAGTGGTGACTTTACTACAAGCTTCGCTGGAGTCTTAAAAACATTAAGTAAAGTCATGTTTCAGCAAATTATATCACTTTCCTACACTCGCGCACATAGTTCGGCACTTAATATATAAATCACCACTATTTTTATACATAAAAACACAAGGTATGAAAAATGAGCAACCTTTCGATGGTACCAAGTTTTTTTTTAATTATCACAAATAACAAAGTTATCTATAAAATAAACACGCAGATTGGTTGGCCGTTATGGCACACACATTCTTATTTTGAAGTTATCTTCTAGATACTTCTAGAATTCGTTGAAAACAATAAAGTTAAAGTAACACTTTTTAAGCACCAGAAAAGTGTATTTTTTTAATAGTATGTGCTTATTGCATCTAACTTCAAACGGCGAAGGAAAATATCGTGATAAAACCTAAATGACCCAGATATTTAAAAAAAAAAGTTCTCGTAGATATATGAAGTCTGCCAACTCGCACTTGGCCAGTGTGGTCTCAGCCTTTTTACAAGGAGAAGAGGCCCTTGTCCAGCAGTGGGACAGTTTATAAAAACGGCTAATTCGGATTCGGACACCAGAAAAGGAATACACCACAAGATAGAAGGCACAAAATTACCAAAAGTTCGAACAAAAGTTTCAGACCAAATGACATTTCTTAAAAAGTAATTTTTCCTTGAGCTAAAGAACAATTGAGAGGAAGAGAACATAACCGTCATTTATCCCGAGTTACTTTCAATGTTATCTAACAGGATTCTGTCCAATGTCTCATATGTTATATTCTACGGCCCCGCTTGGACCTCACAATAAAGATATAAATCAACTCGAGTACTGAATAAAATCGCCTATCTCGCTTTATCGGTGGATTGGTTGCCCCTTCATATTATTATACCTACGCTTACGTTTTTTTTGTATACAGGATGGTATACGATAATTGATTCCGGATCTGGCTTGTTTTTATAAGATACAATAACACGCCTTCAACAGTGTTGCGAACTTTCAGACGTGCTGGTTTCGTCACGATTTACTGCAACGGTGATTATTTGCGATGTTTCTTACATAATTCTATATCCTTACATGTTCATCGCAAAGTATAAAACTAGATGGCGCTAGTGTCGTGCAGCCTTTCTGTTAAATCGCGCAAACGTTTTGCTGCAGTCATTTCCCACCCTAAACGGCATATGTTTAATGTAATGTAGTAACGCAATCAGTGATAGCTCAATTGTTAACGCAGTCGGTTAACAATGTTAACATATCGTGAGAATACCATAGCATTGTGGTAGAACCTAAAGTTAAAATCTGTATTCTATGTTTTGATAGCGATACTTGAGAGCTATTTCCATTCTAAGCCTATGCCATCCTATGCCTAAAACGTATTTCAGATATGTTTTAAATGTATAATATTCGTTATATAATAACATTAGAAGAGAAGTGCGTTCTACACGTTAAATAAAAATTATAAAAATAACATATACCTACATAAAACCACGACATTTTTTCAATTAAGTTAAACAGAAATTATATTTTTACACTTATTCCCATCCTGGCAAACATCGTTCGCATCTTCTGCTCGTCGGTTGTGGGTACATTTAAACAGGCTTTTTTAAATAATTGATTTACAACTATAATGCATATTTCCAAATGTAAAATGTAATTTGTACATACATTCAAATTTAAAATTTATTTCATTCAGGCTATCACTACATTTAAAAATTATTGAAAATTTTAGAAATTAAACATATAATAATAACGCAATTAAAAGTCAAAATGAGAACACAATACAAATTTAAAATCATACGTCATACAGTTGCTGGTACCTTCGCTCCGGCACCGATACTTGTACACGGTACTCGCGTCGTTGCCGGAGAAAAACACTGAACACCAACACAAATCTGACTACAATTATGAGAAAAAGAAAATTCATTAAAGCTAAAAAAATAAGAATCATATCTTTTTAAATCAGATCGTTCCACATATTAGTCGATGATGATTTGTTGTCTCTTTTGTTAGTTTTTTATGTTATAATGTATGGATTGTATTGCCTGGATGGATTGCCGTGGTGGTGCCGGCGTAAGAATTGTACCCCACCATATCTACCCGTGGTAGCCGTAAGAGTCGGCTAAGGGATGTAATCTGGAAGATGGGCAGCAGTGTCTTCCTTGAACAATCACACTTAACTGCGCTCGCCAACCCGACTCCCAAGCGTGGCGAGTGTTGGCAAAACCCCCCCAGGAGGAGGCCTATGTCCGGCAGTAGACGATCTCTGGCTGATGATGTAATGATGGATTGTTGGTGTACAATAAAGTTTCATTCTATCGTTTTCCAGGTTATTTTTTTTTTTAATGGCTGATAAGCTAGTTGTTTGACCACAACTCACCTGATGTTAAGTGACGGTGTGGTCGAAGATGGTGAAGCACATCTAGCCTGGAATAGAACTAGCTCTCAAGTGAGGCTGCCGGAACACACCGTGAGAGATGCTTGGCGGCAGAATTTCAACTTGAGGGTGGTAGCTAGCCAGGCGAGTACTAGAAAGTACCCTACTACCACGCTATGGTTTCCTCACGATGTTTTCCTTCACCGGCAGCTCAAGCTCATTGTTGGGGTTTGAACCCACGCCCTTCGGCATGCGAACCGACCGCGCTAACCACTGAACTATCATCGCTACAATTCCCTCGCACAATATGCAACAAGATAAAACATTCAAAATCAAAAACCAACCTAACAACGCCAAACTGCATTTTCAGGCACATTTTGCATAAAACACGCCCAGTCCACTCTGTGTATCGCGTCTAGCAACTAGTCCGAGCGAGGGAACTAATAACAATAAATTTTTCAACCGTCCTGTATAACAAGCCGCCTGCGGAGATAGTCGTTGCTCTAAACTTGCTGCAAGGTGTTATTTTTGATGTAATAACTGAGAGTTACGCAATGTTGTTGTTTCTAGCTGTCCATAGTCCATAGTAAGTTTGTCTGTATTGATTGATTCAAGAGTTACTTTGTTGAAGTTCATTTTGTGTGTTCAAGTTATATATTTAGTGCATCATCATCATCAGCAACTTTGCATAGTCCACTGCTGGATATAGGTCTCTCCTAGGTCTCTCTCAGCCCGATCTTCGGCTTTTCACTTCCAGTCACTGCCAGCTGTCTTACGTATATCGTCACTCTATCTAGTCTCACGGTGTGCTACACTACGTTTGCCGATTCGCGGTCTAGAGTAGATATTTTTAACAACAAGCTTTTATCTGGGGCTATGAACTTAAAAAAATTAAATAAATTCTAGTTAGTATTTGGCGTGTAGGTACTTACTAGAATTTATTTTTTACTTTTTAGTACATTTTAGAGATAGCTCCTCAAGACGAGTCAATAGAGCCCAAACGCGATGGGTTTATCTTGTTTATTTCAGAAGTTCCTATGGCTATCTTCCGTCTCCATCATGAGACCAGGTCCATGATATCATATCATTGTATTGTCACTGAAGATACATAAGATTCAACTTACAATATTCCACCCGAACAATACATTGCAAGTTAAATAAAAGCTTGTAACTTGTTAAATATTCTATCACCATGCTGTGGATTCCTCAGGATTTTTCCTCTACAGGCAGCTCAAGCTTGGGCTTGAACCCACTCCTTTCGGCGTGTGGACCAACCACGCTAACCCAGTGGTTAGCGTGGTTGGTCCACACAACATTTAAGATGATAGCTCAGTAGCTATCATCTTAAATGTACGTCCATCCCATACGCGTGCCATGTTTTAACACACCGTTATTTAATATCAAGTGAGCTGTGGTCAAACACCTAGACGATCAAACAGTAAAAAAATATATGAAGATATGTTTTCGAAATAGAAAGGGACGCTTATATGCAAGCCACATAGCTATGTCTCTGTTTATTCGAAAAACTAAACTAGTAATTTTGCGTCGACGTTAATCCCTCCATCTGAGATCTCAGTTAGTAAGTAATTATTTACATTTTGAACAAAACCAATTAAGAAATGTTTGTAATTGTTTCTCCAAATCCCCTCGGCCCCTACACGTTGTTTCGTAATTTTTGTGAAGGGCGACCTCGGGGGCCTTTGTCTAACCCGAATCGTTTGGAAACCACGAAACGCTCACTTTTCAGTGGACCTTATTTTAGTTTGGGGGCTACTGGATACTATACTCTTACTGGTACTTATTTTTTTTTAAATAATGAGTAACCTTGCGTTTGATCGCCATCTCACCTGATAATAAGTGAACATGCGATCTACGATGGAGTCCGCTTGCCTAGAAGATACCGATTCACTCTCGATTTGAGGACACCCAGATTGAATCAGGTATACCCACTCGGGTAACGTATTCCACGCTTTGGCCGTTCGAACAATGAAAGTAGATTTAAATCGTTACTTAAAGGACCTCCTAAGTAGGAGGTCGTTTAAGTAGGTTCCTGCAGTTCCAGATATTCTGCCACCAAGCAGTTAGTGTATATACATTATGTGTTCCGGTTTGAAGGGCTGTTGAGACTAACCATCGAATGTCTCAAAGTAATAAGCGCCAATCCAGCAATGCCCCAGAATTTGATTTGCTGCTCAAAGCTCTGTGTGTCGCTGCAATAGTCATAGACATACGTTATCTTTTACCATGAAGAGATCGTCTCGTGCGTATTACTTTTACATTATAAAAAGTCTTTACTGCTCCGTAATTTTTGGTAAAGTGTTAATAGTGTTGAAAGGAAAAAAGATTTGAAGTGCCTGTACTTACATTGTATTATGAAATGAGCTTGCATTTGACAGACATTTCAACTGCAAAGCGAAGTCACAATCTATGTAGGAGCACGCTTATCTCAAAGTTATCGTTTCACATGCTACTTAAAAACTTCAGGTCTTATAAAACTTAAAATAATATTATTATTACAAACATCTATGCAGGATTTTTTAAATTAGGCCGAGTAGAACTTGTTTGGGTAAACTTACTTCACAAGATAATGAATCGTCCTTAAGCTCTGAGACTATTTAAATCGCTCAGTTAATATAACCCGAATCGTCCCTTAAAGTCGTGACCTGCGCTGGCCTGCTGGAATGGCATCTTTTGGGCACAAATTTGCTGTTTGCTTAGGGTGACTTCACATGGGATAGATTGTAATATTTCAATGTACTTACGTAAGCATTTTTTTTTTGCTGTCGCATATTTTTGCTTATTTTTGTTTTGTAAAGATTTATTGACAAAACATTACACTACACACCATACACTCTTTATTTGTATTTACTGCCACTATAAGCTCATTTGGTAGAATATCTGCTTCAAGGACTTGTGGGGCATTCGATTCCCACCCGAACAAACATTTATAAATGTTTGATCTCTATGTGTTATAATTTTGTTATATAGTAAATATATTCTATCAGTTGTCCGTTTTAGTACAAGCTTTGCTTGGTTTGGGGCTAGATGGCGCTTTGTGAAATGTCGTACGATATTTATTATTAATAGGCTCTTTTTTTTATCTTTGTCAGGCTAGATGTTTTACCACAACTCATGACTGATGTTAAGTGACGGTGTGGTCGAAGATGGTAAAGCACACCTAGCCTGGAATGGAACTGGCTCTCAAGTGAGGCTGCCGGAACACACCGTTAGATGCTTGGTGGCAGATTTTCAACTTGAGGGTGGTAGCTAGCCAGCCGAATACTAGAAAGTAGGTACCCTACCACCACGCTATGGTTTTCTCACGATGTTTTTCCTTCACCGGCAGCTCAAGCTCATTGTTGGGGCTTGAACCCACGCCCTTCGGCATGCGAACCGACCGCGCTAACCACTGAGCTATCATCGCTACAAAAATCAAAATCAGTCATGTTTTTATAAATTTTCCCACTGCTGGGCGCGGGCTTTCTCTCATTGTGAGAAGAGTAAGGCCGTAGTCCACTACGCTAGAGTTCAAGTCCTACGGAACAGTTCATTGTTTCTTATAATACCTGTGCTTCATTCGCCAGTAGCTTCAGACGACGAAGGCAAACACCTTTTTTTAATGCAAATAGTAATGAGACGAACGGGACGCTCATCTGATGGTAAGAGATAACGCATGCCCATGACTTTCGATGATAAGTCTCAATAGCCCAGTAATTTCGCTAACTGCAGTACCCTTCATACCGGAACACAGTAATGTTTACACACTACTGCTTGGCGGTAGAATAACTAACATCGTAATAAAATCTGCAATCGAAGAGTCCGCAATGCTCTCGTAGATGTGTTAAGTGCCAACCTGTACTTTGTTAGTGAAAAACGAGAAGAGACCCACGCCCAGCAGTGGAACAGCTTAAACAGGTAAACACAAAAGTATGTATATCTATTACAATATAAATACACTAAAAAAATCTAGTGTAATAATTGGCCGCCATATCTTTTAGGGAATCTCTTTCAAGCAATCTTAAGATGGAAAGTAATTCAATAACAAGTGAAGAACGGGGTGTGCCGATAATAGGGATGAAAAATAAGCTTAGAATTTGATCAGGTTTACATACATAGAGATACATTCTAATAAAGATACATCCTAAATTTTAATAAGAGATAATCAAAATAATATACCAATACAGCTTTCAGGGTTGGAGTGCCAAAAATGCTCACGATTTCTTATCACCAATCTCGCCCTTACGGCTTGGCATGGGCAGTACTGACCTACTCAAATAGTCAACCCGGCTGCTTCTGAAGTCAACCTTATTTATATCATCCAGAAAGGGTTATTTATTTGTCCGTTTAGGGTCGGAGCAAATATCCTTTTTAGATGAGGATTGGTGGTCAAAAGACATCGTCAAACTCAAAGATGGCATAGAAAGACAATTGTAAATATTAATAATATGTTTTGGGGATTCAATTTTTTCCAGAATTAATCCTTATTGTGTACCACAGGCCGTGGTGGTGCCGGCGTAAGAATTATACCTCATACTCTCTACCCGTGGTTGCCATAAGAGTCGGCTAAGGGATATAATCCGGAAGATGGGCAGCAGCGTCTTCCTTGAACAATCACACTTAACTGTGCTCGCCAACCCGCCTGCCAAGCGTGGCGAGTATTGGCAAACCCCCCCCAGGAGGAGGCCTATGTCCAGCAGTGGGCGTTCTATGGCTGATGATGTGTGTACCACCACCTTCAGGGGAGCAGGGTGGTGATGTTGGAGTCTCTGGATACGTAGCGGTCTACCCACTACAAACCTTGATGTGTTTCCGGCTGGCGCTTATATACTGGAGCTTTTACGGCGGTGTTGGACCTCTTGGATCCTTTCCTGTTAGGGGAGGAACTGCAAAATTTGTACCCCTCTTTCTTTGATGGGCACGCGGAATTTCAGGGACCACTCTTGTTGGGCAACTGACTCCCCGAGTCCACCGCCCAAGGCTTCTGTCATGAGGTTAAACGGACGGCATGAAAAATCTTTCTCAGACGTTCTGCTCTTGGGTACCACATCGAGAGATCAGTAGTGAACTCCCGATTTACGTTTCGTTGTTTTCTTCTAAAACATAATCTGTTTGTAGAAGGGAACTGCTGCCTCCATGATGGAAGCCTTGATACGCTCAATGCTGTTTTGAGGTTGTCCAGCAACGGTCCAGCTTTTGAATGGGCCAGCTGCTCCTTTCACTTGTTTAGCATAGACCGTCGAGAGTGGAAATCCCACACATCAACTTCCCTCGGTGCCAAACGTCGTCTGCGGTGGTAGATTTAAATGAGACATGCGCTCATGTTGACAACAAGTATTATAATTGATAAAGATTAACTCACAAAGAAATCAATTTTAATTATGTCACCGGGATTTAATCCCGCATAAAATACTATTAAAATAGTTTTGTTGATTTACCTCGACGTTTCGGCCATGTTGCAATAGCCGTGATCACGAGTTAAACGGAGAGTGCGCGTCAACTTGATGAAAAAAAATGAGAGTCAAACCATGAAACCAAAACTATTTTCGTAGTATTGACCCGGAGTTAATTATAATTATGTATTCAAGTCGCGAAAGTTTGAAAATTAAAAATCAATTTTAGGTAAGCTTGTTCTCACTGAATCGGAATAACCATTCCTATTCTTACCTAAAACGAAAAGTTATTTATACTTGGTCCTAAATTCGTAAACAAAAAGCAATTTAAGCCAACACCTACGAAGTTCTGTTATTCTCCTGAGGTGACCCGTAGATTTATTGCACAGCGATATGATGTACGATTTGGATGTGTAAGAGGCGTGTTTAAAAGCGGTTTTGTAATAAAAATACACTGAGCGACGAATTTCATGTAATAATAGATATACATACATACTTGTATATTTATTGAATGCGTTCTCCCGTCGGCAAGCATCGAGTCGCCACGAACAGAACACGCTTTCACAGAATAAATAGGATCACTAAATCTGCGTTCGTCTAGTGTTGAAACAATTGACGTGCACAATATTAATTCCGTAATTTTTTCAAAATCTATATACACAACTTGTTTTTCAGAAAAAGAAGCCTATGTCTTGTAACTATTCCAATTTTGAATAACATCCATTCAGGTAACGAACAGACAGAAGCCTACGTTTGTCGCATGTCGAACAACCGCTGGAGAAAGGTCACAGAATCAGAATCAGAACATTTTATTGTGTAAAACTATGTACAATATTAGATTATAGATATTATAGATAGTCATATGACAGTACTTACAGACAGTCTTGCCCTTGCAGACATACAATTTTTATTATCACTAAATAAAAACATGAATACGAACAGGTTAGACCCTAAAATTAAAGCAACTTTAGGGTAGACCCAGACGAAGATGGGGTGACGAACTAAATCGCACGTCACTGGGACACCAAGGCCGAAGACCCGGGCAGGAGGAAAGGGAGGCCTTTACCCAGCTGTGGGGAATACTAAAGGCTGAAAATAAAATAAATAAATAGTAAATTGTAATAATTATGCAATTTTTTATTATTATCATTATCAAGTTGTGTGAATTTGGTTTTAGTTATCATCCCAAAGTTTTCGTGGGAATACGGAAAACTATGTCGCTGTATTGTATTATTATCCAAAACTAAGGATGTTTTCAAGTGTTTGTGTTTTGCAAATAATGGTTTTTAATAAACAAACGCTGAATTTATACGCCTATTCAATACAATACAGATAATTAAAAAACAAATACAAAAAACGATAGCGGTAGAATATACAAAGTGCATTGCCAAATATTAAAAATTGTGTTCTGCCCTACCATGATTGTTTTTTATGACTCAAAATAATTACTTTCTTAAATATAATTATAGTGAACGAGAATCTCGAAAAGCTTCACAAGTGAACCATAAAAACTAACCAATACATAATTATACAAAATATATTTGAGCGTATAATATCAGTATAAATCATAATCAATTACTGTCAATATACATTACGTAATGCACCTATTTCTAAAAAAAAAAACTTTAACATACCGTATCCACTCTTCCACATTCAAACCTGACCATCAAGGAATCGTTTTAAAATCATTCATCATCTGATACGGGGATGATCTTTCTGTTTCCTTCCTTTTGCGTTTGTATCTCGGGCCTTTTGTGAGTCCCTTAATGGCCGAAAAGACGCTGACTCAGCCTGCGTCTTTCCACAGCAATGATAAATATGTATGGGATGAATGGTTTGCGCTTTTGGATGCCTACGAATTGTGGAAATTGTGATTTGGTTGTTTGCTATTTTAAGTTTTTATCCTAGCATCGGTGTTGTCGGTGATTTAGTTAAAAAACTCAATTATTTTTAGCCCCCTGGCGTACTTGACAGGGGAACGTTCCTAGAAATGATAGATTCAAAACAACATCTACTTCATAAACCAGCAAATCATAAGCAGAAACTTTGTCAACGTATTAACATTTCCGAGTAACATTACTATACAAAGTAGAACATTTCTCTGAATGCTTTGATGAAGTTTGAAGATAAACTTTATGCTATAATTTTGTTTATTCTTGATAAATACTGAGCTTATATTTTATCTATTATGGTAGTACTAAAAGCTATGTTAGTTTTTTTTTTGTTTTACCTATGCGGGATAACTCACGTTTAATTATATCGGAAACTCCGACAATAGTTTCGGCCACATCCGGTGGCCTTCATCATGGAGACAACGTGAGACGCGCGAACAAAAACGAACAAAATTAAACGTGAGTATCCCGCAAGTTTTTTTTGGCTTGCGTTTGACCGCAATCTTGCCTGATGTTGCAAAGATGCGGTCTATGGCGGAAATCCCCCAGATTGTATCTATCCAGATTGTATAAGTAAAATAAAATATATCAATTTAGATTGATATTTCGGCAGCCTAGTTGGGAGAGTCTGACTTCCAATCTGGAGATCCTGGGTTCGTATCCCACGGCACGCACCTCTGTCTTTTCTACGATATTGCCGTTAACTTTAAACGGTGAAGGAAATCATCGTCAGGAAACCTACATGTCTGATAATAGTTCATTAAAATAAGTTCTCGAATATGTGTGAAATCTGCACAACCCGCACTTGGCCAGCGTAGTATACTAGGACCTTATCCTTCTCACAATGAGAAGGATTTAGAGATCCGTGCCCAGCAGTGGGCCAGTTTATAAAAAATGGCTGACTCGGATGTTAGTTTAGATTGCAGATTGCCAATCTTTTTTTTTATGGCTGATAGACTTGGTGTTTGACCACAACTCACCTGATGCTAAGTGACGGTGCGGTCTAAGATGGTAAAGCACACCTAGCCTGGAATGGAATGGAACTGGCTCTCAAGTGAGGCCGCCGGAACACACCGTTAAATGCTTGGCGGCAGAATTTCAACTTGAGGGTGGTAGCTAGCCAGCCGTTTACTAGAAAGTACCCTACCACCACGCTATGGTTTCCTCACGATGTTTTCCTTCACCGGCAGCTCAAGCTCATTGTTGAGGTTAGAACCCACATCCTTCGGCATGCGAACCAACCGCGCTAACCACTGAGCTATCATCGCTACAAAAATCTGAAGGTATTGCCTTTAAATATCACGGCATGCATTGTAATTGCAAAAGTTTGTATGCATATTTATAACTTTTTCACGGTTTAACGGCTTTTTTAAATGGTTGACAGGTTATGTGTTACTCATATGTTAAGTGACCGTGATGATGATGATTATGAGCCTAATCACAATTTATTTTTTATCTCGAAAACGTTCCCAACACACGGTCTAAGCCGCGTGGTAACCACAAACACTTTAAATATTTACATAAATATAAACAACGTCTCGAGCCCAGTAGAGCAGAAACGCCCAGTATGGCGGTAACAATGCCGTATTTACATTACAAGTGGCATCTTCCAGATAATGCTCCTTTGGTCACAGGGCGGTGTAATGTGAAAATCTTTTGTTGAGAGTTTACGTGGATATAGAGGAACTAGATAATGAAGCTTCCATATTAAAGCAACTTCAACAGGATTTTAGGTTTTGAATTTTATTCATCATTATTCTGCCGTTAAGTAAATAAATAAATAAATATAAATATCATAGGGCACGTTACACACAGCGCCATCTGACGCCAAACTAAGCAAAGCTTGTGTGATGGAAGTCAGATAACTGATAGAACACATTTTTTTTTTTGTAAGTACTTACTTATAATCCATACAGAACACCCAGACAAATAACAAACATTTAATTTTGTTTATACTATAAAATGTTTGTCCTTGGCGGGAATCGAACCCACGCCCTTCAGCTCAGGCAGACATACTACCAATGATCCAACAGGGCTGTCAGTAGTAGGCATCTGTGGTCCGGATTGAAGAGTACTGCAGTTAAAAGTCTCAAAGTCTATCATACGCTCCTCGTGGACGTTCCCAGTATTCGTACGCAGCGATTCCGCTCTACTTTCTTGATACGTACAGCCCATCAATGGAATTTATTACCGGCTTCTCTGTTTCCTATGAACTACAATTTAGACGTTTTTAAGGCTTGAGTGAATAGATTTCTTCTAGATCGGCGTGCTCCATCGTCGGCCACACGGTCGTTTTCCATCAGGTGAGTTGGTGACCAAAAGTAAATTTATATAGGGGAAACGGTATAGTTATTGGCCACCATACAGTTATTGGCCACTTCTACTTTAATGTTCTAAAACTAGCAACTTTTTGCCGAATGGTTGATAAAATAGAACTACAACGGCAGCACTTTTTAATATCTGTGAAAAAGTATCCATAAAATGCCGCTAGGTGACTTTGTTCTTTTGTGATCTGTAATTTCTTGTAGCTGGTACAAAAACAGGTAAGTTTATTTTAAAAATATTAAGACAGCAGATTTTTTTCATGTGAGATTTTGAAAACTATTTAATGTAGTACAGACATTGAAATCCTATAAAATACACAGCATTTATGCCTAATACGTGAATTTTCGGTACAGATATGATAACATCTTCATATACCCTCAAAATTTTGTTCTGGACAATAACTGTCACGTTATTAAAAAAAAATATAGTAATTGGCCTCCTATGCCAATCACTATGTTTATTATTTATTTCGCAAATAGTATTGTTCGGTTAACAAACTGGTTTCTTTTTTAATATTATGCATCCTATTTAATTCTCATGCATTTTCAAACTTCCTAAATAGTTATTAGCCTAGGCCAATTACTGTGTCATTGAAAATAATAACCAATACAAAAAATAGGCCAATTACTATATTACTACTAAATTAATTTTAAACAAGATCACTGAGACGTTCTTTTTTCTTTTCTATCAGGTCCAAGCGGATAAATAGTTATGCCATAGATACCCCAGTACACAAAAGAAGCCCTAGACGAGGCATTAGATAAAATATACGACAAGACAATGTCTTTGAGAGCAGTTGCAAAAAAATATAATATTCCAAGAGGAACTTTACAGTTCAAACTTAAAAACTTGAGTCATTACGAACCGTCTCAGTCGCAGGCCTTCCGAACAAGCCGGTTTCCGAAAAGTTTACAGTACGATAGACCACATCCACACACATAATTTGCCACTATGTTTAGCGTTTGTAGACTATGAGAAAGCCTTTTATTCGATCGAGACATGGGCGGTGGTTGAGTCTCTCCAACGATGCCATATTGACTATCGGTATATCGGAGTGTTGAAGTGTTTGTATAATAACGCCACAAAATCAGTCCGAGTACAGGAGCAGACTTCGAAGGCGATTCCATGGAAAAGAGGAGTAAGACTGGGAGACGTTATATCTCCGAAACTGTTTACTGCCACAATGGAAGATGCCTTCAAGCTCTTGGAATGGAATGGATTCGGCATCAATATTAATGGCGAAACATCACTCACCTTCGCTTTGCCGATATTGTAGTCATGGCAGAATCGACGGAAGATCTCGGCACGATGCTCGAAGACCTCAACCGAGTTTCCCAACGGGTGGGCCTTAAAATGAACATGGATAAGACAAAGATGATGTCGAATACCCATGTTGAGCCCACCCCAGTATCAGTTGGGAGCTCGGTTCTTGAAGTTGTTGACTCATACATTTACCTAGGACAAGCAGTCCAACTAGGTAAGTTTAACTTCAAGAAAGAGGTCAGTCGTCGAACCCAACTCGGCTGGGCAGCGTTCGGAAAGGTGCGCAACGTTTTTTCGTCGGATATACCTCAGTGCCTCAAGTTAAAAGTCTTTGACCAGTGTGAGTTAGGTGATGACTTATGGTGCTGAAACGTGGTCTCTGACTATGTGCCTTCTTGATAAGCTCAAAGTCGCACAACGAGCTATGGAGAGGGCTATGCTCGGAGTTTCTCTACGAGATCGAATCAGAAATGAGGAGATCCGTAGACGAAATAGCCCAGCGGATTAGCAAGTTGAAGTTTGCACACATGTTGTTTGTTTGGGCACATAGCACGCAGAACTGATGGCCGATGAGGCTGCAAAGTTCTGGAGTGGAGAGCACGGACCGGCAAGCGCAGCGTAGGAAGTCCACCCACAAGGTGGACAGACGACCTCATAAAGACCGCAGGAACGCGCTGGATGCGAGCCGCTTCTTTATGAAGTCAATGGGGGAGGCCTATGTCCAGCAGTGGACGTCCTACGGCTGAGATGATGATGATGATGATGAAGTGTTTTTTATTAAATGATGATTCTGAACCATCTGAGGGTGAAAATAATAAAAAAAAACATGTTTTAGTCATAATTGATGACAACTAATTATATTTTTGAATATGGCCAATAACTGTCTGATCTCATGGCCAATAACTGGAATAATGTGGCCAATTACTATTAAAATTACATTTTTATTTTTGCGGTAATTTATTTCACATAGTATATTAATAAAAGTATATCTAAACCACCTTGATTAATAAATATACTCATATAGTATACTATAACCTATTTTTTATTTGCATAAAATCATTTTATTTTATTTTGATTCAAATTTACTATCCGCCGGCCGCTTAACTGGCCAATAACTATACTGTTTCCCCTAATATTTTTTAAAAATATCGGCCAAGTGCGAATCGGACTCGCGCACGAAGGGTTCCGTACCATATTCTATGAAAAAGGCAAAAAAATCGCGTTTGTTGTATGGAAGCCCCCCTTAAATATTTATTTTATTTTGTTTTTAGTAGGTATTTGTTGTAGTGGCAACAGAAATACACAATTTGTGAAATTTTCAACTGTCTAGCTATCGCGGTTCTTGAGATACAGCTTGGTGACAGACAGACGGGCGGACAGTCTTAGTAATAAGGTCCCGTTTTTACCCTTTGGGCAAGGAACACTAAAAAAGATATGGGCTTTATATATATATATATATATCTTGAACACTCAAAGCGGAAATAAACTAAATATATACCTTGAACACTCAAAATGAACTTTCACAAAGTTGCGCCTGAATCAATCACTGGACTTTGTTTTGTTACTCAAATTCTATGTATCGCTGTAATGGTCACGGACATGCGTTATTTCTTACCATCTCGATCGTTTCATAACTTCTAGATTAAACAAAAAAACAGACGACGAAAGTTTTTAGAATTCAATGGTGTCGCCGTGCAGGTTCCGAGTCCATTACGTTACAGAGACGAGAACCCGTATAGTGTCTAGAATTTGCGACCCGGATGTAGATTTAAGGAGCCCCATTACATACGTATAACAACCCCATCCGCCTACCATGACTATCAGCCTTTATAACAATGTCAAAAGAATACAATCTTGACAAATTACTTTATTTATCTTCGACGTCATTAAGTTTATAAATTTACATTTCGCTTAATCACACTAGTCACACTAGTATTATCAAGGCGAAAGTTTGCGAGTGTGTAAGTGTGTTTGTATGTTTGTTACTTTTTCACACTCAAACGGCTGGACAAATTTCGATGAAATTTGGTATAGAGGTAACTGACAACCTAGATTAATACATAGGCTACTTTTGTAATTTTAAATATAATTTTAAAAATGTAGCGTAATTATCTAACCTACTAGTATCAAAAAAAAAGTAAATTTGTAATTTTGTGATTACAGAAAACAAATACACAAAGACCCATTAGGCCTAGTTACAAAATAGGGGTTTATCACAGCATAATGCTGGTCATAAGCGGTAGCTATCTGGTGGCTAGTGGTATTTAATAACTTCTTAGTATCGTATTGGTTTGTGAAATCTATTCTTCTGATTGAAGGTGTGGTACTTCCAGTAGATGCAACAAAAAGTCTTACTAAAGAAAAGCAGACAATTTTGCGATAGATTATAGACACAAATTTTGAATCCAAGGAAAGCATGAAATGAATTCCGTTAGCTCCAAGCAGTTGTAGTATTATTCTTAGTCCGCTTATTAAGTCCTTTGTTACAATAACCACGAGTGTTAAACGACGCCTGTACAGTGCAAACTCCCTGACCTACCTTCAAAATAGATACCCATAGATAGACAAGTTGAGAAATATGCCAAAACCATTATGTCATAAGTACATATGTTACGGCTAAAGATGGATGTAAACATAAACATAAGATTAGCCGGCTAAACTTAGGTAACGGCTTAATACGAATCTATTAAAAAAATGAATAATAAAAAGTTCTCGAAATGTTTATCTGTCTCAAAGAAAGTTTGAGGCACACAATCATTTCATTATAATGTGCAAGAATTTTTAAACAAAACTTTTAGTCTTATGCATAAGCTCTTACACAATCATGTAATATATTAGGAATCAGTCTATATAGATGCTAAATCTGGATTTTGTCGAAGATAATGAACTGCAACAATACCTAAATAAGAAACGTCTATCATAGAAGAAATTCAATTTTTTGTTCAGTATGTGGAAATCATCAAATTATTATTCTCGACAGTGTTGGAGTGCATACGAGGTATGTGGCATTGTACCCATAAAAACTTCTTCAGGTGGTCTTCCTACGTGTTTGAAGGAGGGCTTCGAAGTCTCCATTTAAAAGCCCCAGACCTCTCTGCACTGCGTTTCGGCATGCTACAACACAAATACAACATGACAACGTGAGCCACTAAACGTTATCGTCCACTATTGGCTCTTCAGATGAATCGTTGGAGCTCCAACTATCCTTCCTACCTATGAAAGCTGACGTCATTTTTGTGAGAGTGGTCGTGGATATAAAAACGTCGCAGTGAGCTTTGTGTGCTGAAATATTAGGTATATTTCATTTCATCATTACCCGGTAGAGGAAGATCGTGAGGAAGGGCTCCACCGACGTATCTTCATACCTGCGCGTCAACCGCTGTCTTAATAGACAATAGACAACACTTTATTTGTGACATAAAACATATAAGAAACATAAATGAAAACATAAAAAATAAAAAAGAAAGAAATACATTTTATGTCACAACATGTTCCATCACCTGCGAGGCGCGCAGCGGCCCGTAGTGCAGACGAAGCCTCGCGCGCTTTATACTCAGCGTTGCCTCCATGAAGAAGACCACCGGTTGTGGCAGAAACTATAGTCGAACTATTTGGTATAAGTAAACGTGAGTAGTAAAACAAAAACTCTAAGCCCAGTTTCTAGTTGCAGGCACCAGCAGGAGATACAGATGCTATATTCTATTGCTCCAGCAGCAGGAAAGAAAAAACCGAGAAACACAGGCTGCGTCTTTTCAATGCAATCCATCTGCACATTTCTAGCCTGAGCTACCGTCCGGTCCGCTAAGGGTCTCGGAATTATAAGATTTCACACGAGTGCTTAAACACTGAGGTCCCTTAATGCCTTTTGTACTGACCGCATGATGATCTCATTCTTGAAATGCGTAGGTGCTGACTCTCTTACATTTAATTTAAACTTTCCTCGATTATCAACTTTAAATATCGTGCCGTAGGGAAGCAATTTGAACGGCAATAAAATAGCTTTCTCTGCAACAAAAGTTTTTAAAGCCATCGTATATGTGGGCGTTATTTTTGCGGAAACATTTGATTACAACAAGTTTAAATTTAAATCGGTTATTTATGGACAAAGTTCAGCGCTTGTGAAATCGTAATGAATGTGAATCTTGTTTTTATACTTTTAAATATAATTGAAATCAATTCCGGATTTGCCTATACTTGTGAGCAACACAAGCCAAGTCTGTAAGCATCACTGTGCACTGCAGCTAGCAAAATTACAGAGCTGTTGAGACTAACCATCGAATGTCTCAAAGTAATAAACGCCAAAGCAGCGATGCCCTAGACTTTGTTTTGCAAGTTTTTTGTATCGCTGCAATGATCATGGACTGGCATTATCTCTTACCATCAGGAGAACGTCTCGTTCGTCTGATTACTTTTACATCACAAAAAAATATATATTAGTTTAGTTAACAAAACTACTTAAATATCTTTTAATATAATACAACTCTGAAATTGCCAAAATTATTTTTTTTTAGTTCAATGATATTTTACTATGGAACATTCGATTTTTTTGTGATTTCAACGTCAGTCATAATTATAGAAAAAAAATCTCGTGGGTGAATCAACTCCTTTTACTAAAACTACATTTATCCCAAAGTCTTTGTTCACACTGCTTCTAAATAGATAGAATAGTTATTAGAATATTTTGTCAACCCGCAATTTTAGAGTGCCACTTTGTACCCGACTGCCGAGGATGGGTTATGTTTTTCGCGCGTATCTTGTATATGTATGTAAATTTCTTTATTACCTCGTATCTTCTAAATGGTTAGATAGATCGACAGTATCGTTAAATTCGCTAAAAACTCAAGAGTTCATAGGATTGAAAAAAAACGCGGATTTTTATACGTTATTAAAAAAAAAACAAAACCTATCGAGTAGGGTATCAAAATAACGAAAATTAAAGAAAGATCACAAAAATATAATTTTATAAGTTTTAAATTTAATAAGATTTTTTTTTATGGCTCACAGGTTAGGTTTTTGACCACAGCTCATCTGATTTTAGGTGACGATGTGGTCGAAGATGGTAAAGCACACCTAGCCTGGAATGGAACTGGCTCTCAAGTGAGGCTGCCGGAACACACCGTTAGGTGCTTGGCGGCAGATTTTCAACTTGATGGTGGTAGCTAGCGAGCCGAGTACTAAAAAGTACCCTACCACCACGCTATGGTTTCCTCACGATGTTTTCCTTCACCGGCAGCTCAAGCTCATTGTTGGGGTTTGAACCCACACCCTTCGGCATGCGAACCTACCGCGCTAACCACTGAGACTGAGCCATCGTCACTACTAAAAGACCATTATACATTTTTTTCCTTTAATATAGCTATTTTAATCGTAGTCGGATTATAAATTTTTAATCTCTTCAGCTTGTTTATGATATGTGAATCCTACTAATATTGTAAAGCGGTACGTGGCACTATATGCGGTCAGCATTTTCTGATGTAAATGTTCAAAGTATATATTATATTTAGTTTATTTCTGCTTAGCAAAGAAACGAAACGAAACGTTTTCTGTGTTAAGCGAAAATAAACTAAATATATACCTTGAACACTCAAAATGAACTTCCGCAAAGTAACGTCTAAATCAATCAATTATTTTCTGATGTTTTATCTCAGTTATTTTAGTATTACTGCACATTGTTGATTGAAACTGAAATAGAACCTTTTTTTGTCTGTAAGCTACTACATTTTAACAAATTATCATTCACAGGTAGCAAGAAATGAGTTGTAAATTTTATCTGCTGACACCTTTACGTTCCGAGACAATAAGGTGACTCAACTGCTTTGTTTCTTTAAATAAGTCTGTGAAGTAACTCGTTTTGTAGGTCGAAAATTTAAAAAGTCATATCTAAATGCATAAGAACCTTTTTTGTCTTACAAAAAAGTATGAGAGGAACGCATTGGCACCAAAACGGCGATACCTTAGACTTTAGTTTTGTTGACCAAAGTTCTGAAAACCAGTCATTAACAGACGTTGTCTCTTATCATTTATGGTAAGAGATAACGCCTGTTAGGGAGAACGATTTGTTCGTCTTATTCATCATCTAACATCATCAGTTCATCGTAGTCCACTGCTGGACATAGATCTCTCCCACAACACGCCACTGAGTCCGATTTTCGGCTTTTCACTTCCATCCACCGAGAGCTGTCTTACGTATATCGTCACTCTATCAAGTCTAAGGGCGTCCTAACCTATTTTAACCAGTTCTCGGTCTTCACTTAGAACACGTCTATCCCAATGGTTATCGGTTCTGCTACAGATATGTCCAGCCCACTGCCACTTAAGCTCATAAATCAGTTGAGTTTTGACACATTTTTGTATTACTTATGCGGGATTCAATTCCATTCCAGGCTGTGTTTACCATCTTCGACCACACCGTCACTTAACATCAGGCGAGATGTAGTCAAACACTTGCCTGTCACATATAAAAAATATATTAAAAAAATAGCATTTCAAAAAGAACAAATAATTCCAGCGTGGGGAAGTGTATTGCGTGTAAATTTTGGCAATACATGCCTTAGTTTTGGTTAGCCTGTCTAAAACGCTACAACCTATTTCGTAGCCTCACTCAATACACGTCCCAGAATATCCACCAACCTCGACCCAAATCAAGACGAAAGTACGTACTAATGAAAGATCCCCGTAATTAGTAACTGTATCTATTATTTACGCACTGGGACCGGCCTGCTTAATAGATAGCTGTCTCTGAGGAACGATTGAACGGTCGGTTCTTTTTTGGATAACTTTGATGATTAGGCTTCAGTTGAGTTGATTGTGTAAGAACCTACACATATGAAACATCGTTTTTATTCACATTTATTTAACTGAGGAAACTACTTTAACTTGGTGGTAGGTCTCTTTAGCAGGAGGTCATCTAGGTAGGTACCACCAAATATTCAGCCGCCAAGCAGCCAAGCAGTAGTGTGTAAATATAACTGTGTTCCGGTTTGAAGGGTTCTGAAGCTTACGAAATTATAGGAATTGAGGATAAGTTAGATCTACGCGGCAATTAAAAGAAAGACCAACTGGTAACGTCATCGCACTGGGTCGTCAAATCAAAAAGGTCGGTATACATTGCAAGACGTGGTTGCTAGAGACCCTGTTTTAATTCCGCCAGTAGCGTTTATACGTCGCTGCCAGTCCCAAGCCCGGAATAAGGAGGAGGGTTATCAGGAGAGACTATACCACCCAGTACACGTGAAGTGGTAAAAGGAAACCATGAGGACCAAATACCCTCTAAAAGACTGATTCGGAAGGATGTGGAAGCCCACCGCGATTACTTTCCCAAGAAAACCTCCACCTACCAATATCATACGTGAACAGCTCCTGGGAGGCGGAGGTCACGATCCTCAAACATGAGGAATACGACGATATGAGGAGGAGGTTCAAGGTATATACTTAGTATATTTTAAGCGGAAATAAGGAAATATCAAGGTGGACAGACGATCTAATAAAAACTGCAGGAACGCACTGGATGTGACCCACTTCCAACCGGTCTTTATGGACGTCAATGGGAGAGGCCTATGTCCAGCAGTGGACGTCCTACGGCTGAGATGATGATGATGATGATGATTATGAATGAAACGAACGATAAATTTTTCTGATGGTAAGAGATAACGCATGTCAATGACCATTGCCGCAATACATAGAACTTTGAGCATCAACAGGGCATTGCTGGTTTGGCGCTCATTACTTTGCGCCTGTGACATTGACTTTCGATGGTTAGCCTTAACATACCAGTAAATTCACTAGCTGCTACCCTTCATACCAGAAAACAGTAATGTGTGCACACTACTGCTTGGCAGCAGAATATCTGGTACTGCGGTAGTACCTACCTAGACGGCCTCCTCCTAAGGATATCTACCACCAAGTAACTTTACCTACTGTACATCCACAATAATATCGAATCATTTCACTATAAATAAAGATCCGTTAACATCCTGTAGATATGTAAATTATTCACAAAATACCTATTCACAAATAAAACAGAATACCTGTAAGCTGATTACGGTCTTTACGGTCTTTTATGAGAGCGTACACGCTCTATTCGTGATAATATAGAATAAACTGAATAAGAGAAACCAATAAAATCAGATTTGCGCCCACGGTGTTTCGCACATTCGTGCGAACATCGGCGAAGTGTCGGTGAATGTGTAGGCGGGATAGGGTATGGTCAGATTTGAAGCGTGCCTTTAGTTAACTAAGCTTGAGCTTGAACTGCCGGTGAAGGAAAACATCGTGAATAAATCGTAGCATGACGAAAGGGTGGTGGATGACCTTGGTGGTGCCGGTGTAAGAATTGTACCCACCCTCTCTACCCGTGGTTGCCGTAAGAGTCGGCTAAGGGATGTAATCCGAAAGATGGGCAGCAGTGTCTTCCTTGAACAATCACACCTAATTGCGCTCGCCAACCCGCCTGCCAAGCGTGGCTAGTATTGGCAAAACCCCCCCAGGAGGAGGCCTATGTCCAGCAGTGAACGTCCTATGGCTGATGATGATGATGATGATGATGATGATGATGAAAGGGTACTTTCTAGTACTCAGCTGGTTAACTACCACCCTCGAGTTGTAAATCTACCGCCAAGCGTGTAATGGTGTGTTTTGGCAGCCTCACTTAAGAGACAGTTCTATTCCAGGCTAGGTGTTTTTACCTTGGACTACACCGTCACTGAGTTCAGGTGAGTAGTGGTCACACACCGAACCATTAAAAAAAGTTATTGTCGTGGAATTTTAGGCAGCCCAGCTGGGAGTCTGGCTTTCAATGTGGAGGTCTTGGGTTCGAATAACACGAAGCACATTGTCCAATCTTCTCATTGTGAAAAGGCCAAGGCCATAGTCCACCACGCTTACCAAGTGCAGGTTGACAGATTTCACACATTTTCTTTTTAATTAGTTTTTTTTTTTTAAGTATACTCTTTGTCAAAATGTATCAAATGTATGTTTGTAAGTATTATTTTACTTATTTAGGAGACAAAAATTGAGTTCTGATACTTAAATTTTCCAAGTCCCATTGTCTTATTAAAGAACTATTATTTTAACTTCTTGTTAATCTAAATAAAATGTATTTTCTTATTGAAGTCGACATAATTGTGACACAACATCAAGCAAGTATAAAATTATGAGTATTTTATAGCAGTGACAGCTCAATGATTAGCGTGGTCAGTTCACAGATCCGACCGCGCTGTGGTCAAACACTTAGATTGTCAACAGTAAAAATAAAAAAAATAAAAACCGTGTTATACCTTGTCACAGTGAGTAACTACTATGTAAAATATATTTACACGCTACATGTTGGCCATACCCGACTACGTGTTTCATACCCGTGTCCTAACACTTTGTAGAATATGGTCAAGAATTTTATTAAGGCACTTGGTAACGCACTAAATTTTTTCCTTGTACTAGTACTATTGATAAAAATCTGAACACTTCGGAACTATGTCATAATATAAGTTTTTTCCTATAACCCTTTTGCTTGTAATAATTTGAGCAACATTTTGCAGCGCCAAGGTCCTAAGGTTTCTTTTGTCAGCTTTTACGTGAATATTACGAACTTGCTTATGTTTGTCGCAAAAAAACTTCGAATAGGCAGTTTCTGAGTAAAGTACTGCTTTGCCCCGGGTTTTGCTGTGTCAAGAAACTTAATTTTATAGCTAGTTTATTCGACTAGCTACCTGACTTCAATTTGTTGTCTATTTTTATGGATTATTCTTATGGTCAGTGGGCATTTATTTACTTACTATATTACGTAGGCAGGTTGTTTTTTTTTACGATTTGTAGGCTAGATCTTTGACTACAGCTTACCTGATGTTAAGTGACGGTGTGGTCGAAGATGCTAAAGCACATCTAGCCAGGAATGAATATTTTCAAAATCCCAAAAATGAGCATGTGCTGGCGGTGAAATAGTTTAGCGGTACTACTCTCTAGTACTCGGCTGGCTAGCCACTACCCAAAAGTTTAGGTACGGAACCCCAAAAAGGAGTTTTATTAAAATTCTAAACAGTTTCGCGTTTGAGCACACCCTGCCTTAAGCAGTAGCTGTGGTTTGAAGAACGCTTATCTAGAAGAAACCTATTTACTCTCCTTTTCTATCTTTTAATTTATATTTATCTTAGTTGAGTGAATTTTATTAAAACAGAGGCTTGTAATGAAACCCTAAAGGCCAGTATCGGTACGCCCCCTGTCAATGCCACCATGTCAGTAGCGATGTCAATTAAATTCAATGTGTATTGTTTTAAAATGTCAATACAATTTTAATTGGATTTGCAGATTCGGTTCACAAATCCATTAACTTGCTTAGATTTTAAAATGAGGTTCACTGTATTTATATTACTACTGGTTGAGTAACGTGTCTTCACTCGTTTAGCAAGGATTGCACAGTTTTTCGGGATACAAAGTACGTTATGTGCTAGATCTAGTAGCTAATCCAACTAATATTATAAATGTGAGTTTGTATGTTTGGATATTTGTTACGCAATCACGCGAAAACGGCTGAACGGATTTGGATGAAATTTGGCACACATATAGATTATTACCTGGATTAACGTATAGTTTAGGTGTTTGACCACAGCTCACCTAATGGTAAGTGACGGTATGGTTGAAGATGGTAAATACACCTACCCTGGAATGGAACTGGCTTTCAAGTGCGGCTGCCAGAACACACCGTTAGTTGGCATCAGATTTTCAACCTGAGGGTCGTTGATAGCCGAGTACTAAAAAGTACCTTACCACCATGCTACAGGTAATAAATAGCGCAACTGTCATAAAACTATGGCTTATTTGTTACTTACAAAAAAAAAAACTCGCAGAATCTAATTCCAAATTCAACACGGACGAAGTCGTGGGCGTAAGCTAGTGTGGTATACCTATAATACTTTTTTGCCAAATATCATTTTAAGTTTATTAAATCTTCGTGTAAATAAATAAATCTGTAATCTTAGAAAACAAATAGTCAGTCATGGAGAACATGGTAACATTAGCATATCGGTAACGCGAACACATAATTAGGTTTTGTCCCTACAAAAGTCCCTCAACATGGTTAAAGAAGTTTTCACTCCAAAAATGAAACCTGCAAATTTTGGACTGAAACTTTTTTCATATGAAAACTAACATTTAAAATTTAAAAGTATGTTTTTGTCTCCTCTCTACGTTATGTCTTTGTACTTTTACTTGATGGTAAATTTCCTTAGCAGGAGGTCATCTAAGTAGGTACCACCGCAGTACCAGATATTCTACCGCCAAGTAGTGTATGTGTCAAATATTACTGTATTCCGGTTGGAAGGGTACGTGCAGCTAGCGAAATTACAAGCCTGTTTAGACTAACCATCTTAATGTCTCAAAGTAATGAGCGTCAAAGCATCGATGCCTTCGACTTTGATTTGTTACACAAATTTCTGTATATAGCCATAAACACTTAAACAGTGTTATCTCTTACCATCAGGAGAGCATCTCGTTCGTCTCATTACTTATAAATAAAAATAAAAATGCCACTTTTCAATCTTGTGCAATTTTCTATAGCTAAAAACATATTTGTATTTCTTGATATAACATTTACACAGAAAACATATTCGAGTAATATTTTTAGTGATAACTTGAAAATACTTTTTCTATAGAGAAAATTTATCGTAACAGTATTTCTAAAACAATGGTTTTGTATTTTGTATTTGAAACAAGAAAGTAATTCTTCAAATAAACCAAGTTAAACAGAGCAGTAATTCAAAATCTAAATTACGCTGTCACAATACGTTTACCAGATATGATTGGGCAGGCTTTAGGCTATTTCTCTTTTAAACACCGCAAAATAGGCAATAAATATAAAGCAAGACTTGCCGGTTAATTGCTTGTCTGTTTTATTACTTCCACGTTACATTTTTTATCTATAGGAATTTAAAGACTTATTATGCAAAAACTTACTTCAAGTACTCCTTCACTTCAAAATTATATTATAGTAGCCAACCGCCCCGGCTTCGCATGGGTATAGTAAGCTATCCTTAAAAGGTAGATATAAGCCACCGCAGACTTTTTTGTAAATCTATAAAAGAGGAATATCCCACCATGATTTGATTTGTTTATCTCAAAGGGAATAAACAGCGTTTTCGATAAAAGCTCCCAGGTGGTTTGACTTTATCCGACACTTCCAACAATTATCATTATATTTCAACCAATTTACATAAAACTTTGACAAATTGTATACTTGAACCTTCCTCATGAATCACTCCATCTATTGGTGATACTCACATGATAATTCGTTTAGTAGTTTTTAAGTTTATCGCGAACAGACAAACGCAGCGGACTTTGTTTAATAATATGTAGTGATTATGATCCATATCCGATATTTGCTGAGGTACTATGACAACAATTAACAAAATGTAGTAAGTGGGACAGCGCCCATGGCGAGACTTTAAGGAAATAGCTTATTTCATATTGTAAATTATTTAATTTAGCGTAGCAATGATAACTGAGTGATAAACGCGGTCGTATAGCACGCTGAAGGGATTGGGATCGAATCCCTGCAATGCGGTTTAGTTGCCACAAAAGAAACATATAAGGCTAGAAAACTATAGCATGATGGTAAGTTACTTTATGTACTCAGCTGGGCAGATACCACCCTCAAGTTGCGTGAAGAGTGTGAGTTCAAATCCCAACACTTGAGCTGCCGGTGAAGGAAAATATCGTGAAGAATCTACCACCTTCATGTTGCCTTTGCTGTGGTGGTGCCGGCGTAAGAATTATACCCCACCCTCTCTACCCGTGGTTGCCGTAAGAGTCGGCTAAGGGATGTAATCAGGCAGCGACGTCTTTCTTGAACAATCACACCTAACTGCGCTCACCAACCCGCCTGCCAAGCGTGGCGAGTGTTGGCAAAACCCCCCCAGGAGGAGGCCTATGTCCACTGTGACATCCTATGGCTGAAGATGTGATGTGATGTGATGTTGCCTCCAAAAAAATCTGCCGCCAAGCACTAATGGTGTGTTCTGACAACCGGTTCCATTCCAGGCTAGTTTCTACCATCTTCGACCACACCGTCACATAAAGGAGAGTACTTAGAGTGCGCGACCCCGAGTAAGTACAAAATCTTCTCTGCTAGCGTTGACTCACGCAAGTTTAGCGCAACATCGCATCTACGAACAAATCTTCGATCGATCTTTTTTGTTCGTAGCTTCGATAACATCAAACCTAACAGAAACTTACGTGTGTCTTACACGTAAGTTTCTGTGACTTTTTAATAAAAAGGTATTACATTTACCTATTAAATTGGAACATGAACAACTAACGAACTAACTTGTTTTATAGCGATGATAGCTCAGTGGTTAGCGTGGTCGGTTCGCATGCCGAAGGGCGTGGGTTCAAACCCCAACAATGAGCTTGAGCTGTCGGTGAAGGAAAACATCGTGAGGAAACCATAGCGTGGTGTTAGGGTACTTTCTAGTACTCGTCTGGCTAGCTACCACCCTTAAGTTGAAAATCTGCCGCCAAGCATCTAACGGTGTGTTCCGGCAGCCTCACTTGAGAGCCAGTTCCATTCCAGGCTAGGTATGCTTTATCATCTTCGACCACACCGTCACTTAACCTCAGGTGAGTTGTGGTCAAACACCAAGCCTGTCAGCTATAAAAAAAAACTAGCTACCTACACAACAGAAAACAATAACATTTACGTGCTAACCCCGACTGCTCGTCCAAGCGACCTCTGCCTCCACCTCTTCCCACTTATTTATCGCGAAGATGTTTTACTTAATGATATTTTACTTACTTTGCTTAACGTGAGCTGTGGTCAAATACCTTGTAAACCATAAAAATCTGCGTTTCCGCAAAAAAGCTCGTAAACCTCTTAAGTAAGTTCAAAATTAAGTTACTTCCTCTTAGAATTTTATTCTGTATTTTCATTTAAGGCGTACCACGACTGGTATATTGCCTCCTAGATATTATTATTTAACACCTTGTAGTAAAAGGTAGCTAGTCCGTCGGAGGCTGTCTACGAATGCTATATTGTATTCGAATTATAGTTGAAGAGCTGGCGGTCAGAAATCTCTTAGATCTTTACATAAAGAAATACACTTAGTATGTTATTGATACCTTGGCAATATTATATATAGGTTGTCTTGGTTGCTACTATATAACGTTTTTTCTTATCGATGTTGTTTTTATTATTTATGTTTAATGTTTTATTGACTTGTTGTTTTCAAATGTTTGTTTTGTTTTGTACTGAGTTATTACTAAAGTATATTTAACTGTATTGTTTAATTTAACTGTATATGGGTCATGTTGCCTGAATTAAATTAATTTCTTTTCGTTTCGTTTAATTTCATATATTTATTTATAGTAAGTATCTGGTTTATTATTTATTTAATACTTTATTGCACAATTACTATAATTAGTACAGAAGGAGGACTTAATGCTAAAGCATTTTCTGCCAGTCATCTCATATAGCATATGAGATGTGGTTGTAGGCACGCATAAAAACGAAAGTATTATACATAATATGTTAACATATAAATACAAAAAAAGAAACAAAT
Organism: Biston stratarius; assembly: GCA_950106695.1. Taxonomy (NCBI): domain Eukaryota; kingdom Metazoa; phylum Arthropoda; class Insecta; order Lepidoptera; family Geometridae; genus Biston; species Biston stratarius. The sequence continues at coordinate 21,401,782 of OX467108.1, read as the reverse complement.
AAATTTGGATACTACTTATTATTAATAAATAAATAATAAACTATTATAAAGTATACACAAATATTTAAAATAAATTTATATAAATATGTACATCTTTGTCAGATGATGAATTGATTGAACAAAAATTTGCAATATCACCCATTATTTTTTAAGAATATTTGCTAGTTGCTATAATAAAACCGCTAAGTTAATAAAAACTCAATAAATTTATGCACCCTAATAATTATGGTCGGCAGCTCTCGCTTACCTACTCCGGTATACCTTTTATGAGAGATGAGATTATCCTGCTTTTTATAGCATCTCAGAATAAAATATTTTATCAGAGCACGGTAATACAGTGGTGTTTGAATGCGTAAAGTGTGGGTTTTTGCGTCTTAAGTTGCTAGGATCATGGGATTTAGGACCCACTCCATAAATAAAATCCTGTTCGAGCAAGCGTTTTCTGTGAGAAAATATTTCTCGTATCAGAATCTTACATTGTCGTAAAATCTATTACTAAAATATTTTGATAACATAATCACGTATCACACGAATCCTATCCTACCAATATCATCACACAAATATTATAAAGCAGAGGTTAATCGACAAAGCCTACTATAAGGTTGTCCATTACGTGGAAGACAGGAATATATGGTTGTTGTAGCTTCTCTCTGCACTTGCATCTCCCTGGCTAAGTGGCAATTGTAGTAAGTCAATTTTTAAAAGGCTTGTTCGCGAATATTTTTTAAAAACTGAAAAAGTAATGCTGTGATTTTTGTGCAATTGATTCATCATCTGACAAAGATGCACATATTCATGTCAATTTATGTTTATTTATGTGTATATTTTATTTTATAATAGTTTAGTATATATTTATTGATATTTAGTACTATTATATTTGTATGTTGTACTTTTATTTTTATTTATATATATGTATACATACATTTGTTTTGATGCGCGCCTACAACCACATCTCATTTACTGTGGGGATGGCTGGCAGAAAATGCTTTAGCATTAAGTCCTTCTTTTGTTCATATTATTATCTTAAGTGTGCAATAAAGAATTAAATAAATAAATAAGCATAATGTATGTATTCATATTTATAACTGTAAATTGTAACCTAATATGAAAAGAAAGATCCACAAAAAAAATGCCTTGCTGAGTTTCTTGCCGGAGTTATCTCAGTTAAAGTGTAATTACGAGCCGGTGGTAGATTCAAACGTGTAACTTAACGTTCATAAGTGCCTTACCAGGGCCTAAACTGAATAAATGACTTTTTGATTTTGATTTTGATTTTTGATTATAACGGCGAAAGTTTGTGATTGCGTTTGTATGCTTGGTACTTCTTCGGCTGGACCAATTTTAATGAAATTTGGTATGAAGGTAGCTGGCACCCTGGATTAACAATATTATACTAACAATAATAGGCTTTTTATCCCGAAATTTTTTGTGTTCTCGTGAAAACAGCGGGTAGCACCGGGGACACAGCTTGTTTTAAATTTAAATGTGAAAGTTTGTGAGGCAAGGTGTTTGTTACTCAATCACGCCAAAACAGCTGAACGGATTTAGTTAAAATTTGGCACATATATAGTTTTTAAACTGGATTAACATATAGGATACTTTTCATCAGTAATCAGTAATATTTCACACACACACATCATCAGCCATAGATCGTCCATTGCTGGACATAGGCCTCCTCCTAGGGGGGGTTTGCCAATACTCACCACGCTTGGCAGACGGGTTGGCGAGTGCAGTTAGGTGTGATTGTTCAAGGAAGACGCTGCTGCCCATCTTCCGGATTACATCCCTTAGATTACACCACAAACTGAACAAACTTTTCGATAAATTCCATGTGGATGAAGTCTCGGGTAACAGCTAGTTATATATAAGCGAAAGTTTTTTAAAAATGTTTTTACTCGTTCATTTAACTTTTTAACGGATTAGGATGATATTAAAAATACAGATTGGTATTACTTACTTTTTTTATATGTCTATAGACATCAAGGTCCGTGCCATTTTAAACATTTTCCTTTTTTTATTATGGAAACTGACGTGGTTTTGACACATTCTTGTTTTATTTATGCGGGATTACTCACGTTTAATTTTATCGGAAACTCCGACTATAGTCTCAGCTTTGTCTCCATGATGAAGGCCACCGGATGTGGCCGAAACTATCGTCGGAGTTTCCAATAAAATTAAACGTGAGTAATCCGGCATAAATAAAACAAAAAAAATCTTTTCAACTACTATACAAATTTTAAATGTAACGAACAGGCGTTACACGATAGATAGGTGGCAGATTTCCAACTTGCGGGTGGCAACTAGGGATTGCAATCCCGCGAAACGGGATCACGCATTCCCGCGGGATCCCGCTGATTTTATTAATCTGCTGGATTCCGAATGCTGGATCCTTTGAAATAATGTTTTAAAATCTAATTGAAACTACAGATTTTTGTGTGAAAATCAACTTTTATTAAACATTTCTTACATTATGCAACAGAAATTATTTCTTTTCTATTAATTTATATAAGTAATTAGTTTTCTTTGATTCATCTTTAAATGTTTGGCATAGTTTAATAGATCTGTTTAATTTAACCCTTACTATCTATCCCTATCCTACTCTAACGCTAAAAGAAGAATTAGAAAAACAGCTTCAACAAGAAGTGATTCCCGCGCGGAATTGATTAATCCCGCATATAAATCCCGTGGGATTGCAATCCCTAGTGGCAACTAGCCACCTGAGTATAAGCGCCTACTATCATGCTATGGTTTCCTCACGATGTTTACCTTCACCAGCAGATCAAGCTCATTGTTGTTTTTTTTTTTTTATATTTAATAGATCTATGTTTGGCCACCAACTTGCCTGATGGAAAGCGATGGTGCAGCCGAGGATGGAGCACGCCAATCTAGAAGATATATATTCACTTTAGCCTTAAAAACATCCAAATCGTAGTTTAAAGGAAACAGATCAGCTGACAATAAACTCCTGCCCTCTGGCGTGTGATCCAACTGCGCTAACTACTGTCGCTAGCTATTACTATCATCGCTACAAACAGGCTACATAAGTACTCTGACGCTGTAAAGGCGAGTCAAGCCGCGGATCGCAGCTATAAAACAATAAATGCGAAAGATTTTTCTTCAGTGTGGCAAGTTTGTAAAAATCGATCCAACTCTATAAAAGTTGAATAGTTTTGGATAAAATTGAAATAACGTACATCTTGATTATTCAACATCATCATCAGATTATGAAACACACAGCTGGACATAGGCCTGAGAAACACGCCACTGAGCCCATTCTTCGGTTTTTCACTTCCATCCACCACTAGCTGTCCTATGTATATCGTCACTTCATCGAGTTACAGTGCGTTCTACGCTACGTTTGCCAATTTGTTGTCTCCACTATAGAACACCAGCGATACTTTTTGATAAATATCTAATCTTTACTTTAATCTTAGATGAAGTTACTAGTTGTACTCAAAAGTAGTTTATGTGTTAGCCATCTATGTATATATGCATTCCAAATTTTATCCAAATCCGTTAAAGCTTTACCTACAGCGTGAAGAAGTAACAAATACCTATACATACATACAAATAGACAAACTTTCACATTTATAATGTTAACTGGTGATCCACCCCGGCTTTGTATGGATGTAATGTATGCATATGCAATTATGCATGTATTTATTAAACCTTCCTCTTGAATCGCTCTATCTATTGATGAAAACCGCATTAAAATCCGTTGCGTAGTTTAAAAGATCAAAGCGGTGGGAAGCGACTATGTTTTATACTATGTAGAGATGTAGGGAAAATGAATACTTTTTTTTTTTTTTTTCTGTAAACGTAATGAGACGAACGAGACGCTCTCCTGATGATAAGAGATAACGCCTGTCCATGACCATTGCAGCGATACACAGAACTTTGAGTAGTAAAACAAAGTCCAGAGCATCGCTGCCTTGGTGCTCATTACTTTGAGACTAGATGGTAAGTCTCAACAGCCCAGTAATTTCGCTAGCTGCAGTACCCTTCAAACCGGAACACAGTAATGTTTACACACTACTGCTTAGCGGCAGAATATCTGGTACTGCGGTGGTACCCACCTAGACGACCTCCTGCTCAGGAAATCTACCACCAAGTAAACTTATACACCACCTAATATAACTTTGATCATCTATATCATACCTATAATGGAATCATAATGTTGTAATTATTTTTAATAATAATTGAATTGTTGCAATTATCAATTGAACATCAAAGCTGTACATAATTGGTTGTTTGAGCTCTGCAATTATAACGTTGAACCAAAATATATCACCACTCGCATTCGTACAAAGCAATACATCTGCCCACATAAAACAATTATCTCAATTCCGAACCAATTTATCATAAAATTGTTTTATCGTCGTACCAACAATTAAATAAAATTGGCCGCAATTCAGGTCAGTTAAGTCATCAATTCATTAATAGTCTAAAATGATAGGTTTAGCTGGTATAGCCGCGGGGATCGAGTCGGCGTCTTGTGCTCGAATGCATTGTCGAACTGCATAGAAGCCCGACTCTGAGATGAAGCCCCATCCCATGCCATTACCACCCCACCTGAGCTCCCGTCCTTTTCTCTCCACTCCCGTCTCTCTCCCATCTCGTTTGCACCTCAAAATCACATTCGGCCGTTTTCGTTTAAACTCGGATGCAATAGCCGGTGTGCTCAGCGGCTAAACATAATTTCCAGCCAGTCGCTTTTCGATCGGCGGGGAAGACGTACCGTTATTGTTCGTAGCCGCCGCGTCCGAAACATCGCAGTGCACCGTGTTTGTATAAGGATGTTTGTTCCGAGATAGTGCGTCCCACAAACCGTATCAGGATACGTGGGACCCAGTGCGGACCTAATGTGAAAGTGCGACTCGGCTTAATGGTCAGTTTCGATGTTGCAACTATATCGGATGTGGCTAATGCAACGAGATCTGTTTGATTGGCAAAAGCAAACACAACATGACAGATGTAAATATTAGAGCGATGTTGCCGACTCGAATGATGGCTGGAAACAGTTAAATGGATGTAGTGTAGACGGTAACAGCGGAGCGGAAACGTGAAAATGATTTAGTTTCAGAGAAATGTGCTTTTGCAATGTTCCGTCTAGGCGTTGAGATTATATTACCGGAAAGGCAGGAAGAGATATTTAGCGTAGTGCTATGCTTACAGAGATGATGCTTGCTTTTATTGCAGTTGAAATGGTTAATAAAAGTAAATCTTAAATATCTATATAGGTACCTAACTAGTATACTAATATTTATTTTACAAATATAGGTACGCTTTTGTACTGGGTACGAAGTACCTGCAATTTAGTAAATTTTATTTTAAAGTCAAAGTATCTGATTAATAAATATAAGATTTACAAGTCAATTTTACAAAAAAAAAAGGAAACCTTTGTATAACTATACAAAATAACTTTACAACTGTAAATAAATAAATAATTATAATTTCAGTTAATAATGTTATTTTTGGCAGATACTGTGAACTAAGTCCAAAATAATAGTTTCAAAAAATACAGCGCTCAACAATTATTTTAGAATTTCAAAAAGGTTGAACATTGGAGAATATTTCCATAAAGATGTATTTTCTGTTTCTTACCTTTCCGTCTAATCGATACCGTTACAAAAAACTTGCACGTTTAACAAAATTAGATTTTTCTATGGAAACTGACGTGGTTTTCACACACTTTTGTTTTACTTATGCGGAATTACTCGCGTTTAATTATATCGTAAGCTCCAACTATAGTTTCGGCCTTTATCATGGAGACTAAGCTGAGTAGAACGCGCGCGCGACCTCGTCTTGCTTCGCACTGCGGATGTGGCCGAAACTATAGTCGGAGTTTCCGATATAATTAAACGTAAGTAATCCCGCATAAATAAAACAAAAATTAGATTTGTGAATGAAGAATAATAATGAATTATTGTTGAATCAACAAAACTAGGCAGGTTTTAATAAACGTGTGGGTGGAATAAAAGGTACAATGATCGAGCATTTTGAGGATGTTACGCCTGAACAAAACAAATCATTACAATAGTGTATTGTTTATGGTTTAGTTAAATTAATTTTGTTTGTTCGCGTTGAATAAATCAGTGGGTAGAACAATGCTACAAACATTAATTGAACTATCGAGCTGCGATGATTTAAAAATAAATGGAAGGTAGGTTAAAAAAATGCGATAAGTCGATAAATAGTGAGAAGACTTTTGACTGATGATAGACAACTTTTTTAATATCTGGCAGGATAGATGTTTGACCACAGCTCATCTGATGTTAAGTAACGGTGTGGTCGAAGACACACACCTAGCCTGAAACGGAAAATAAAAATTGTTTAAATTAAAAACAATATTTAAATGACAAAGTATAAAATTTACAGTTTTTACATTTTTAGAGCAATACAAATTCGATAAAAATTTAAAAGTAATAATTTATACTATATTTTTTTACATTTTTCATACATAATGTTTTAATATCATTTGATTAAGCTTTGAAAATTATAGTTGAGTCTTAGATATTTATTAAAAATTACGTAATTTTTTTATAGATTTTGCCGTATCATATATTACCAAAGTGACCTTTAAGCCGAGTCAAAATATTATATACTTTAAACTAATAGTAACAAGAGCTTTGACGAAGTTAGATAAAACTTCAGATAACAAATTTACATTATTGTGAATTGTGAAACTGTTTGTATTAAAACTTCAGTGACAGAATAACTGGATATGGAAACATTTGATAACAAGTAAGTATTCCAATTATTGCCATCTCGATACATTATTGCAATTTTGGAAAACTATATGTACATAGGGCTTATTAATATTAACACGCAATTGGTGGTAGAGCTTCTTAACAGGAGGTCGTCTAGGTCGATAGTCTAGATACTACCGCAGTACCAGATATTCTGCTGCAAAGCAGTAGTGTGTAAACATTACTGTGTTCCGGCTTAACGGCTACTGCAGCTAGTGAAATTACAGGGCTGTTGAAACTAACCATCGAATGTCTCAAAGTAATGAGTGTCAAAGCAGTAATGCCCTGGATTTGTTTTGCTACTCAAAGTTCTGTGAATCGCTGCAATGGTCATGGACAGTCGTTATCTCTTACTATCAGAACAGCAACTCGTTCGTCTTATTACTTTTTTAAATAAACGCATCGAGGATGAGGAACTCTTTGCCGAAGTCAGTATTTCCCGAAAGGTGCAATATGAGTATCTTCAAATCAAGATTAAACAGGTTCCTTCTTGGTAAGCGTATTTCATCCTAGACCACAACGTTGGTTAACATCAGGTAGGATGTGGTCAAACGCGAACCTATTCCGTATAAAAAAGCATAATATTTTTTTAATTATTGTGATTTGGAAGCATTTAAATATTTATGTTTGTACCCTTCAGACCCAAATGCAGCAACGTTAACACACTACTGCTTGGCGGCTGAATATCTAGAACTTCGGTGGTACCTACCTACCTATATAACGTAACCTATTAAACATTATAAAAAACCATACAGCAATAATATGCCTCCAATAAATTAAGAGCAAAAAATAAACCGTACCAAATGATACGAAAGCAATTCACTGGTGGAATGTAAATGTAAAAAAGTACACAAAATGTAAAAAAGAGAATAACATCCATCATGCATAGAAAAACATCTGCGTTCGTAAGCAGAGGTACAGAATATAGATCTACATATTATAGAAAGATACATAGGTGCTTTACAGAATTATTCCTCGTCTATTTTCTTTGTAAAGTGGTTGTATGAATCTTCGGAATATTCTAAACACAACTTTTTAAATATTTTTTATAGATCTCCTTAGAAGCAAGTTATCTTAGTAGATAGCCTAGAAACCACCGCCATAGCAAATATTCTGCTGCTAAGTAGTAGTGTGTAAACATTACTGTGTTTCGGTTTGAAGGGTACTGCAGTTAGCGAAATTACAGGGCTGTTGAGACTAACCATCGAAAGTCTCAAAGTAATGTGCGCCAAAGCAGCGACGCCCTGGACTTTGTTTTGCTATTCAAAGTTCTGTATATCGCTGCAATGGTTATGGACTCGCGTTATTTCTTACCAACAGAAGAGCATCATCTAAATATTTAGAAAATTTAATTCAAGCCACTAAAGCAGATCTCCAGAAAGTTCTATCAAATTCATTAAAGAAAGTTTAAGTGAAGCTTGAAAGTTGATGAGGCCACAACAAAGGTCGACCTTTATTTATTTTCCATTTTTTTCTGAAAGTCTAATGATCTTTAATGAAAAGACCGATACAGATTTTTCCCGCTTTTGTCTCGTACTTTGAATGTTTCATTTCAAGATAGCTGCCCTCTTATTTATGGTAGAGTGCGTCTGAATAAATTATAGAAGAAATCTTTTAGACTCTGATTTTAGCTGGATAGCACCTGTGGTTACGAAATACGTGGTAGGAAATAAACCAGCCAAGTGCGAGTCGGACTCGCGCACGAAGGGTTCCGAACCATCTTTATATATAAAAATTTCGTGTCACGTTGTTTGTCCGCGATGAACCCTTCAACTACTGAACCAATTTTAACCAAATCTTGCACACTGTCTGCACTTTGATCCAACTGGAGAGATAGGATAGTTTATATCTCAATTTATAAGCGCAATACTTTTTTATTGCAAATTATTTGTTTATTATACGGCCCTATAACTAGTACGGTAGTCTCAACAGCCCTGTGATTTCGCTAGATGCAGTACCCTTCAAACTGGAACACAGTAACGTTTACACACTACTGCTTCGCGGCAGAATATCTCGTACTGTGATGGTACCTACCTAGACGGTCTCCTGCTAAGACAATCTACGACCAAACAAAATTTGCATACAACACGAAAATTTTTATATATATATATTTTCATGTAGTTGAATCATGTTATCGGTTAGGCGTATAAATGTCAAAAGAGGACGCTGTGCTTGTACAAACATTTAAAAAACTATATTAATAATTTCAAAATTAAAATGAAATGCCAAAATTAAAATCTAATGTCAAAATTTAAATCAAATATCAAAAACAAAATCTTAGTCAAAATTAATAGGTATTACATTCATTACATTTAAATCAAATGTCAAAATGAATATAAAATGTCAAAAATAAAATTAAAATCTAATGTCAAAATTAAAATTTAATGTCAAAATTACAATTAAATGTTAAATTAAAATTAAAATCAAATGTCAATATTAAAATTAAATATCAATATTAAAGTGAAATATCAAACAATAAAACTAGATAATTGTCATTCAAAATTAATTGTTTAAAAAATTATCACTAGCGTAATAGCCTGTCTTCAATACTTACGTGATGATAATTTCTAATACTCAACTAGCTAGCTACCACCGCCAAGTGGAAATTCTGCCGCCAAGCACCTAACAGTGTGTTCTGGCAGCCTCAGTTCTATTCCAGGTTAGGTGTGTTTACCATCTTCGACCAAACCGTCACTTAGCATCAAGTGATCTGTGGTAAAACACCTAGCTTGTAAACCATAAAAAATAGAATGTCTTTAATTTATTCTTAAATAAGTGACTATTCAAATTCTCACTGTATTATTTTCCCTTATGCACGTGCTGTTTGTCTTGGTCGCGTAGATTTCTTTTTACAGTGTCATCACATCATCAGCCATAGGACGTCCACTGCTGGACATAGGCCTCCTCTTGGGGGAATTTTGCCAATACTCGCCACGCTTGGCAGGCGGGTTGGCGAGCGCAGTTAGGTGTGATTGTTCAAGGAAGACGCTGCTGCCCATCTTCCGGATTACATCCCTTAGCCGACTCTTACGGCAACCACGGGTACAGAGGGTGGGGTACTATTCTTACGCCGGCACCACCACGGCACAGTGTCATATAGTGTTGTGAATCGCTCTCGGTTTGTTTTTATCGTTAGATTTAAATGATCTCTTAATCTAAAGTAAGTTCGAAATAAGTAAGTGACTTAATGATATTCAAAACGTGTCGCTCCATTTATCCTGGCTGGAAGATCTGGCACGACTTTGCAGACAGCAAGCTCACTCCATATAAATCTTGGCCGTATTTTCAAGTCACTGATACAGGAATAAGGATGTTCCATTGTTTTGTCGATATAATACTTTTTGCTTTTGAATATAACCTTTGATGTCAAAATCAAATAATAATTGTCTTCTTCCTATTAGCATATCACACTAATATTATAAAGGCGAATGTTTGGCTGGACCGATTTTGATGAAATTTGGTATAAAAGTAGCTGACACAATTTTTTTTTATCCTGACCAAATGTAGCGGGTAAAGCCGCGCGGCGCAGCTAGTCAGTCTATGAATAAAAAATAATTAATTTTCGTTCGTAAGTGCATAACTTGATAAGGACTGAACAGATTTAGGTGAATCTTGTTTCAAAAATTGTTGTGATTTTTCGTTAACAACTACTACTAACTCGTTATAGTTCAGTTTGTTTTACATGGAGGTAGGGTATTTTACGCAACTGGCTAGCTACAACCCTCAACTTGAAAATCTACCGCTTAACGGTCTGAGAGCCAGAACAATTCAGGGTTAGGTGTGCTTTACCATCTTCGGCCACACCGTCACTTAACATCAGATGAGCTATGGTCAAATACCGAGCTCGACAACCATAAAAAAATACCCGAAGGCAAAGGCCGAGCTTTGGGTACGGCCTTTGCCCTTTGTGTTTATAGAAACCTTATTCAAAGTATCACAACAATAATAAAAACAGAATCAGCTTAACCGGTTCAGCCGTTCACAAGTTAGACACTTACCAAAAACCATCGTTGTCAATGGAAACAATCCGGTGATCTTTTTCAAGGAGTCAAAGCTGAATACGACACACACGTGACTTCGTTTTGTTTTACACTGTAAATGACTTGAAACGAGAATCATTTGCTTGCAAGTTATTGCACTTTAAAGGCACACGCTAGTTTTATACATAAATAACTTTACAAGTTAATATTCACATCCCTAAACAGGAACGCGTGTCTTTGAAAATTTTCTACCTGGTGAAAACTTTGGCAAAGATTTAAGAGTATTTGAGTGTATGGGTGGATAAAGTTTTGGACGTGGTGTGAATATGAAATTGATGCGAACCGATCTACTGAGAGTATGTAAAATTATGACATACGAATTGGAATTTGATAAAGCAAGTCTAAATGTTACGAATCCACCTTCATCGTGCGAACCGCTAAGCAATGGATTTAGCTGCCCGATTGAGTGTTCCCTGATAGATACAATTTAAGTGCCTTTAAGTCACGAGTGAATCGGTTTCTTCTAGGCAAGCGTGCTCCTAGACCACATCTTCGCTTAATGTCAGGCGAGATGGCGATCAAACACTAACCATATACAAAAAATTAAAATATAAGACTAATTTGAGTATCTGAAATTACGAGAAAAATAAGATTATTTTAATATTTTCAACTTAAAAACTTTTTATTTCCGCCGAAATTACGAGAAAAATATGATTATTCTAACATTTTCACCTTTTAAAAAACCTTTTTATTTCCGATCCCAGTTTTACACAAGTATTTCAAAATGACAGCCGGTGGTAGATCTCCTTAGCAGAAGGTAGTATAGGTAGTTACCACCGCAGTACCAGATATTCTGCTTCCAAGCAGTAGTGTGTAATTATTACTGTGTTTCGGATTGAAGGCTAACACCTAGCGAATTTACAGGGCCGTTGAGACTAACCATCAAATGTCTCAAAGTAATGACCGCCAAAGCTTTGTTTTTTTTTGTGTATCGCTGCAATGGTTATGGACATACAATATCTCTTTTCATGAGGAGAGCGTGATTAGACGAGCGAGACGCTCTCCTGATGGTATAAGATAATGCCTGTCCATGACTATCGCAGTAATACACAGAAATTTGAGTAGCAAGACAGAGTAAAAGGACATCGCTGCAAAATGTATATATACTAACAACTACAACAAAACAAGAAAGCAGTTTTTTCTTCTGTATTCTGTGATGTTACTTTTACTATTGTTGTGGAACAGTACTGTTTCTAACGTTGATTAAGCTTGCTTCGTTATCGATAAATTTCTCAACACTAACAAGCACCTAGTTTCTTCAACTTATTCATCGATAGTCTAGATTAGTTTGACTTGGTCCTGCGAGCTGCAGTCGTCGGATAAACACTCGACATTTGCACTATCTCTCGCGTCGATAATGGCTATTATTGCCTGCGATAGTGATGCCCTAACAAAATTGTAATTAGATTTTTTTTACGTGAGACTTAGTACGTTTACTCGTAGTTTGGCAATAGGCAAATGTTTTTCGTATTGCAATATCATTATTAACGTGAATACGTCTTTTATTTTGCTTCCATAGTGAAAAGCGATTCTGAAAACTTAAAATATAAAAATCGTGAGATACTTACTGTTTGGTGTTGCTACCATCTTTAACCACACCGTCATTTAACATCAAGTGTAGCGATGATAGCTCAGTGGTTAGTGCGGTCGGTTCACAAGCCGAAGGGCGTGGATTTAAACCCCAACAATGAGCTTGAGCTGCCGATGAAGTAAAACATCATAAGGAAACCATAGCATGGTGGTAGGGTGTTTTATAGTACTCGGCTGGCTAACTACCACCTTCAAATTGAAAATCTGCCGCCAAGTTGTTTCGGCATCCTCACTTGAACGCAAGTTCCATTCCAGGCTAGCTGTGCTTTATCATCTTCAACCACACCGCCACTTAACATCAGGTGAGCTGTGGTCAAATACTTAGCTTGTTAACTATAAAAAAAGCTGTGGTCAAACGCATAGCCTGTCAACCATAAAAAAAAATGTGATCCAACCAACGCTGGCTTAGATAAACAACAAATAAGTTTGAGAAACTTTAAAAAAAATACTGATTATTAACAAAAAAAACTTATAGCCAATATCACTCGAGATGATGTAAGGATTCTAATGACACCCCATACATCCAAATCAGTTCAGGCATTTAAAATAGTGAAATAAATAAACTCACAAACATACATATGTACATACATAAACGCCGAAAACATTACACACCTTATTTTGGGCAGTCATGTAAAAATAGAAAAAATCGTAAACCTCTATGCATCTGTAAAGATTACACTATCCAAACAAAATGACGATCACACATCAATATTCAGCCGTTCGGTTCCGATCGTAAAATATCTCATGCACAAACAATAATCAGATTGATGGTGTTTACAAATGATTTTTAAAAACATTTAGTGCCGACCGGTGTTTTTACTTTGTAACTAAATATAGTTCGTTTGATCTCCCTTGTGATCATTTAGTACGCTAATGGACCATCGTAATGTGTTATTGGTTTTTAAACGGAAGGAAACTCTGCATCGGTTCATGGTCATAAATGGTAACCTTCAAAAATCATCATCATCAGTATTAATATTGTTATTTTAGTTTATAATTAATTTTATGATATTTTTTTGTATATAAGTACATACAGTGTGTTCCGACAATTTCACTTGAGAACTAGTTCCATTTCAAGCTATATGTGTTTACCATTTTTGACCACGCCATCACTTAACATCAGAGCTATGGTCGATCACCTAGTCTGTTAACCATAAAAAAAAACCTATTTTTATTTACAGTCCACCACGCTGGCCAAGTGCAAGTTGGTTAGATATCACATATCTATTAGAAATTTGATTTTTTTGGGTACCCTTGGGACATGTAAGTTTTCTCACGATGTCTTTCACAGTTTGAAGTCAGCAGCAATACGCAAACAACTTAGAAAATACAGAGGTGCGCGCCGTGGAATTCGAACCTAGGACCTACAGATTGGAAGCGGGAGACTGGCTTCCAATCAGTCTGCTAAGTTAACTAAGCTGCCGAAACTTGAATGTGGAGTTAATTTATATTAACTATATTAATAAATAAATATCGTAGGATATTTCACAAAGCGCCATCCAACTCCAAAGTAAGCAAAGCTTGTACTATGGGAACTAGATATTCAAACTTTTTGTTTCATTTTTTAGTCGTGTAGAATATTTTATTGGAAAACTAAAAAAACACATAAGTCGTTAACGCAACGACATAACTATTAAAGAACTATTTAGATTTATGGCACATCTAAATATCTTAAATTTATCTTTAAATAGACAAAGTTTACTTAAAATTTATGATACACCAGAGGGACCGTCTATTTTTAATACTGAAGTTACCAAAGATATCATTTTTAACGATAGAGTTATTTTTATGTCACTGACTTATGTCACTGAAGGGTGCAGATACCGAAGTTTTTTAAGAAATAAGCTCCAATCACAACTCTTATTCTTGCATAGAAGAGAGAAGCACAGATCATATCCGAGATTTATGGAACAAATATAGCCCAGGATATCAGCTACCTTCATACCAAATTTCATCAAAATTGGTCTACAAACAGGATTTTATTTATGAAGTGGTTTCTAAATCCCATGATTCCAGCAACTTAAGACGCTAAAACCCACGCTTTCTTATTTTTTTACTAATTCTTTTCTTATAATATTAGTGTGTGATATCGGACAAAATTCTTCGTAAAGACACTTTATTACACCCGACCTCTATTCAAATTTTCTCCCATATTATAATTCAATATTGATTAAAATACGACCACCATAAACAACTTTAAAGAGAATTTCTGACGTAACCGTAAGCAATTATGGTCGTAAATGAATGATATACTGTAAATATATTAAATTGATTTACAGTATCGAAATTTTAATGAACCCTGGCGCAAGGCCATAAACTAGAGTTCTATGAGAATGACATAATTACGAATTTAGCATAATAAAATCGTGATGGCGTCATAAAGAACAGGTCGCCGGGTCTTGTTCTTTCCCGGTACATGTTTTATTAAAAAAGTTTCCCCATCTTGTCACCACAGTTGACGTCGCAAGTTTGCTAGACGATGGCAATCCCGGCTATATTAAAATATTTTCGACACCAAATCACGAAATCTGCGGTGTCGCCAAATCTGGGGATGACGTAAAAGTGTCAATAAGAGAAAAAATATCTTTTACCAATGTTGATTCATTAAACGATGCAAAGTTTTAAGTAAATTCGTTTCAAACTTTCGGAGCTGGGAAATTACTCGTCCATCTTCGTAATAATATGAGGGCGAAACTTGGTAGTCTTGGTACACTTTGTCTGTTCAAGCCGACTTTGAATGTAATCATGCGTGTACCGGTTTCTCGAAAATAAACTTTTATTTTATGAACATTGGTTATGTAATACTTTGCTCATGTTTCGCTTAATAATCCCGAGCGGGCTTGTGAGAAACATTCTGCTTACAAAGTGTTTTACGAGACTCAATGCAAATGAAATGATCTCGGATCACCTAATAAATTTATATATTTACAACACTAGACCTCTAAATGTTATTCACGACATTTCCTTTAGAAATAAATCTTTTCCTTAATTATAAAAAGGTACATTGAAAAAGATACACTACTGTAGGAACATTAATTAACAACGATTCAGTTAATTATCACTTGATTAACTTAATTAGAAATTTAGATGACAGAATTGAAATGTGTGGTCTAAAATGTTAATTTGCGTAATGAACTTGAAGCAGTACTACAACTCACAATGGAACACAATGGAAAGGGTGACAGCACCAGAAATAATAATAAAAACAAAGTTTGAACAGCCAGTACAAGTGTCCTTCATTGGGTTGTACCACCCATAAGAGAAGATAAAAAACGCACACAATATTGTGCATTTCTTTGTAAGTCTAGTGAAACATTTTTAAACAGGAAACGCAGTTACTGTTAGAGCCCTTTTCATTCACTTATTCTCTGGAATTTTATTGAGTAGCTTTTTCATTAAGCCATACGCTAATGAGGGCGTTAATGGAAACTTCCTTGCTTTACTTAAAACATCGGAGCTTTTTAATTCGGTTTTCTGTTTCCGTGCCTGGAACGCTTGCCCTGATACTTTTTTTAAACTAGTTTGTTTATTTTTGTTAAATAAAAGTCAAGATTCGTTTACTAAGTCATTATTATTTTATGCCGCATTTGAATTTGGTTATTATTTTTCTGTAAAGGGCTAGAAAATGTTCTATAGATCAAAATAAGTCTTCATTTATTTAGCTTCATTTTGCGAAGATATTTTATCTTCGTGAAATGAATGAAGAATATAGCGGGATAGAAGTAAATTATGACCTATTTCGTGTTATTGATAAAGATTCTAGGTCTTCGGTCTACGAAAATGTCTTTTGTTATTGTTAAATTATTGAGTTCTTTGAGTTATGTGATGAGGTAATAAATTTTGAATAAAACAATTTTAGTGTTAGTTGTCTGTAATGACGCGTTTTGATTAAGTGTATCGACTGCCCTGTTGACTTATTTTGAACTATATCTGCTTCAAGAGCTGTAGGGCGTGGGTTCGATTCCCACTCAGGACAAACATTCGTGTGAATGTTTGTTCTGTGTCTGGGCATTCTGTATGTATTATAGGTATGTTTAAACAACAAAAAAAGCTATAATATTATTCTATCAGTTATCTGGTTCCCATAGTACTAGCCTTGCTTATTTTAGAGCTAGATGGCGTTCTGTGAAATGTCCTAGGATTTTTATGTATTGATTTTAAAGAAAAGTTGCTCAGTAAATATTTTTGTAACGATGATAACTCAGTGGTTAAATCGGTCTATTTAGACGCCGAAAGGCGTGGGTTCAAGTACCGAGGTATAAAGCTACTCGTACCACAGTTGAAAATCTGCTACCAAGCACCCAACGGAGTGATCCAGCAGCCTCACTTGAAAGCCAGTTTCATTCCAGACTAGGTGTGAATACTATCATCAGTCACAGCGCCCAATCAGATGAAATGTGTTGAACCATTAAAAAACTTGCTTTCCTCGAGACCATTATTTAATTCTAAGCTGTTTTTGTACTTACATCACACTCAAGTAATATTTAAGTAAGACCATAGTCCACCACGATGACCAAGTGCGAATTGGCAGACTTCACAAATCTTAAAGTCCTTTTTTTAAGAACTATAACATCTTTGTTTTCTTACGATGTTTTCCTTCACCGTTTGAAGTTATCAGCAATAGGCACATCACTTAGAAAAGACAGAGGCGCGCGCCGCGGGATTCGAACCCACGACTTCCATATTAGAAGCCAGATGGTCATCCATTTAGGCTGTCGAAACTTCCACAGTCAGATCACTAACTCGAAAACAAACATTTCATTAAAAAGCCTGTTTTAATTGCCTATTTTATTATACAATGATTACATCATTACCAATTACAATTAATTGCTTATTACGATACAATTTTACAATTTTGAACATCAAAGCTGCCCACTAATTTAGTGTGTACCTGCAACGAATAGTCGAGCCGTTAGCCAATATGCATTGCCGTAGATTGCCCATCAGTACCGATATAGTTTGCCTATACCACCATCAACACTAAATATACATATAGTCGCAGTAGCATATATACTTATAACTACTTATAAAGGGCTATAAGCTTAGATTATGATTAGACGAAAGGGGGTCACTTTTTGCAAATTCAGAATTGTATCCATACAAACTTGATACCACAACAAAGTTATAAGTAAAATATTTAAATAAACTAAAATAAAAAAAAAAAAAAAAAAACAAGCTTTTATCTGGGACAAGGAACTAAAAAATCAAAAATAAATTCTTGTAAGTATTTGGCGTGTAGGTTACCTATATTCTTAAAAGCTTGAGGCACATCATCATCAGCCATAGAACGTCCACTGCTGGACATAGTTCTCCTCCTTGGGGGGGTTTTGCCAATTATTTACAAATACCAAAATTATACAAATAATATTTGCAAATACCAAAGCGCAGTTAGGTGTGATTGTTCAAGGAAGACGCTGCTGCCCATCTTCCGGATTACATCCCTTAGCCGACTCTTACGGCAACCACGGGTAGAGAGGATGGGGTACTATTCTTACGCCGGCACCACCACGGCAAATGAGGCACAGAGGTATAGTAATTACCTAACCTGTAACGGGTACTGAGTGATTAGGTTTTTTTATGTAAAAGTATTAAAACGAACGAGAAGCTCTCTGAATGGTAAGAGATAACACCTGTACAAAGAACTTTTACTAATAAAGTCCATGGCATCGTTGCTTTGGCGCTCAGTACTTTGAGACATTAGATGGTTTGTCTCAACAAGGTATCTTCTAAGATCGCGTGCTTTATCTTCGACCACATCATTGCTTACAATCAGAGGAGTATGTAGTCAGACTCGGACTTACTTGTATTAGTAAAAAAAAACGAATTCATGGTATTTTATAAACATAATTATTCTGTATCAACTTGTCTTACTGATATATTTCATATTGTGTTCAAATGTTACTTTAAACGGGCAATTAACACAAGGTAATACTCGATTTAAGATTATTAGTATCAACAATCAAACAAATTGGCATGCACTAAAATAGCCGTTAAATCTCGGATGCTGCATTTCGAAATAGAATATAACGGAAGAGAAAGTTTGAATCTTTGAGTAAATCTTAGAGCACGTTCACAATATGTCGGCGCATACTTTTGAATCAATAAATATCTTAAAAGTGAGTACTGTTTTTTTTAGGGCTCCGTACCCAAAGGGTAAAACGGGACCCTATTACTAAGACTGTGCTGTCCGTCCGTCTGTCTGTCCGTCCGTCTGTCACCAGGCTGTATCTCATGAACCGTTATAGTTAGACAATTTAAATTTTTACAGGTGATGTATTTTTGTTGCCGCTATAACAACAAATACAAAAACAGAATAAAAGCCGTTTTTATAGATAATGGTACGAAAACCTTCATGCGCAAGTCCAAATCGCACTTGGTCGTTTTATATAAAACCACCCTCTACGGACACTTGGATTATTAAGACGAATCTGACGATACCTTAATTGTCGTAATCCATTCGGCCTTTTGGAAGATACGAGGTTATAAATAAATGTACATACATACATACATACACACATACAAAGAGATACGCGCGAAAAACATAACCCTTCTTTGGCAGCCGGGTAAAAATACATACTGTGAATGGGCTTTTGTGTTATTGTTGTCCAACCAAAGCCGTCATCGCGTAAAACTTGCTAATGAAACATGAGAAGTGAAATAAAACAATAAATGCTGAGTTGTACACAATAGATAAATTATGGAGGTTATAAGACTTTGGTTTATAACATTAGGATCTGATAACGGTGTCTTTTATGAGTTCGAAGTTACATCCGTGTTGAAATGTTACGAAATATTATCAAATCGTTCGTCTGTATGGTTCACAGGCTAGGTGTTTGACCTTACTCATACAAAACAATTTTTCTATCACACCAAAGTTACAAATCATTACCAATATAATTATAATTTATTGATTATTTCTTCTTGGCATCGCACTCCGTGCGTTCTGTCAGTTTTAATGTTTCTGTGTTTTTGTGCAGTCTTCAGCTTCTTTATATTTATTGCCTCGTCTTCGATTTATGCAATTTACGTCTAACGTCTTTAGTTACAGTCAAAGTCCAGTCCGTGCCAGTCAAATCCAGTCATGATTTAGTAAAGTAGTGGCGACTTTATTATAAGCTGCGATGGAGTTTTGGAAGCAACACGAAAAGTCATGTTTCACCGCATTATATCACTTTCCCACACTCGCGCTTGTAATTCGGCACTTTATGAATAAAACGCTACTATTTTTATACATAAACACTCGAAAGAACACTAGTTTAAAAAATACAACGGGGCGACACGACTCTATTCGTGTTCCGGTCAAAAACTATAAAAGATAGGTTCGTATAGATTTTTTAAATTGTCGTCAAGATAGATACATTTGAATTTAAATTCTCATCTCTGTTGTAACTAAAATGACTTAATATAATTATGTCAGAAATAACATTAACAATGTCAAAATACAGTATATAGCATGTCATTATAATATATATCTATGTATTAAA
Source organism: Biston stratarius (assembly GCA_950106695.1). Lineage (NCBI taxonomy): Eukaryota > Metazoa > Arthropoda > Insecta > Lepidoptera > Geometridae > Biston > Biston stratarius. The sequence goes on along the minus strand of OX467108.1, from coordinate 21,381,919 downwards.
GTTAACTTCATGACTACGTATGCCGAAACGTAGACATTCACAGTTGGTGCAGTCCACGAGCTCAGTCACAAGCAAGCTATCAATAGAGCTATGCTCGTTATTTCTTCATTTTTATGCTCGGCAAGCTAGGTGTTTGACCACAGCTCACTTGATGTTAAGCGACGGTGTGGTTGCACACGCGAAACACACCTAGCCTGTAATGGAACTGGCTCTCAATTGACGCTACCGGAACACACCGTTAGGTGCTTGGCGGCAGATTTACAACTTGAGAGTGGTAGCTAGCCAGCCGAGTACTAGAAAATACCCTACCACCACGCTATGGTTTCCTCACGATGTTTTCCTTCACCGGCAGCTCAAGCTCATTTTTGCATTTGAACCGACCACGCTAACTACTAATCTATGATCGCTATATATATTATATTCGCCAGAGAACCAGTCACCGATATAGCCCTTATTAGCGTGCTGAATAATCTTTCCAGCAATAAATATATGCTCTTTGAAGATGTACTTCTTCTGCATATAAATTGACCGAAGTCTTAACATCTACATTATATAGTTGTATCATAATGTCCTTATGGATATTTGTTTTTCATGATACAGTAAGTTCTACAACTACACGTTTGAGTTTTCTTAAGAAACGAACCTGGCCTGGTTGACCAAGAAATATTTTAAGTAAAAACACGCAAAGTAATACTTACAAGAAAGGCTTTCCACGATTCCCGATTCCGATGTCATCGAGAGTACTCATATCGAAGTAGATAAGGATGTGCAATTCACTTTATTGGTACCTAACTGGGGAGAACTCACAAGGGCGGGAAGCTGAAATGGCTTCCACAAAGGTATATCGATACGCTACGCTCTCGCATTGAGAATGTTTTAGGAAATTTGGGAAACAGCGTATGTGTCGGTATTTTAGATTCTGGAAAGGATACAGAGGAATGTCCTGTTGTTGTTGTTTTTAAAACTGGTCATGAAGTTTTGTTATGTTTAACATTAGAAGCGGTGATGATGAAGGGTGTTATTAATTGGCAGTATCTTGGGAGGGTATGGTTCTGGTTTGAAGAGTTTTTTTTCAAGGAAGACACTGCTGCCCATCTTCCGGATTACATCCCCTAGCCGACTCTTACGGCAACCACGGGGACAGAGGGTGGGGTACAATTCTTACGACGGCACCACCACGGCAATAAGTTATATGTTTATATTTAATTAGGAATATAATTAATTTGTTCAATTTTTTTTCCCATTAATTATAACTATTTTAATCGCAGTCGGGTCATAGATTTTTTAAACTCTTTAGCTAAACATGAAAATATACAAATCTAAGATGGGTTAAATTAAAATATCCTTGTAATAAAGGTTACCACTTACAAGTATATGTAGAGATCTCTCAGTGTTTCCTTTTATTCAATCGCTTTAGCTGAACGAGTCTTCAATCGTAAGTGTGAGGCATTATGAAGGTTTTCTATTAGCAAGATTGTTTTTGCCAATTTCATGATTGCTAAGATTTCGTTGCAGTATCGTATGAGAATACCATTTATGGGAATACGGGAAATTGAATTTAAATTTTTATGCGAGCTTTACTCGGTATAGCTTGGATAGAAAAGGCGTTTCGGCTAAATGTAAATTCGTTATGTGTTTAGCAGAATAGGTATAGTAAGCTATTCTTTAAAGGTAGATATATGCCACCTCGGACCTTTTTGTAGATCTATAAAATAGGAATATCCCACCATGCATTGTTTTATCTCGAAGGGATTAGGCAGCGTTTTCAATGAAAGCTCCCAGGTGGCTTGACATTTTCCGACACTTTCAACAATTATCATCATATTTCAACCAATTTATAAAAAACCTTGACAAATTATATACCTAAACGTTTTTCATGAATCACTCTATCTATTGGTGAAACACGCATGATAATCCGATCAGTAGTTTTTATGTATATCGCGAACAGACAGACAGACGTGGCGGACAATTTTGTTTTATAATAATTATGTAGTGATAGTGATGTATAAACTAAAAAACCTGATTATATCACGTGAACGGTGAAATAAAATAAAACCAAACTTATGCAGTGACTCCTATTTAGCTCAGCACACACTTAACTTATAATAATTATAAATATTGTAGGACATTACATACAGCGCCTTCTGACCCCAAACTAAGCAAAACTTGTATGGAAGTCAGAAAACTGATTGAATACTTAAAAACATTTATTTTCGAAATATACACTTATAACTCATACAGAACACCCAGACACGGAACAAACATTTGTTTATACCACAAAATGTTTGTCATGGGTGGGAATTGAACCCACGCCCCACTGTTCTTAAGGCAGATGCTATGGTTTCCTCGCAATGTTTTCCTTCACCGGCAAAATCAGAATCAGAATATTTTATTGTGTTTGCAGCTCAAGCTCATTGTTGCGATTTGAACCCACGCCCTCATCACGATCTCTGATCCGAGCGCGCTAACCACCGACCTATCATTGCTACAAAATCGCAGTATATCCGCAACAATATACTTACATACCTAGATACAGTCGGTACACCGTATTTCCATATTTATTTCCTAATGCATCAGCCACTTGGGCTTTATGCAAAACAGTCCAGTAATTGCACCATTACTGCGATGCTCGTTCATTAACGTGCCTGCGATAGCTAAGTGGTAAATTTATAACTCCTTGGCAGCTTTTTACTTAGTTTATCAGTGAATTAAGTATTAGGTAAGCAGGGTTAAATGCGTCTGTCGTAGTTAGTTTGTTCTATAAGATGTTTTTATTTCGTTAAGTTGCGGTAGCTTGGTTAAATCTTTGACAACCAATCTGGTTTCAAATCTCACGACACCGCCGAGATACTCTGTCGCCAAGCAGTAGTGTGTAAGCATTACTAAGTTTCTGTTTGAAGTGTATTGCTAGCGAAATAACAGGGCTTTAGAAATAAATCATCGAAAGACTCAAAGTAATGAGCGCCAACGCAGCGATGCCCTGGACTTTGCTTTGCAACTCAAAGTTCTGTGTATTCAGAATATAAATTAGCGAGTCATTATAAATATTACTTAATTAATTAAACATTAAAAAAAAAAGCATGCGTTTTAGTATCCCGTCTAATATTAAACGAAGTTGCAGTCTACGATTTTTTTTAATGGCTGACAGGCTAGTTGTTTGACCACAACTCACCTGATGTCAAGTGACGGTGTGGTCGAAGATTGCAAAGCACACCTAGCCTGGAATGGAACTGGCTCTCAAGTGAGACTGCCGGAACACACCGTTAGATTCGCTACAAATGAAGCACGCTTGCCTAGAAGAAGCCGATTCAATAACGACAGCGCCCAGGTTGTATCTATCTATGTATGTATATATAAACACCCACTGAAGCAGCAAATTCCACTGCTTAGATCGTATGATGAAAGTGGAATAGTACTGTTTAATTCGAGTTTAGATATATGTGTGTTTATACATACCTACATATGATTAGTTATATTTTCTTCTCTCCATGGTAAAAAACAAAGTTGCATCCCGCCGCCTGTATGCTTAGACCTTTTAAACTACGCAACGAATTTTAATGCGGTTTTCATCTACTGCAAAGTTGTCAACGTCAAACGTAATGAGACGCCAAAATTCAAATTTCAACAAAAACTCAGACGCTACTGATAAAAAGCTTACTAACCAATCCAAGGCCACTTCAAAATCAATCGATCATTTATTCTTGAAAGATCACAGACAATATTGAAAGCCGAAGATTGAGGTAATAACGAATTTCCCAACTTATCACAAAGAAACCCCCTATTCGCGGCGGATGCTTCGAAAAAGGAATAATTAGGGAAACTGTCATAACCTGATCTCTAATCGCTCGTAAGGTTGATGCAAATGCGTTAAATAGAGGGATCAATCCAAATTGGACAATATGAGATGATTATCAAAGACTTTAATTGAAATCTGATACTTGTACTTATCTGTTTTTTAACCAGTTTGCGTAGGTGAAGGAATTTCGGAATAAACGGTTATTTGTTTTCGGAATTATGGTTTAATTTACATTTCTTTATACCGTATACTGATATGCGTTAACTTAGAATTGTTTATACATATAGTGAGAGCATATGTTAGAAAGAAGAACAAATATAACTTTGCGTAGAAAATGAGTGAAGGCTCTGAAGGTTTTTTTTTTTTTTTTTTTTTTACGAATACAATGTTTACATGAACGATCTACTGGCACACAAATATGCCAGTCTTATTTCACATTATTCACATCGAATCACGCTATTTATATACGTAGTTTATTTATATAAGACATTATAAGACAAAAGAGTTTTTACTCTTTTTCTATCAAAGGTTTTTACCTTGTTTTTTTTCAAATCTGTGAACATCAGCAACTGTCGAACATTGTTTTAAAATTCGGGGTAAACAAAAGATTTTTCTTTCCAGAATCTTATATTTTTGATGTACCTATTTTATTCTAGAATATAGGTATTGTATGTTTATCTTTCTGCAAGGTTATAAAATAAAACAAAATATTGGATATATCAGTTTTTTTTTACAATTAACTGGCTTTCGGCTTCTCTGATACCACAGATAAAATAAAACTAGTATGGATCACTAATACTAACAATAATGGTTTATACAATCAATGAAGCTAGTCTTTGGACTGTTATTATGTCATTTGGCACCACTTTCTATACGTGTTTCGGGCTTTTTTTTAAATAGCTGACAGGCTGGTGTTTGACCTCAACTCACATGATGTTAAGTGACGTTGTGGTCGAAGATGGTAAAGCACACCTAGCCTGGAATGGAACTGGCTCTTAAGTGAGACTGCCGGAACACACCGTTAGATGCTTGGCGGCAGATTTTCAACTTGAGGGTGGTAGCTAGCCAGCCGAGTACTAGAAAGTACTCTACCACCACGCTATGGTTTCCTCGCGATGTTTTCCTTCACCGACAGCTCAAGCTCATTGTTGGGGTTTGAACCCACGCCCTTCGGCATGCGAACCGACCGCGCTAACCACTGAGCTATCATCGCTATATAACATTTCGTAATAGTTAAGCGTTAAGTCAATAGATGTCGGTTTTTGGGCGAACTTTCGTTTCTCTGCGATAGCTGTTTAGTTCTGCGAGTCATTTTGGATAAAAATACCTACCTATTTTCCCGTTCCCGCAAAAAACTTCTTCTAATAACACGTACACTTTGGTATATACCGACACGGAATTCTCGGCGTGTTCGTCTGACTTTAAAGCACATCCAGCATTTAACGTCCCATGTAAAGTCGTGACATCACACAAACGCACACCGCTGCCGGCGATGGGGCAAGCTTCCATAATGGCCCATGAAATTGTCCGTGCAGCTTCTTCCCTAACAGCGCCCGATTTGGATGCATCTAGACGTTTTTAGATATCCACGGTTTTAGCAAAACCAAGTAAATAAAGCATGACTTGCATGACTGTTATTTATCCTGTGACTTTTCGAAATTGACTACTTTTTATGGTTGACAAGTTAGGTGTTTGACCGCAACTCACCTGATTGTTGCGTGACACTGTGGTCAAAGATGGAAATAACTGCTCAGAATGTAATTGCTCCTACAATATTATTGTTGACCACAGCTCACCTGATATTAAGTGATTTTATGGTATAGTACGAGACGAGTACTAGAAAGTATCCTACCGCCAAGCTATGGTTTCCTTTATAAGCAGCTCAAATTCACGTCCTTCGGCGTTTGATCCGAACTTAGTAACCACTGAGCCATCGTCGCTGCAAAATATAAGTATTCTATCAGTTATCTGGTTCCCACAGTAACAATCTTTACTCAGTTTGGCAGTTTAGGGCTAGATGGCGCTGTGAGTCATGTCCTACGATATTTATTATAGATGATTCTTTGTTTTTGGCATCGCTGGTAGTTCATGATCGAGGTTTGAACCCGAGCCTCTCAGTGTGCGGCCCCATTACGATAACCACTGAGCTATCATATCTTAAAAGAACATTTTTGGACGAAAATAGATTTTTTTTTTACTTCTTTCTTGAATTTGTGACTGATATCATCATTTATTGTTGTTATTTATTGAAAAAATAAGTGGAACAAGCTAGTCACGGTCACCCATACAAAAACTGGCCAGATCGTACGTTGCTTAATTTTGGAAAAATATCTAGATCGTACACTCGAGTTTTTTATTTGCGCAACTTAATTATCTAGATTAATATAAATAATACCTTTTATTCCGGAATAATTTTCCACAAGACACGTCTATACCAGATTTCAAGTGAATACATCTTATAGTTAGTTTTTTGATAATCCCACAGATTCCTGACATTTTCTCGGAAAAATGTATAATTTTTGTTAATTCAAGTAACAAACAATATGTGTGCTTCATCCAAATCCATTCAGCCGTTTTTGCGTGATTGAGTAACAAACATACAAACTTTCACATTTATAATGTTATATAGAGGATACTTAATTTTCTGCTGCAAGTAGCGGAAACTTTAAAACGTCCAATAAAAGAGAACTTATTGGAATCTCAAGTAAATAATATCTACTACCGAGCGCTAGTGATGGGCAAAACCAGTTTTTTTTTGCAAGACTCAACCTTTGTGTGCAAATTGTGTGCGCTAGTGAGAAAACCAGATCGGGGTATGAGATTAATGATTTATTGCATAAGAAAAAAAATAGCGCTACCAGTCTTGACTTTTTATTTCGAGGCAGAAACATTGTTAAGGAGCATGTTTTGTTTTCAGGGTTCGGTACCTCAAAAGGAAAAAAATGGAACCCTTATAGGATCACTTTGTTGTCCGTCTGTCTGTCAAGACCCTTTTTCTCAGGAACGCGTCATCAAGCTGAAATTCATATCAAATACTCAGGTCTACTGTCCTTTAGAGCTGTGAAAAAATTAAACTTCTAAGCCAACGAAATCAAAAGATACAGTCGTTTATGCTGCAAATTTTCGACACTCGCAAGGAAATCCAAACCTACAGGGTACTTCCTGTGAACTCAGAATCTTGAAATTTGGTACGAAGCAACGTCTTATAGCACAGATAAAGGAAAAATGCGAAAAGCATAAATTACCATTAAAAAAAATACCATAACTTTTACTTATATACCTACAGATTTGTACGGAACCCTCGGTGCACGAGTCCGATGCATTTAGTAAACGCATCGGTGACATATTAAGAAAAAAAAACAAAAAAAAAAATTTACCCAACCTGTTACTAACTTCCTGGTGAGTTAATTAAATTATTTACAAAGTAATTCATACTCAAGTAACCTGAACGAAACTTCATGTTGCATAAGAACGCATCTTTAGCATATAACTAGTTGTCTTGTCTGTGTGAAATGTCCTACGCTATTCATTTGTTACATTTATATTATAATCTAAAAAAAGTTTGACATACATTTTAAAATTAAACAAATTAATTACGTGTTAAAAATCATTTTTAAGCTCATAGATTTTTTATCCTACACTTAACAAGCAAGCTGACGTGTTGCCTGATGGTAAGCAATCACCGCATATCTGCAATGCTACGGGTGCAAATATGTTGCTAACCTGAAAAACGGAAATAAATAAATATTGTAGGGCATTTCACACAGCGCTATATAGTCCAAATTTAAATACATACAGAACACCCAGACGCAGAACAAACATTTATGCTTGTCACATAAATTTCTGGGCTTGGTGGAAATTGAACCCATACGCCGCGCCGTTAAGCATGAAGTAGATACTCGACCAAATTAACTAATAAAGTAGCCAAATAATTCCAATTCCTAATGGATTCAAGTCATTGAAAACTAAGACTGGCTAAACTTTTTCCTATCCCAACACTATAAAATTCCCTCTTTCATCTCTCGGATGCAATTAACTTGCTTTATTTCTTTCATTACGCTGAGAACCCAATGTTAACAGTTTTATTTATGTTTTGGACTTTCGGCTCTTAAGTTCTTACCTACTTTGTATATCCCACTTCTGAGGTAAGTGTTAATTCAATTAATACAAGCTCTTTGATGTACGGTTTTAAAAGTTTTATTGAAAGCTTTTTGAGTTCTGGGAAAAACTGTGGGCATTATTGTGTTTTACCCCTTTTAAGGTGTGAGTTGATTTAGCAAATAGCTGCGTTTTTATGTAAAAGTATATACACAGAAATTAGAGTAAAACAAAGTTCAGGGTATCGCTGCTTTGACATTAATTGCTTTGAGACTCGATTATTAGTCTTAACAGCCCTGTAATTTTGCAAGCTACGATTTAAAATTAATATACTTATACAATCAATAAGCATATAGGTCTACCAAAAAAATCCTTGTGAGTACATGGCTTTGAAACTCACTAGTTTGAGACTTGCGATGGTTAGTCTCAATAGCCCTGCAATTTAGCTAGCTGCAATACCCTTTAAACCGGAACACAGTAATGTTTACACACTACTGCTTGGCGGCAGAATATCTGGTACTGCGGTGGTACCAACCTACACGTATTCCTGCTAAGTAAATCTACCACCTAGTGGTTTTTATCAGATGTTAAAATAGACAAGTTACCTAAAATACCTGATACTCAATCTTAACCATGTAATCCATATTTGCGTGATGCATTTCAAAAATGATCACACTCAAAGAATAATTTTTTACCATCTTTCTCAGCTCAAATAAGAACATGATCTTCACCGCCTGAACCTTCCGATCTCAGCCATCCCTCGAATACTAATAGGTTAATCTTTTATATCACGTTTTCGTGAAACAAAGAGATGAGAGCAAGTACCAGATAACACGTCCACCATAACTTGACCTCGAGTTTTAGAAGGGAATCTTGCTATGGTCCAGTTTTTTAATATGAAAGGGGGGTGCGGGAGGTCTGTGTTGTGGTTTTGTGCTACGGTGGTCGAGTGTGATGCCGTATTAAGCAGCAGGGGAATTATGAAGCATATGCTCTTTGAATACTAAACGTGTGCTTTCTAAAGGCTGCCGGAACATTTGCCTTCCCGACATATGACTAATACTTTTTTAGTTTTATTCTCGAATATTCATATGATAATGCAAACGATGCCATGAATGTTGATGGTGGGAGAATAGTAGCAGTAATTTGGTTTGTTAATGATGTTTTAAATGATAATAAATATACCCTTTGTTGATAAACAGCTTTGGAATTTCAATAAGTTTAAGTGGAAAATTCGGATGGGTTGCTAAGGGTTGTTGGTTGGGTTGGTTGTTATTTGGTTATTTCATGGAAACTGACGTGGTTTAGACACATTTTTTTTTACTCGTGCGGGATTGCTTACTTTTATTTATATCGGAAACTCAAACTAAAAGATTACTCTACTGCTAGACTAGACTCTGTGCGTGAATTAAGACAAGGCCGTACGTGCGTTGTACTCAGCTTTGTCTCCATGATGAAGGTCACTGGATTTGGCCGAAACTATAGTCGGAGTTTCCGATATAATTAAACGTGAGTAATCTCCCATTAGTGAAACAAAAATTGGGAAGGGTTGGTTCAATTATTACCGTGAATCAAGAAATTAGCTAAATTTAAATAAGTTTTTTTGAATGTAATTTTATTGAGACGAACTGATGGTAAGAGATAACGTCCAACGTCCGTCTATGACCATTTCAGGGATTCACAGAAATTTCACAGAAGATTCACAGAGCGTATCGTTTATCTCCTTATTTAAAAATAAAAACCATCGGCTTGTTTGCCACCATAAAAAAAATAAACGATTAGACTGACAAAAGAACAAAACCCCCAATCACGAAAAATGCAAATTCAATGGTCGAACAGAAAACGGCCGGAACTGAGAATGAAGATTCTGAAGGAAAACTCTCAATTCCTACCTTCATTTGTATGGACGCCATCACTCTTGTAAACTGTTGTACTGTTTTGAATAAATCCTTAGCTTAAACTAACTCAATAAGGGCTCGCGTTGAAAGTTAACGCTCAGTGGATTGAAAAAGGTCGCCTGATTTGCATTCGACTTGGCGTTGGATTTACTTTTGTCTTCAGAGTGGATATAGATTGAATGCTTTTGAAGATACATTTACCTGCTGATGTTTAGAAAGAGGTGCACGTGCATTTTTTTAGGGTTCCGTACCCAAAGAGTAAAACGGGACTCTATTACTAAGACTCCGCTGTCCGTCCGTCTGTCACCAGGCTGTATCTCATGAACCGTGATAGTTAGGCAGTTGGTTATCTAAGTCTGCGTGCTTTATCTTCGACCACATCATCGCTTACCATCAGGCGAGTTGGTGGTCAAACGAGGAAATATCCGAATTAAAAAAAAAAAAAAAAAAGTTGAAATTTCCGCAGATAATGTATTTCTGTTGCCACTATAACAACAAATATATTAAAAACTAAAAAATAGAATAAAGAAATATTTAAGGGGACTGATTTTTTGCCATTTTTATAGATAATGGTACGGAACCCTTAGTCCGACTCGCACTTGGCCTTTTTTTAAAATGTAAAGACGATTGCGGCATGTACACAGAACTTTGAGTAGCAAAACAAAGTCCTGGCCATCGCCGCTATGAGAGTTCTGATGGTCAGTCTCAACAGCCCTGTAATTTTGCTAGCTGCGGTACCCTTCTAACCGGAAAATAGTAATGTTTGCACACTACTGCTTGGTGGTAGAATACCTATCACCGGTGACGGTGTGGTCGAAGATGGTAATCACTCCTAGCCTGGAATGGAACTGGCTCTCAAGTGAGGCTGCCAGAACACACCGTTATATGCTTAGCGGCAGATTTTCAACTCAAGAGTGGTAGCTAGCCAGACGAGTACTAGAAAGTACCCTACCACCATGCTATGGTTTCCTCACGATGTTTTCCTTCACCGGCAGCTCAAGCTCGTTGTTGGGGTTTAACCCCACACCCCTCGACGAACCGACCGCGCCATAGACTTATCATCGATAAATATCATTAATATTAACATTTACAATATAATACAACTTTATTATACACCAAGCATATTATAACATACAAAAATTAAAAACATAAAAAAAGAGAAAGAAAGTATCAAAACAAAAATACAACATAGAAATAACAAATTAATAGTGTACAAGGGCGGCCTTATCGCCTAGAGCGATTTCTTCCAGACAACTTTAGGGTAACCTTAACATTTAAGGTTACCCTAAGGTTGATTACATTGTTTCTTAGTAGTTTCATGTGATAGTAATATATGCTTGTTAAAAATATACTGTGAAATCATTTTTACTACCTATTGCACCTTAACTATTCATCAGATACTTATGATGTGTCATATTTTAAATAATTCACTTTTTGTATACTTACATAGTTTTTTGTGTTCATTATATTGCCATTTGAATGTCGTGCACTTTTTTGTGTACATTGTCCAACACACTCATTAGAGATCCCAGTAAACATGGTTATCTAGCGGAAATGCCAGACATGTGAGTAACTACACATTTTACTTGGCCTTAGTCATAACTATTTACTAAAAAGAACAATACGGGATTATGAGAAAATAAATATCTTAGAATTTTAAGATAATTGACTTTTAGATATATAATTTTTTGTTTGTTTGGGGGTATATGGTTTTTTAGGATTCCGTAACCAAAGGCTAAAACGGGACCCTATTACTAAGACTCCGCTGTCCGTCCGTCTGTCTGTCTGTCCGTCTATCACCAGGCTGTATGAACCGTGATAGTTAGACAGTTGAGATTTTCACAGATGATGTATTTATGTTGCCGCTATAACAATATATACGCTATAACAAACAAATACTAAAAAATAGAATAAAATAAATATTTAAGGGGCCTCCCATACAAGAGACATGATGCTTGAGCTGCCGGTGAAGGAAAACATCTCGAGGAAACCATAGCGTGGTGGTAGGATACTTTCTAGTACTCAACTGGCCAGTCGAGTTAAGCTACCACTTAAGTTGAGAATCTATCGTCAAGCAGTGTGATCCAGCAGCCTCAATTGAGAGCCAATTCCATTCCAGGCTAACTGTGCTTACCATCTTCGACCACACCGTCACTTAACATCAGGTGAGCTGTGGTCAAACGCTTAGCCTGTCAACCAAGAAAAAAAAGAGAACGCTTAACTAAAAAAACTATTTACTCTGGATGTCCTAAATGGGAGTCGAACCCACGCCCTAGAGCTCATGATACAGAGCTACTGCCGAATGATCAAACAGGGCAACATGACCAAAAATGTGTAAAAGTGTGTTCATTTAAAACAATTTTTATTATGGAGACAACTCCCGTTAATAAACTTGGTCAACCTGATGTTGACTTTTGTTTGACAATAAGAAAGATTTATTGTATGTTTTGGCGCTAATAATAAGTGTTATATTTGTTAATCGTATCCTATATCTCAGAAATATTTTTGTTTAAAACAATTTTTTTAAACTAGCATTAAACAAAAACTCTAAAATCAGCCGTTCCATAAAAATGTTATATACCATCGACAAATGTATGGAACAGCTGATGATCTCAGGGTTGATTCCATAGTAAAAGTTGTTACTAAGTATAAAAACCTCATGTATGCTTAATACCTATTACCGTTCCGCTTAACATTGTATAATATGCACACTCACTTATACATTTTCATTAAAAAATCAGCCACCATACTTTTTGTCAAGGGTTGACGTACTTTTTTATATAACAACTAATTTAGTAAATAGAAAAAGAAAAAGTTGATCAGTTATTATTGATGAGTTCAATGACCCCTTTTTGGATTAGTACCTTTTAAACTTATAGTCCTGTATGAAACGTAATGAGAAATTATCAGTGAATCACATCGAGGTATCACGTACTACCAAGAACTTCGAGTATATATTATTGACTCCTCGCCGAGTCATCCACAACAATTACTTCTAATGAATTGTCTAATGTCAGATACCTACTTGACATTCATTGACAGCGTATTAATATAAATGACGTATAAGTATGGAACTCTTGACATAGTTACATTAATAGGTACTATGAGATGAATGTATTGTGAAAGCTAACATATAACAAACTTTGAATATTAGAAATTGTATCTCAGATTATAACAAATGAAAAGCAACAGGCAAGTAAGGTAAAATTCTGTATTGATATCACAAACTTTCTTTTTTATGCTTACTTGTTATGCTTTTTAGGGTTCCGTACCCAAAGGATAAAAACGGGACCCTATTATTAAGACTTCGCTGTCTGTCTGTCCGTCCGTTTGTCTGTAACCAGGCTGTATCTCAAGAATCGCGATAGCTAGACAGTTGAAATTTTCACAAATTATGTATTTCTGTTGCCGCTATAACAACAAATACTAAAAACTAAATAAAATAAATATTTAAGGGGGGCTCCCATACAACAAACGCGATTCTTTTGCCTTTTTCATAGATAATGGTACGGGACCCTTCGTGCGCGAGTCCGACTCGCACTTGGCCAGTTTTTCTATTTATTTATCTATAATATCTAGCTGCGCCCCGCGGTCTTACCTGCAACATTATTTCGAGATAAAAAGCAGCTAATCACCTAGCGGTATGAAATATACTTTACGACCTATTCTACCAAATATACATTAAAAAAAAACATAAAAATCGGTCGACCCGTTTTGTAGGTGTGCGACCACAAACACCGAACCTAACACGAGATTTTTATACAGATATTAGTTGGTATATAGCTATGTATAATTATGTATACAAATAACATGGGATAAGCAACCATAAGATGAAATAAAACAAAAATGACTATGGGAGATGCCATAAATACTTTTATAGCGATGATAGCACAGTGGTTGGCGTGGTCGGTTCGCATGCCGAAGGGCGTGGGTTCAATCCCCAACAATGAGCTTGAGCTGTCGGTGAAGGAAAACATCATGAGGAAACCATAGCGTGGTGGTAGAGTACTTTCTAGTACTCGGCTGGCTAGCTACCACCCTCAAGTTGAAAATCTGCAGCCCAAGCATCTAACGGTGTGTTCCGGCAGCCTCACTTGAGAGGTTAAGTGTGAGATGAGACGCTAGGCGTGCTTTACCATCTTCGACCACACCGTCACTTAACATCAGGTGAGTTGTGGTCAAAAACCAAGCCAGTCAGGAATAAAAAATAAAAAATATCATCTCCCGTCGCCATGTGTTTCTCCTTTTATATCATCTTCCGTCGTCATTTGCGTTTTCTCCTTTTATAGCATCTCCCGTTGTCATTTGTTTCTCCTTTTATATCATCTCCAGTCGTCTTTTGCGTTTTCTCGATTTATAGCATCTCCCGTCGTCATTTGAGTAAGTATTGTTTCAAAGCTAAAGATTCCGCCACTTGTAGCAGTAACTTAAGGTTGCTGTATAATTTTGTTTTAATTTTTTTTCTGATATACACATAAAAAATTTTTTTTACGTTAATTAATTTTTTTCTTTTAGTATCTAGTGAAAATATATAAAGTACTCGGAGAAATCAAGTTTTCCCTAAGTTATTTATTCTTATTCACTTAACTTTTACCCTTAGAAAAGATCTTTATCGACGAAATTGTTAATTAAAAGAGAAAAATATTAAGACACCGCAATAAAACTTCTCGCAAAAAGTGTTCTAAGAAAACCAATCTAGGTACAGACGACACCAAAAGTGACTAGTTGCAACGGATTATTAAATTTAATAGACTATCTCTCTCCCTTTCTCTACCACTTTGATAACTTACCTACTAACAAGAGACCTTGTTTTATGACTTTGACGATTACTTAAAAATAAGAAATTAATTATCAATTATTTTTGTACTTGATGGTAGATCTCCTTACCAGGAGGTCGTCTAGGTAGGTACTACCGCAGTACCAGATATTCTGCCGCCAATCAGTAGTGTGTAAATATTACTGTGTTCCGGTTTGAAGGGACAATCTATTGCAAATCTCAAGGTATTTAGTATTAAGCGCAAAAACAGCGAAGCCCTGGACTTTGTTTCACTACTAAAAGTTCTGTGTACCGCTGCAATGGCAATAGACAGCCGTTATCTCTTACCATCAGGACAGCGTCTCGTTCGTATCATTACTTTTACATTTTAAAAATGAAATCATTGTTTTTTTTAATAATTTATAATTATTTTTATACTTGACACATTATATTGATATGTTTCATGATTTTGACATTATTAATGATTTATATAAAATGTAAATTAAAAAAATTCTTGTATCTTTGGTCTTATGTATAAAATATTTGTGTTTATACTATAACAATGACCTAAACTCAGTCCAAACCACTCTAAAAACGTAGTTATTAAGAAATAAATTTAATTATTTTTAGTGAAATCACTTTTCTCTTCGAAGATACTCGAGATCGTGATGGGACGATTACAGGAGATCCCGAGATAGATATCTGCGAAATAGACAGTAATGTCTTCATTACTCGCCGGCCAATTGATTTCATATAACCTTTCGAGATAGCCAAGTGATCTTGGGGTAGATTAATATGGCCAGAAAATTATTTTCAAGTGGTCTCTTGAAAACAATTTCCTGGCAATAAGACAACGTTTTCGAAAACAGACAAAGAAAGTTTCACCATGCTATGGTTTCCTTACAAAGTTTTCCTTCACTGACAACTCAAGCTCATTGTTGGGTTTTGAACTTACATACTTCGTATGTGAATTGACAATACTAACCACTAACCGTCGCTACAAAAGTTGTTTAACTTTGTGCGCTGTAAAGAGTTTGAAAACAAAACAAAGAAAAAAGAAACACAATAAAGGTTATGCCTAGACTAATCTGTTGACCCAATTTTATGGAGTTTCTATCTATATGACTATTGAATTATTTATATGACAATCACACATTTCGATGAGTGTAAATATTTTTTTTACATATATTTTCTTGAAGAACTATTTTACTTTTTATAGCAGCTGATATTTTGCGATTTTAGTATCGGTTCATAACAAAAGTAGTTATTGATGGGTAGATCGTTACCCTTCATTTTACTACACTTCTGCAAAACACCTTATACTCGTACTTGATCCAGATGTACAATTTCATTATCCTCTCAGAATGGAAGAATAAAAACATCGAGGAAAAATGTATAATTTATTTTTGTGAATTACAACTGACACTACCTGTTAAATTATATTAGCCACATCGAATCAACTAAGAATACTAGCTTTGCTAGTGCTAACCAGTCCTCAAAAATTTACGCTCTAAAATTTGAATTTGAATCCCTGGGACGCATAATGCACTCGAAATTTCATAAAACAAAGCAAAATAAATTTGCAGACTAATTCAAACTTTCAAAGAGCACAACTTTAAATTGAGGACTGAGTTACATCAATTGTTATATTTTTGCTTATTACAATGATACCGGTATATTATATAATTAGATAATTATGCTATATACAAAATTATATAACGTGTTATTAGTCAGTTTTATTTTTACTAGAGTAATAATCATACGATTGACATTATTGAATCAAGAAACATTTGTAAATTTTTATCATTATGTTAATAATTACTAGGTATGACAGTCATATTTATATATACTTAGATGGCAGCAGCTAAACTGAGTGGTTTTGCGTGGTGGTAGGGTACTTTCTAGTACTCGGCTGGCTACCACCCTCAAATTTAAAAGCTGCCGCCAAGCAACTTATCATGTGTTCCGGCAGCCTCACTTGAGAGTCAGTTTCATTCCAGGCACCTAGCCTATAAGTCATTAAAAAAAATCGCAAAATTGGGTTGAACTCTATATAATTAATTCACTAGTCGTAATTCACTGTATATCATTATAAACAACTAATAGTGTGGGACCTAACAAGAAGTCACGAAATAATAATCAACTGTTATCAACCTTACATTTCATTGAGTGTGAATAATATTTTTCTTTAAATTATTTATTATTATTTAATTTCTGCTTAACACTAGCGTTCTGCATAGCTACTCATATATAAAACATATAAAAAAGTTGGAATATTGTAAGTAATTAAAACACTAATGTTTTATTTTAACACATAATATATAGAAAAAATACAAGAACAGGAACAATAATTACGTTATAAATTTGGATAATCCAATCAAATATAATATAACACATATTTAAATATTAGAAACAAAACAATGTACGTGGAATAGAGCCGTTATATTTTTTACGACACCTAAGTCAGTATTGGTACCGATTTATTCAGTGTATTCGGTCCTTATCGAACGTGTAAACTTTAAAGTGTTTGGTTTTAGTTTCCTGGTTCCGACCCGATATCCTTTGATGCTGAAACCAGGGTTCCCTTTAACGGCTTATTAGTATTCCAAGCAAAGTTTAGGGGTACTTTGGTTGAGATTTGTATCGATAATATATGGAGCAGATACGTGCTTTCAAAGTAGATTTAATTTGGATAGCAGTTAATGTATTCATTCACTGTTGGAGGTAAATCTTACAAATTTATTGATGGGAAAGGTAGGAGTCAATCAATTAGGTGTAGGTATTTTTTTTTAATTCTATAAGTGCTTATATAAAAACACTAGCTGCGCCACGTGTACAAATCCAAGGTATTAGCTATCAATATTCCATGTTTTAAATTCATAAATGTTTTATATTGACAATATTTTTTACATTGACATATTTTATTTTGAAATTTTATTTTTACTTATTGATATGGAATCAGTGTTCTAAAACTCTTTTAATGATATTACGGAATTAAATAACGTTGGTGTTATCAATAACATATTTGTTTTCCTGATGTTAAGTAGTAGTGCGGTCTAAAATGGAGCACGTTAACCCAAAAGAAACCTATTTACTCTAAATTTGTAGATATTGTAACTTTTTTTCGTCTAAATTCATCCAGCCGTTCCAGCGTAAATAGTTAAAAATATACAGACAAACTTTGGTGCTTATATTATTAGTGTGATATCTTTCAACTTAACAGCATAAATTATGTGTGCTTGAAAACTTAAGTCATAAAGAGATTAAATTATTTAGTCATCTATAACAATCTAAGAAGTGAGATAAGAAAACAACATGCAAGTAGTAAAAAAATAATAAGTATTAACAACAAAAACAAAAATGCTAGCAAAATAATAACAATAAAACAAACAAACAAAATAATATTTATTACAAAATATGCCAGTGATTTTATAGAGAAGACAAATATAGTACGCAATAAAATTTAAAAAAGAAACAGTGTGTACTAGGTATAACTGACCGCATTGTAAAAAAAGTACAAGCACTTGAAAATGATTGACGACGCAACATTAGACACAACCAGTTTTTGCAACCGTCCGTCGTTAACACATTAATAAACAATAAGAAGAATTCTAAAGACAAAGCGCCAATCAATGCAATAAGACACAGGCGGACTCAAGACTTTTTACAAGGCAACTTTCGAATACCTTTTCTGCGTATTGAAGGCAACCGAACAATCCAAATTAACAGACAACTATGACAAGTTACAAGTGTATTCGACAATGTCAAAAATGCAGATAAAACAACAGATCAAAGCAAAGGCCACGTCTCTATTGCAAGTAAAGAAGCGTTATATTTCATTAATGATAGGTTTAGAGGAAGTGAAATGGATATGGTGGAGTTGAGAGCCATTGAGACTTTTGTGCCCGATGTTACAAAGACAATAAGCGATACAAAGAGGGCTCAGCTAGTGGTCAACATTTCTGAAGTCCCCATATTGTACGGAACCGTTAGTCGTAAATACGTGACCAATGTTAAGGTGCTTAATGCTGTGTTGAAATAGTAGGCTGATGATAATTTTATTAATGTTTATATTTTTGAATCTTATGTACTAACTATAGACAAGAATCATTTGTACAGATTTGAGTATCAATATTTGATAATCAAATAAAAATTTGAAGAGTGTGCTATTAAATTGCTACACTTAATTCCAACTATTACGACGCCCCGACAACGCCCGAGATCAGAGTGACTACTAAAATTTAAATTTTTTATACGAACATTTAATGTGAATGTAGAACATTCTGCCAGAGGTCGGAAACGCAAATGTGTATAAAGATATCATAAAATTTGTTTTATTCGAATTAATAACTTATTTTTAACGAAAGAGTTTCGAAAACATGGCGTATCATTTATTCAAATTGCGAAAATTCAAAAGTGTAACCATTAACAAAAAATATTTATTTTATATTTTGAGGTTAATACGTCTTACTACGTTTTTTTACTTAGTAGGCACGTACGTCTCTAGGCAAGCGTGATCCATCGTAGATTGTGTCTTCACTTAGTATCAGGCGAGATGGCTATCAAACGCAAGTCTATTTATCATTAAAAAAAAGTTCAGTTTAACCCAAGATTTCGCATTAATAGCATAAAAAATATCAGAGCAAAACCACCCAGCTACTAATATCGCCATATCGTATCACCATCAATGACTATTTAAACTGTTTTATAAGGAATACGGTTAATAAATTCACTTCGTGACCATTCTCCAGTTAGTTTATCACGAGTTTCACTACAGTAATCGTGAATGTATGTCGAACAGTGAACAAAGTCCACAATTACTTAAAAATCATAGAAACTTAGTAGTTCCTAGGAAGATTTTTTGTTTTTACATTAAATAATTTGAAATTTTGTGAAAAACCTCTAAGAACCTAATAAAACTAAATAAGTTTTAATATGATCTTATAAATTAGTTGACCATTCATGATTATAGCGGTCATTAGCGATGGGAGCGAAAGGAGTTACAGCAAAATCTTTCTATAATTTACTAGAAAGACCTCGACCTGCCAAGAACATCTATAAATTTAATTTGGTGGTAGATTAAATGTAGATGTACATTTAACATGGTGGTAGACCTCCTTAGCAGGAGGTCGTCTAGATAACATCCGCAATACTAGATATTCGCCGGGCAGTAGTGTGTAAACATTACTGTGTTCCGCTTTAAAGGAAAATATCGAATCTCAACATACTACTATACTGTCGAGATTAACTATCTTATGTCTCAAAATAATGAGCACCGAAGCAACGATGCCCTGGACTTTGGTTTGGTATTCAAAGTTCTGAGTATTACTGTAATGGTCATGGACAAACGTTATCTTTTATCATCAGGAGAGCACATCGTTCGTCTTATCACATTTTACATATAAATTATTTAAAAAAACTTGCTTGGAAATGTATCCAAAATAGATTTATGTCAAATTTGATTAATTTGGTTAAGCGTCAGTAGGATCATATCAAATTTGGTTGAGCAGGGATAGGTACTTGGGTAGTGAAGTATTTGAAAAGGCTCCTCAATCCCACCTCACCTGGGTCGTAAGTCCTGGGCACTGTACGGGTTTCTGTCTCTGCATCGCCATAAACTGGGCACCCGCACGGTGGTACCATTGAATGCTGAGAAATTACGTCTAAATATGATTACTGCCCTGCTAGCTCATTTCCTAGTAGCTCTGCTTCATCGGCAAGGTTGCAATTCACATCCAAGATAAAAACGTATGCGACAAACATCGATGTTTTTGAATGACTATGTATTTACGAAAAAAGTAAATTAGTAGTACTTGACGTCGTCTGACTGGCAGTTTTCACGGTACGTACCTCTTGGTTATCCAAGTTATGTGCGAATTGCCGCTTGTTTCTAAAGGTGAAAGAATACATCCTGAAGACGCCTGCATGTGCGAGTAGCCTTAATGTCCTCGAAGATGTGTGAAGTCTGCCAACAAGCATTTGGCCAGTGTGGTGGACTACGGCTTTATCTTTTACACAATGAGAAGAACCCGCGTGCAGCTGTGAGATAGTTAAGAAAAACAGTGGTGTGTTTATATTTATTTTTTAGCGGGAACGCAGTCTTGTGTCCATATTATAATATTTTCCAAAATTTGTATTTATTTGGGTGTTTATTTAACTAAAAAGTGGTTTTTATTCATAAAGTGCCAAATTATATGCGCGTTGGAAAGTGATACGCTATATTATGGCGAAACGTGACATTTCATGTTGCTTTAAAAACTACATCAAAGTTTGTTTTAAAGTCACCACTACTTTATTTAGGCATTACTAGACTCGATCGTGATTTGCTGTGTGACTTAAACTTTTTTTAATGTAAAAGTTATAAGACAAACGAGACGCTCTTATGGTGGTAAGAGACAATGCATGTCCCTATTGCAGCGATACACAGAACTTTGAGTAGCAAAACAAAGGCCAGGCATCGCCTACTTTGGCGCTCATTACTTTGAGACTTTTGATGGTTAGTCTTGATAGCCCTGTAATTTCGCTAGCTGAAGTACCCTTCAATCCGGAACACTAATGACTGTGACTTGGTCTTACTTGAGTTTCGATTTAACAACTTGAAATTATCGAAATACTGATTCTGGCAATGGTACAAATTGCGACTCTAAAAACAAGAACAAAGATCATCCGAACACTGGAACATTCGAATCAATTTGGTTAAATTAGATTTTTGACTTATTTTTGAGTTAACACTAAAGTCTTATGAAATATTTAAGTCATGATTCTGTTCTTATAATCTTTCGACAATCATGATATTTTGTAGCGATGATAGCTCAGTGGTTAGCGCGGTCGGTTCGCATGCCGAAGGGCGTGGGTTCAAACCCCAACAATGAGCTTGAGCTGCCGGTGAAGGAAAACATCGTGAGGAAACCATAGCGTGGTGGTAGGGTACTTTCTAGTACTCGGCTGGCTAGCTACCACCCTCAAGTTGAAAATCTGCCGCCAAGCATCTAACGGTGTGTTCCGGCAGCCTCACTTGAGAGCCAGTTCCATTCCATGCTAGGTGTGCTTTACCATCTTCGACCACACCATCACTTAACATCAGGTGAGTTGTGGTCAAACACCTAGCCAGTCAGACATTAAAAAAAGAAAAAAAAAATCAGGAAACAGAACCATTGTTACTGTATTGCATCTTGTTTCTGTGATTTATACCTGTATTTGAGTAATGAATTTATTAAGATTGATCTCCTTCCATATTGAGACGTTATGGTTTTTGTAGCTGCTCTTTAATTCGACGATTGCGATTCCGATCACGATTAATGTGTTGTTTGTATTTTGGCAGCTTTTATACCTATCAGAAACTATTGAGAAATAATTTTATTTTACAAATAACAATTTGTTATGGTTGGCTGGTTAGATGTTTGACCACAGCTCACATGTTGTTAAGTAAAGGTTTAGTCGAAGATAGAAAATACACCTTATTTGGAATGGAATTGACTTTCAATTGAGATTGCAGGAATACACTATTAGTAGCTAGCCAGCCAAGTACTGTAACGTATCTATCACCATCCAAAACAATAACTTTTAAATATTATCTTTAGAATAGTACTTTTTTCTGATCTAATCTGATTATTTTGTCTCCGTGTACAATAAAAATAGAATAGTAGGTACGTAAATTAAAAAAAATATATTTAGATACACAAAACAGAACATAATTTTTACATCAGCATTATGTAAATGACAATTTAATTATTATATCAGTCATCTGGGTCTCACTGTACAAGAATTGCTTAGATATGTGTAAATAGTGAAATATATGTACCTTGTAATTTTCCTGTTTCTGATACGAAAGTATATTAAAATAAGAAAAAGGATGAAAAGGTATAATATATAGTCACTTTATTATACCTAAGAAAGCCTTAAGTAAATTATAAAAGCATGTAGTCCATCAAATAGAGAGAATTATCTAAGAAAGTACTAGTTTGAATGGATTACGTGAAAGAGAATAATTCTAAGAAAAGGGTAAAAGCACAGATAATGGATGTGGGTAACTGTGATGTGGAGAAAGAAAAATATTTGTAGTAATTCTATATTTATACAAAGACGAGATAAAGTGATGAAGATGTTTTTAATGATTTTTATACCATTAATTGTAAATAAGCAGACGGGTTCCCTGATAGTGAGCAGTCACCGTGGCCTATGGATATATCTGTGATACTACACACAAACACACAATTTGCCATTTTTTTATGAAACGACCATTTGAGATATTTTATACTGTTTTTATTTTGTGTATTTTTGTCTCAGACAGATAAATGAGTAAAATAAAGTTCTTAATAAAAAGTGTGCCTGAAATTTGACGGCGATAATTTTATATTCTCAACCCCAAGCCGAGGACGTATTCAGGTAGGGGCAGAGGGGCAGCTGCCAAGACTGCAGATAAGCGGTCGGTCCGAATCTAATACATATGTATGTACATCTGATCATACTACAAGTAACATGAAAAGATCCGCCATTAAACTGCAGCATGTTACAACGTTGCTTTGCTCAACTATAGTAGAAAAATGTAAGGTAAGTGTAAAAAAAATTAAGAAAAAGAAATTTTAGTCGTAGTAACCGACTCCTTCACGTCAAAAAATATCGCGGTACGTCGGTTACTCCGACTAAAATTTTGACCACATTCGATGGCATTTTTCAAAGAGTCAAAGGCCTAGTCTTGCTTTGCTCTCACCACGTCAGTTTCCGTAGTAAAATCGCGATAAAGTTGTGGGTGAAGTATTAAAACGATTTTACGGGGAAACTTGTTAGTTGTTTTTACTGCCACCCCTTGCCCCCGAACAAAAACCTGACTACGCCCTTGCCATAAACTCTGCCTTTGTTGATAACTCAATAAGACATAATCTGCTAAAAAAAAATAAATTAATAGGATTATGCTGTCTCAGTGGAGACTCACTCTTAATTCTGTAAATCTTTCCTTAAATCGTTTGCAGGTCAGTGAGGAACACGAAAATCTTTTTTATACTAATTCAAAGGGGTTCTCTCGCGAACCGATTTAGCGTGAAAGCGAATTTAACCCTCAGATGGCTCTAAAAAGGTCTCGTGAAAAAACTGTTGGTTACCTGCGACCGGACGGGGAACTATTTACGAGAAGATTAAGTTTTGGAGGGTTATAAAGTTTGTAACAAATGATTACGCAATTTTTTATAGTTTTTGTTACTTGGGTACAATACATAATTTCATATATTTATTTGATTGTAGGTCTCCCTAGCAAGAGGTCGTGTATGTAGTACCAGATTTTCTGCCGACAAGCAGTAGTGTGTAAGCATTACTATTTTCAGGTTTGAAGGGTTCAGCTAGCGAAATTATAGGGCTATTGAGACTAACCATCGAAAGTTTCAAAGTAATGACCGCAAAGCAGCGATTCCCTGGACTTTGTTTTGTTAATCAAAGTTCTGTGTGTGTCTGCGATGGTCATGGACATGCGTTATCTCTTACCATCAGTAGAGTGCCTTGTTTGTCTCCTTACTTTTACACAGGAAAGGAGATTTGAATGAGAAATTTTAATCTTATTTGAACATTTTTGTTTTACTTATGCGGGATTACTCACGTTTAATTTTATCGGAAACTCCGACTATAGTTTCGACCACATCCGGTGGCTTTTATCATGGAGACAAAGCTGAGCTGTGTTGGCTGGTTTGGACATAATTATTACTATTTTTTATTTATTAGGGACTATAATATTTAAGAAAACCGGCCAAGTGCGAGTCGGACTCGCGCGCCGAGGGTCTCGTACAAATATGTAGGTATATAAGAAAAGTTTTTTTTTTTTTTAAATGGTAATTTATACTTTTCGCAATTTTTCCTTCATCTGTGCTATAAGACGTTGCTTCGTACCAAATTTCGAGATTCTGAGTTCACGGGAAGTACCTAGTAGGTTTTGATTCCCTTGCGAGTGTCGAAAATTTGCAGCATAAACGGCTGCATCTTTTGATTGCGTTAGCTTAGAAGTTTGATTTTATCACAGCTCCAAGGGACAGTAGACTTGTGTATTTGATATGAATTTCAGCTTGATACCTCCACGCGTTCCTGAGAAAAAGGGTCTTGACAGACAGACAGACTGACAACAAAGTGATCCTATAAGGTTTCCGTTTTATCCTTTTGAGGTAAGGAACCCTAAAATATTTTTTTTTAAATTTTCATATTTATTTTTATTTTGATACATGTCAAGTTAAATAATTTGCATGTCAGAAGGTAATCTGTGGTGTTCATTGCTTGTTTTTTTTTCCTTTTTACTTCTGAACTATACCCATAGCGCAAATAAATGGATTATGATTATATTTTTTCCTTAGAACGTTTACCTAGATACGCAGGGTTCTGATTTCCATTTTCATAAGCGCAAATCCCAAACACACTCCAATAAAATCCATAATACACTATCACTCATCTACCCCAACTATAAAAGAAAGTCATGATACATAATGTATCAAAGCAAACAGATTTACCGAAACCCGATATCTCCGTATCTCTCGGTTTTAGTCAAAACAAAATCAAAATGGCCTTTTGTTGGCAATCCACTCGGTGGGTATCATATTTAGGGGATGAAAGGAGGCTGAATAAAATATACTGAACCCTCTTCAGACAACAATACAAGCCAATCCTGCAAAATAACCGGTATTGCACTCCGGTGATTGCACGGTACAATATGTCACTTTGTGCTAAAATGACATACATACTATTTCATTTTGTGCTTAAATGACATACATACTATGTCATTTTGTTCTAAAATGACATGCTATGTATGGGGTTATATATTGGGTTAAAAACTTGGTGTGTACTAAGCCTAAAAAGGGTTATTGTAATTAATTTTGAACAACTTTAACTATACCATTCGGAAATCACGAATAAAATCAGTTTCATTAACATCTGGTCAAGTGTCAACTAACTTTGTCAATGGAACATCTGATTTTGAGATATACGTATAACTCTTTTTTGTTCACACCAAAATGACAATCGTTCTATAAATATATATAACTCAACGGTGACTGACTGACTGACTGACTGACTGCCATAGTAATCTATCAACGCACAGCCCAAACCACTGGACGGATCGGGCTGAAATTTGGCATGCAGGTAGATGTTATGACGTAGGCATCCGCTAAGAAAGGATTTTGATTAATTCTACCCCCAAGGGGATAAAATAGGGGATGAAAGTTTGTATGAAACTTTGTCAATTTTAAACCGATCGGGCTGAGACTTTGCATGCATAAAGCTACTATGACGTAGGCATCTAGCGCGGGTGAAACCGCGGGGCACAGCTAGTAATTATATATAACAATATAACAACAACAAGCGGCCTTATCGCTTAGAGCAATCTCTTCTAGATGACCAGGCAATATACAGATACATAATTTTTAACGACAAACAAAAATATCCATAGTTATATATCTTAAGTAATAAACAAAATATAGTAAAACACATGTATGCCAACATAATCAGCTTTGTTTTACTTATGCGGGATTACTCACGTTTAATTTTGTCGGAAATTACATTAAACGTGAGTAGTCCCGCATAAATAAAACAAAAATGTGTCAAGAACACGTCAATTTCCATAGTAAAATCAGCTTCACTACTTGCGTATGTAAATCACATTCATTGTGAAAATTTATACATACAAGCTTTTGTGTTTCTATTAGAAATAGATCTACTAATAGGCCAATAACTTGCCTTATGGAAAGCGACAGTGTGACCCAGGATGGATCACGTTGAACTAGAAGAAATCTATTATTCACTGTACCCATAAGAAAACCCTAATATGTCAACTAATGCAATGAGTTCCATTCGTTGTCTGCACGCATCAAGGAAGTAGAGCCGAACGGTTACGTAAGAATACTGGGACCGTCTACGAGGAAAGAGTGCTAATGGATTTTTTTTCTTGATTAGCTAAAGACTAAACTAGACTACTTTAAACTAAAATTTGCATAGTCTAATTTAACTAGGACAATAAATATTATAGCATAATCTGAAAAGGTCTGTCAGCTTATATTCTGCAAAGTTTTTTTTTTGTATTATTTCGTGGGTTTGTCTGCCACGAGAAAGCTAAAACATATTTGTAATTTAGAAGAGACGTCAACAGTGAAACTAATTCATTGCTAATAATACACTTGCTCTTTGATAACTTCCCATATACAGTCGTGTGAATTCAGCTCTGAAACAGAACACAAAGGTCTAACTTAAAGATTCAAAGCTCAGATGTACCAAGCAACTCAATCGCGACTCACGAATCAACGACGATACTCGCTCCAGCGAAGATGCAACTCACGAAGTGTCAAAGAAGAAACGATAGTGGCGCCAATTCAAATTCATTACTCATTTATTTCAGGCATCACATAATTACATTGACGAAAATAATAATAGCATGTGAGTATAGTGATAAAGACAAAATAATAATAATACTCATTCACGGCCAAGCGCTCGAAGAGTCAACACGTCCTGAGAATGTCTTTTGTATTAGCGAAACATGCGTCGGCAACTAGTTACTGCAGCAAGAAGACGATATAAATTATTGTGGTTATTTTAACTAAGTATTTTTTATTTAAATTTAAGTTTATATCGGTTTGTATCT
This sequence comes from Biston stratarius, assembly GCA_950106695.1. Taxonomy (NCBI): domain Eukaryota; kingdom Metazoa; phylum Arthropoda; class Insecta; order Lepidoptera; family Geometridae; genus Biston; species Biston stratarius. The sequence goes on along the minus strand of OX467108.1, from coordinate 21,354,770 downwards.
AATGTTTCGTATAGATATTTAAAAATTGTCGCCATTTTAGAGAAATATTTCAATTAAAACCTCGTCAATGTTGTAACCAAAACGAATTTTAAGCGGAATTCCTTTTTTTTAAATTATAAATAGGCTTGCATTTGACCGCCAAACTCGCCTGATGTTAAGCGAAGATACGGTCTACGGTGAAGCATGCTCGGCTAGAAGAAAGATTAAGTCGCGACTTGAATGCTCCAGATTGTATCTATAAGGAAACACCCACTCGAGCAGCAAATTCCATTGTTTAGCGGTTCATACAATGAAGGTTGATTCGAACCGTTTAGTTTGAGTTTTTGGAATATCGACCATAAAGCGGTGTCGCTTCTTGGAGCTCCTGACTCTCTGATAGTAGAATGGGCATGGGTGGATTTACATAGGTCATGTAGATCTGAAGCGCACTCACCAAAGTGTATCCGGTAGAAAACCGACAGACAAGCTACTTTCATCACATCACATCATCAGCCATAGGACGTCCACTGCTGAACATAGGCCTCCTCCTGGGGGGTTCCAATACTCGCCACGCTTAGCAGGCGGGTTGGCGAGCGCAGTTAGGTGTGATTGTTTAAGGAAGACGCTGCCCATCTTCCGGATTACATCCCTTAGCCGACTCTTACGGCAACCACGGGTAGAGAGGGTGGGGAATTATTCTTACGCCACCACGACACCTGGCACCACCACGGCACACTACTACTAGCTACTTTACGATTAAAAATATATCTCCATCTCTTGAATACTTAATAATAATACGTCATAAAAAAGATGCCCGCAGTAGGACATTTTATAAAAAACAGACTGACTTTTTTTGACTCGGAATACTTGTGTGTTGTTTATAGTTTTATTCGTTGTAGTGTCTAGTGATTCTACAAATAATATATTTTTTCTTTCTCTTTCATTCTTTCAAAAGTCGTGCCTCTGAATCTGTCGGGACGACATCGTAAATGCGGTATTTATAGGGGGCAATCTATAGTACAATTACCATAACTCCATTTGTGGTCACCATAACGCAACCTCTGTCATTCCAAAGCCATTTCCATTCTAATTTCTTACAATAAGTCCGGAAGTCCGCGCATCTTTTAGATGATATTCGCATAAATATAAACGACAACAAATAATGTCCCTTATTTGATACATTTTATTGACGAAGACACAATATGAATGATATGAATAGAGTGAATGGACACCGAACATGGGTACGTTCGGCTTAGCTCGTTTGTACAAATATCTATGCTTCCTCTACAGCTGTTTGTTGCTTTGATCGGTTTACTTGCCTATCAATAGGTTTATGCCTTTTTTTTTTAAAGATATTTCGTCTTCAAAGAAATGTTTTCGATCGTCTTGTTTTTGTGAGCATGTTTTTGTTAGAGATACCTCGACGATTTTGCCAAATAATATCGAAATTTGAGTCGTGTCTTCTAGAAGTTTATAAGAATGAGAATTAACTTGTGTGTTATAAGGTGCTATTTTTATATGAATGCGAGATAATATAAAATATTTTATTTAAACAAAAATTTGTAATCCATCGATGAGGAAGTGTAGGTAATGTTTCTAGGGAAAATATAGGTATTTTAATAATAAAATAACTAGAAAATGTCGAGTGTCATCTAGTACAAAACTAAGCAAAGCTTGTACTAAAAGTATTGGTTGGGAACCAAATAACTAATATAATACAAATATAGCTCATTTAGCCCTGTTGGCGTATTTGGCAAAGTTCTGCTTTGACAGCTGAAGGGCGTGGGTTCGATTCCCACTCAGGGCTAACAATTGTGTGACTAATATTCATAGATGCTTGTCTGTATGTATTGGCATGTATTATAAGTAAGTATGTATGTATTTACAAAAAAATCTGTATTTACAGCTGTCTTAATTTTTTATTTTTTGTGTAACAATAATGAGACGAACGAAACGCTTTCCTGATGTTAAGAGATAACGCCTGTCCTCTGACCATTGCAGCGATACACAGAACTTTGAGTAGTAAAACAAAGTCCAGGGCTTCGCTGCCTTGGCGCTTATTACTTTGAGACTAGATGGTTAGTCTCAATAACCCTGTAATTTCGCTATCTGTAGTACCCTTCAAATCGGAACACAGTTATGTTTACACACTACTGCTTGGCGGCAGAATATCTATGAGATCTATCTATCAGATGTTATGAATAAAGAACTATGAAGCTATGATAATATTAGTTACTTATATATATACAAATAACAATAACAATATTTAATCAAAATTTATATAAACGCCAATTAGTTCTATCTGAAATGACACCTTCGCATATTTCAGTTCCATTAACTCAATCATCTTCAAATGATAGACAATTTTGTTGTTAAAATCTACGTAGTCAAATCGAAATTTCAAACAAAACTGTATTCTTACGAAAGAACTATCGAGTTTAACCATGGGAAAGTAGTTAACTCTACAAATAAATCTTGCCCCTCTATTAGCTTATGAATGGAACTAAATCGACCTTTGAATGGCCTGTCATAAAATGGCTATAAATTTAACTCTTGTCTTTGTACAGAGTAAAATAATTAAAAATTGTTAGAAATCATCAGAAATTAAAACATAATAAATAAAAGAGAAAAATAAGCTTAGTTAAGAAAATTAAAATCCATGGATAGTTACCTACTACTAAATGTTTTTTTTTTTTTTCAAAAATACAATCGCCATCTGACCCCAAAGTAAGCTAAGCTATGGAACTCAGATAACTGATAGAATACTTTAATACTTTTTTTAAATACATACATACTTATAATACGTACAGAATACCCAGACACAGAACGAACATTTGTTTATACCACAAAATCATTTGTCCTGGGCGGGAATCGAACCCACTCCCTACAGCTCTTAAGGCAGATATACTACCAATGAGCCAACAAGATTGCATAATGTAAAGATTCTAACGATACCCTATCATCATCATCATCAGCCGTATGACGTCCACTGCTGGACATAGGCCTCCTCCTGGAGGGGTTTTGCCGATACTCGTCACGCTTGGCAGGCGGGTTGGCGAGCGCAGTTGCGTGTGATTGTTCAAGGAAGACGCTGCTGCCCATCTTCCGGATTACATCCCTTAGCCGACTTACAGCAACCACGGGTAGAGAGGGTGGGGTACAATTCTTACGCCGGCACCACCACTGCAAATTTTAGAGTGTTTAGTAGTATTTTAGAGTGGATATCACAAATTAACAAACAACCACAGCACGAACTCCATGAGACTTGATGTGACTATAAACGCATAATAGCTGCCAACGGTCTAAACAAAAATAAAACGCAAAGTAGACAGATTTGCAGGCAATCAGTAGAGGCCTACGTCGGCATTGAACTATGATAATTTGATAAACAGAGTCCTAATTGACGTCTAACAAACTTTTCGATTAAATTAGTTCTCATCTCATCTAAATAATGTCCGAATGTTATTAAGAAAAAAAGGAAAATAGAATCTTAAAAGGTCGGCAACGTATTTGTAGTGCCCCTGGTATTGCAGGTATCCATAGGCGACGGTGATTGCTTACCATCAGGCAACCCGTCAGCTTGATTGCCACGTATGGCATAAAAAAAAAAAAAAAAAAAAAAAGAAGTTTTAATTTCATGTAAAACGTATAAAATTCTCGTTACAAAATAAAGTCGCTTCCCGCCGTCTGTACGCTTAGATCTTTTAAACTACGCAACGGATTTTAATGTGGTTTCAATAGACGGAGTGATTAAAGAGGAAGGTTTATATATAGGTATTATACATGTATATGCACCACATGAGTATCTACAAAAAAAGAACTGTAAAATAAACTGTAAATCAGTTTTTCTCATGCCACTTTGGAAGCAAATTTAAAGACATATTCACGTCAAAGATACAAATGCATTGCCTGAAATTGCAATTTAACCACCTGTCCTAAGTAGTATACTCAAGTAGCAAGGATCTATTTAAGCTTGATTTATGGCATTAGATATTTCTCGATAGATACGGCATCTTTGTAATTCTCAAGTGGGTTTGTAACAGACGCGTCTAATGGTGGGCGGCTTGTTAAAATGCACTTGAAGTTTTTTAATCTTGAGTTTTACGATTTTCATCTTACATTTTTATTGTTTCTATACAGATATTTTATTGATAGCACCAAAGTAATTTTTCCATTCATATTTAAAAATAACATTAATAATATCAAAATCATAGCATATAACAATATATTTACTTGGTGGTAGATTTCCTTAGTTTACGTCTAAAAATAGAATCAAATAAGATTAAAAACTCGAATTTGGTTAAGTTGGGTTGGTTAGGTTTTTGGTTTTGGTTAAGTAAGGATGGGACAGTTTAAAAGGGATATTTTAGACACTGACGGGTTCCCTTCCCTGCAAAGCGATGGACTTTGCACCCGCTCAGCGATACAATTCAATGCTATGAAGTTTCGTATTGTGACCAAATTCTAAATATTCTGTACACCCATATAAACATGGATAAATTTAAACGCCGGGGCGTCTTCAGCACGTTGGATTTTTGCAGTAATAAATACAAAGACCAACTAGTAACACCGTCGCATCGGCTCGGCAAGTCGGAGAGGTCGGTATACATTTTGTAGCCCGCGGTCTACAACTGCGTACCCACTTCCATTCGGGATGCACCGCGCCATCGCGTGCTTCAGAAGCAAGCTGAGATCTTGGCTTCAAGAGACCTTGTTTTATGACTTTGACGATTATTTTAAAATAAGAGACTATTGAATTATTAGCAAAAATTATAATTAGGGTTCCGTACCTCAAAAGGTAAAAAAGGAACCCTTATAAGATCACTCTCTTGTCCGTCTGTCCGTGGGTCACCACCGAATTTCTTAGGAATGGGTCCACCCTTGCAAGTTGATATTTATACCAGATACTAAGGTCTATAGTCCCTATTAGGTACAAAAATCAAGATCCTGAGTCAATACGATTAAAAGATATGGGCAAATTTAGATTTTCACGAAAACTTGTAAGTACCAAAATTTACCTTAATTATCAACTTTAAAATTTTTCGGAATTGTCATTTTATTTGTGCTTGTGCCTATAGGTTTTGGGTCGAAAACCTATATGTCCCGTTGACCTGGAATCACGAAAAATTTCAAAAATAAAAAGTTGAAAATTAAAGGGTGTCCCCATACATACATACATAGTTTACGCCAATTAAAATAGTCGTCTGAGTTGTATGGGCGCTCATACAATTTAGAGGACTCCTTAATTGGCAGATACCAAATTTAATTATGGCGGTATAATGGGTAGGTACGGCCCCCTCGGCGCACGAGTTCGACTCGCACTTGACTGGTTTTTTTTTTTAATTTGTTTAATCTTACTGACATATTTTTTATATGTGACTTTCTTTTTAAAGTAAAAGTAATGAGACGATCGAGACGCTCTCCTGATGGTAAGAGATAACGCCTGTCCATGACCATTGCAGCGATACATAGAACTATTAGGAGCAAAACAAAGTCCACACTACTGCTTACACACTACTGCTGAGCGGCAGAATATCGGGTACTGCGGTGATATCTACTTGGACGACCTCCTTCTAAGGACCAAGTATAATGTCTAATTTTAGTGCGTATTTAACTTTCAGCCTTTTTGTTTCAGGTAAGCATCATTTCATCGAAGGAAAACATTTGCAGACAGTAGAACAGCTATTATTAACTAAGTTAGATGGTAAGTCTATTCACCTAAATCTCGAGCTATCCGCGTGGAAACTGGCAGCAATGGCAATCGATTACAAATGTCATCCATTCTGACCAAAGCAAATTGTCAAGGTTGGGAATACGCTTTAAAAAACCGTCCCTACTCCGTTTGTTGACATTTTGACGGATGATCTATTCTGAGCTGACGTACAAATGATAGATATGGATTTCAGGTAAAAAATTGTGTCGTGCTTTTGTAAAGCTTATATAAAATGACTAGTTACCCGCCCCGGCTTCGCACAGGTGCAATTTGGATACTAATGTAGTACATTATTTTGATCTACCTCGTAAGGTTTAGCCAGTGCTTAGAATGTAAGCGCACAAAACATGTTTTTTACAGCATCACTTTTTTTTACATGATTTTTTCTACAACATACATATATTATACATATAAACCTTCCTCTTAAATTACTTTGTCTATGCAAATTGCTCTGTCTGTCTCTGTCTATGGAAGTTGCATTAAAATTCGTTGCTTAGCTTAAGAGATCTAAGCGTACGGACGGCGGGTAGCGACTTTGTTTTATACTATGTAGAGATTGTGCTTAAAAAAAGAAGAACTTACTTAAAATTGATCGACAGATATTCTGCGCCAAGTAGTAGTGTGTAAACATTTGTGTTCCGGTTTAAAAGGTACTGCAGCTATCCCAATTGCAGGGGTGTTGTGACTTAACCATTGAAAGTCTTGAAGTAATGAGGCCAAAGCAGCGATGCCCTGGACTTTGTTTTGTTACTCAAAGTTCTGTGTATCGCTGTAATGGTCATGGACAGGCGTTATCCCTTATCATCAGGAGAGCGTCTTGTTCGTCTCATTACTTTCAGATATAAAAAAGCTTATATTATCTTTTCGTAAGGCCATTATAAATGGAATGGAAGATATTCCAAAAACTTGAACTAAACGGTTTAAATCTACTTTCATTGTACGAACCGCCAAACAATGGAATTTGCTACCCGAAGGGGTGTCTGATTGATACAATCTGGGTGCCTTCAAGTCGCGAGTGAATCGGTTTCTTCTAGGCGAGCGTGCTCCGCCGTAGACCGCATCTTCGCTTAACATCAGGCGAGATGGCGGTCAAACGCAAGCCTACCTACAATAAAAAAAAAAAGGAAAATGTGCTTCCAAATATTTTGTCACAGAATTTCCTGGAGCAAATATACTTATGCACTCTCTTCATAAATAGCATTCAGTCTGTTTTTTTACCTAATTTCACAGCATTACAGTGTTCTAATAAAATCTCACAAAAGTCCAACGTTGGTGAAACAAAAGAAATAGGTACCATACGTATAAACGAAACAGTATGTGTAGGCTGATGCAATAAGGAAATACACCATGAAAGCTTTTAGGATAATGTAAGTACGTATTCTTATGTTGGAGTAGTGGTAATGCGCCGAAATGAATAAATAGGGCACTTTCTTCGTCTGTTGCTCTAGAGTTGAAAATCTTCCTCCAATCGCTAAAACGGTGAAGTTGTCAATTTTTTTTATGGTTGACAAACTAGGTGAACTCATGGCCGAAATGGTATAGTCTTAATATATATAAGTATAAATCACATTACACATTTCAATCCGGTAGATTGCGCTGCTGTCGGTATGTCTGTTGACTGTTAGGCAATACGAAGTTCGCCGGGTCAGCTAATATTGTATTGTATTTTGTAGCGATGATGGCTCAGTGGTTAGCGCGGTAGGTTCGCATGCCAAAGGGCGTGGGTTCAAACCCTAACAATGAGCTTGAGCTGCCGGTGAAGGAAAACATCATGAGGAAACCATAGCGTTGTGGTAGGTTACTTTCTAATACTCGGCTGGCATTATCAACATCATCATGAAAGTTCGCTGCTGGACATAGGCCTCTCCCAAGACACGCCATACAACACAGCACGATCTTCGGCTTTTCGCTTCCATCTGCCTGCCAGCTGCTTTACGTATATCGTCATTCTATCGAATCTCAGGGCGTCCTACGCAACGTTTGCCAATTTACAGTCTCCACTCTAGAACACGTCACTCATAGTGTCACTCGTCGTTGTGTCTCGTCGTATTTTTTTCTCGTTTATGCAATTTATATTAAATTAGATATTTTTTTAATTGTGAGATAGATATAATTAAGTAGAAAAGTCGTTTTGATCTCAATAAATAATTTATTAATTATTTTTTTAACATGTTTACCCCGTCGATTATTATCGGTGTCAGTCATAATACTTGACCAAAATAGAAAAACAATGAAACTTTAAGTACAATTCCCAAAGTGCTTAGTCACAGCAAAACTTTGAAAACGAAAAAACAAGTTACAAGAAACTATTACGAGAATTCTAAAAAACGAGGGTCAGGCTAAGGTGGGCCATACATTATCCGAAAAGAAATTCCTTCGAGGAGTAAAACGGATCGAAAAGTGATAGTAAAGTCTGATAAAACTGTCAATGGTATCCCTCGCGTGCTCAATCAAACTGCCGAGCTGTGAATACGTGAAATTCCTGAGTTTATGTCGATGTTAAAGAAATTGAAAGGTTTAAAGTAAGTGCTTCGATTTACTTTCATCATGGCTCTAATACTGATAGCATCACTGAAGAAGAACTGTAGTGTGATGTTCTTACAGTGTGACTTCTTGCGGCGGCGTCGTGTGTCGGGTCGCTCTCTTCCCTTAGATATGGTTGAAGCGGGCGATGGCTGGCACATGCGTCATACTCGTGATCGGGGGCTGCTTGCGGGTCGCTGGTCTGCTCGCGGTATACACATAAACTAGTACTTAATGGGACCATTCAAGTATTACGTAAGCAGAATTTTAGTAATTATTAACCCCTCCCTCCCCCTTGTCAGCAAAAGTAAGTAAAGCTCTTACTTCCCTCTCCTAAGCTAAAGTAAATATTGGTTTAAACGTGGTGTGTCGATTACAAGGAAACCTAACAATCAGCATAATTTATACGACTTTGCTGATATTATCACCATTCAGATCGCCTCATCCCCAATGTTGTCAAAAATAAGCAAAGTAAAGACTCCCCCACCCCCCTTTGGTGCTAACGTAATACTTGTACGGCCCCTTAACCCTAGTTAAGATTTAAATTTCCTCTTCCCATATTGTAGAAACAAAATACATATATATACTCGTATAATATATATATATATATATTGTATAAATCCAAGTTAATAAAAGTCACGGACCCCGATGTCTTTGGAGTGTAATTTTCTAAATAAAAATAAATAAAAACCCCACTAGATTGATGCGTCGTATCCTGACATACCGTCAAAATTACAAACTTTTTAGATAAAAAGCTCACAAGCTATGCAAAAAAAAATACTAAACGTCTTTCTTGTAAACGTTACTTCTGACGTTACATTTTGATTCGATTACCTTTAACAATATTTGTAAGCTATATCTGGCAGAGTGTGACGTTGTACGAACGTGGCCGTATCACACTCTGGGACAATACGTATTCATCGATCCCATGCGTGGGTCTGAACTGAAGCGGTAGCAAATATACATGCACTCACGTATCTACCTGGCACTGCTCCAGACCTCCGATGACGTTTTCTCCTTTTTTATGTGTCCTTGCTATAGAAGCACTGATAACGATAAGATTAACTGTTTCCGTCTACCACGCGAAGACGATCTGGCGCTACCATTGGATGAGTGCGTGGTGCATGACAGTTGCTGTCAGATGCATTTCGCTACCGCCTTAGGAGCTGTGGTACCAGCATTAAAATCATAGAACACGCATGTGTCCGAGTTGCGATTTTACTACCGGAACGGTACACAAGGTGTGGTCAATCGCAAATCTATTTAGAACAGAAAAAAAAGATCTGGATGTTAGTATAATATTATAAAACATTATGTTAAAATACAACTTGGGTGTCTTCAAATCTAGAGTAAATAGGTTTTTTCTAGGTAAGCGTGCTTCATCTTAGACTACATCCTGCTCAACATCAGGCAGGGCGTGGTCAATCGCAAACCTATATAGTATTAAAAAAAAAAACGAAAGTTTGCAAGAGTGTGTGTTTTTATGTTTGTCACCTCTTCACGCTCAAACGGCTGGATCAATTTTAATTAAATGTATATGGAGGTAGTAGACACCTTGGATTAACACATAGGCTATTTTTCATCCCGAAAAAAATAGTATTCACGTGGGAACAGCGGGTAACACCGTGGGGCACAGCTAGTTACTAATAATTTCAATTTTCGACTGAATCATAAATTTCTCGAAATTCTGGCATCGAGCTAATCCGAACTACTTAGGTAGGTACCTATTTTACAAACCTTCGCGTCCTTTTTCTGGCGTGTACTCCACATAAATCCAATTGTGGCCTGTCGACCGTAGATGTCGCCACTATTTGATCAGCTTCCAGCCACTCGTACAAATATTTGAACTAAATCTATTTAACTGGACTGGAACAGACCCTTTTGTATCGTAAATCGAGTAGCTCGCCTATCGTTACTGGAATGTTATTCTACGTGACAGTTAGTAATGGATTTTTAACTCAAATGAGTTGTCAAAATGCTAAATTAGATTTATATTGTAAATTTTATTTTTAGGGTTCCGTACCCAAAGTTGTAAAACGGGACCCTATTACTAAGAATAATTAAACTTAAATAAAACATAACTTAACATTAGCTGAGCTGTGGTCAAACACCTAAATTGTTAAACATAAAAAAAATGTATTGACTTTTTTTTTTCATGCAATGCTTAATTTAATTTGTGGCAAATTTATTCCTGTCTAGATATAGGTAATTAAAATGTATTCAATTAATCAAAATGACAAAAGATTAATTGCACCACGCAATTTGTAAAATTTAAACACAGATTAAATTTATTAGTTTTAAAATTTAAATTGTGAATTTGTATACGCAATCTGATTGTTTATTTATTGTTGTTGAATAATAATTTCGACTTCATTTGGTTAATTTAGTTTAAAATAATTTAACTACAATGATTATGTCTATAATACTATTTTACTATTCGATTTATTTTCGATACTATTAATATAATTTATATGCGGTTATAAGTATTAGCTTATTTTTTATTTATTTAAAAGTAATAAGACGAACTAAACGCTCTCCTAATGATAAGAGATAACCCCTGTCCATGACCATTGCAGCGATATTATACAGAACTTTGAGTAACAAAACAAAGTGTAGGGCATCGCTGATTTGGCGCTCATTACTTTGATGATGAAACAGCCCTGTAATTACGTTACAGTACCTTTTAAACCGGAATACAGTAATGCTGTCTGGCAAGTAATAGTCTATAATACACACAAAAAACATAGTACACAGTCACAGAACACATAAAACTTTGAGTAAAAAAACTAAGTTCATTGCATCGATGCTTTGGCGCTAATTACTTTAATACAATGATTAGTCTCAACAGTCATTTAATTTCACTAACTACAGTCCTTTAAATTGGAACACAGTAATGATTCTCTGACTATGTGCCTTCTTAATAAGCTTAAAGTAGCACAACGAGCTATGGAGAGGGCTATGCTTGGAGTTTCCCTACAAGATCGAATCAGAAATGAGGAGATCCGTAGGCGAACTAAAGTAGCCGACATAGCCCAGCGGATGGCAGTGGGCACATAGCACGCAGAACCGATGGCCGATGGGGCTGCAAAGTTCTGGAGTGGAGACCACGGACCGGCAAGCGCAGCGTAGGACGTCCACCCACAAAGTGGACAGACGACCTCATAAAGACCGCAGGAACGCGCTGGATGCGAGCCGCTTCCAACCGGTCTTTATGGAAATCAATAGGAGAGGCCTATGTCCAGCAGTGGGCGTCATACAGCTGATGATGATGATGATTAATGATTCCACCCTACTGCTTGGCAGCAGAATATCTAGTACCGAGATGGTACCTCCCTAGACGACCTTATGATAAGAAGATCTATGACCTATATATAAATATATTTATTTAGTGACTAACCCATTTTATCATAAAAGATGGGCGTCTCATCGCCCCTTTTCTTATCAATTGTAGACTTACCGTTGTCAATATTGTACACTCCTGGAAGTAGGCTTCTAGATTATCAGTTTGTCAACAAATCAAAAGGAAGTACCTATTACCACTTAAGTTAAAGTTAGCTATGTTAAAAAGCCATGTTTTCTAAACAATCCCACAGCTGGACGTGGGTCCAAAACGTTAGCTAATATTTTTTTTTAAAACGGATAAGTCCGCGTTGGCCACCAACTCGCCTGATGGTAAGCGATGATATGGTCGAAGATAAAGCACGCTGGCTTAGAATATCCCTATCCACTCCGAACTTGAGAAGATCTAGATTAAGTTCTAGGCTAAGTGCGAGTTGATAGACTTCAAACATCTTCCAGAAAAACTCTCATGCATGCAATTCCGTATCTGTCCATGTTGGTCCATGATGGTGGAATATGATAACTGATATCTAGTATACCATATCTGTGCATTTTACAAACATACACACCATACACACACACACACACACACACACACACTCACACACACCTTTGGCATAAGAACATTTTTTTTTTTATAATCATCGGGCTAGTTGTTAGACTATAGCTTAAGTGACGGTATAATCAAAGATGGTAAACACACCTAACCTGGAATAGCAATGACTCTTAAATGAGGCTGCCAGAACTCACTTTTAGGTGCTTACAACTTGAAAGTCAACTAGCCAGCTAAGTACTAGAAAATTCCTACCAATGCGCTAAGAGTTCCTCAAGATGCTTTCCTTCACTGGCAGCTCAAGCTCGTTGGGATTTGAACCGACGCCTGTCGGATTATAAACCTATCACACAAACTCACTAAATAATTAACATCAAAAGAAAATTTTACAATACAAGCATTAGAGGCAAGTACAACAATGATTTTATATTTAATGAAATAAAAAACACGACAACCTTTAAAAATAATGAAACCATACTGCCGCCATATTATTATTTTTTCAAACAATTATAGCCAGTTTCATTCGAGATAATGTACGGATTCTAACGATACATCACACATCCAAAATTGATCAGGCATTTAAAAGTTATGATGTAATAAAGAAAACTCACACACATAGATAAAAACTACACAGACTGAAACTATAGTTCCACATAATAAAACGATAGTTTCACATACTGAAGCTATAGTTCCATATACTGAAACTATAGTTCCACATACTGAAACTATAGTTCCACATACTGAAACTATAGTCGAAGTATCCATTATAAATAAACGTGAGTACATACAAAAATACATACTTGAACCTTGAAAACGTTACACTCCTTTTTTGAGCAGTCGTATAAAAATTAATGTTCTACGACATTCTGAGTTCATTTCCAAAAACACGTCTGTAATGCTCGATCATGTCCCTTATCTGCCTGTCGCCACATGGTAGCTGGTACCAGGGTTTATCAATTTGTAAATAAGTAGAACTTTATTAACTGGAAGTGTGTAATGGATTATACACGTGGTCCGATAGGGTTGATCGATTGGAGGGCGATATCTCTATTTGTCAATTTTATTTATTTTCATGTGAATGAATTGTGACGAGAAGATACTCTACCACCGTGCTATAGTTTTCTTGCAATGTTTTTCTATACAGCAACTTCTTGGGGTTTGAACACGCGCTTGAATTGACCGCGACATCCGCTGAGTTGTCATCGTTACATGCCTATGTTTTGTGTTAATTCACACATAATCATATCCGCTAACAGCATTCCAAATTTCATCAAAATCTGTTACGCATCGTGGAAAAGTAATAAGCACAAATTTTCGAATTTATAATGTAAGTGTAGTAAATAATCTAAACAATTGTTCATTGTTCCATCTGGACGTTTATTCTATATCTGGGTGTTATCTATATTAAAACACATACAGAACACCTAAAATATTATTACAAAAAAAACTATGTATAGGTAAGTTATTTGACTTCCATAGTACAAGCTTTGCTTAGTTTGGGGTCAATTGGCGCTGTGTATAATATCCTACGATATTTATTTTATTTATCTTACTTGGTGATAGATCTTCTTAGCAGGAGGTCGTCTAGGTAGGTACCACCCTAGTAACAGATATTCTGCCGCCAAGCATTAGTGTGTAAACTATACTGTGTTCCAGTTTGAAGGATACTGCAGCTAGTGAAATTACGGAGCTGTTGAGACTAACCATCGAATGTTTCAAAGTAACGAGCGCTAAAGCAGCGATGCCCTGAACTTTGTTTTGTTATTCAAAGTTCCATGTAACGCTGCAATGGTCATGGACAGGCGTTATTTTTTACCCTCAGGAGAGCGCACCGTTCGTCTCAATAAGTATACATTAAACACACTGAAGTGTTCAAAAAATCTTTAACACGACTGCAATTAAAATAGCTATAATTAAAGGGAAAAAACTTTTTAAACAAATTTATTATTCGTAATTCAATTTAAACATATAATTTATATATTTTTTGTAATCCTCTTTTAATTTTCTTTATATTGATACCCTACTCTATAGGTTTTTTTTTTTTTTTTTTTTTAATTAATGTATTATACCTATTTCGCGCCTAAATATCGCTTTTTTTTCAATCACCTGCCTAAGAACACTTGGGTTTTTAAGACGAATATAATGATACCTTAACTGTCTAAATCCATCCAGCCGTTTGAAAGATACGAGGTAGTATAATCTTGTCTTTGGTTTAGGTCTTGTCTATTATACCTAATATTGCTAGCCTTTTTGTGTCAACAAAGACCTAAGTCCATACCACACAGATTACTCTACAGTTCCTACAAAAACAACAAAGCCAAGGCTGAATAAAACAGAATCCGAGATGAAGATGTACCTTTACTAATGAACGTTACGCTCTCGGCGCCGAAATCCTAAAAGCCTTGAATCACAGACAATCTATCTCGGGGAGTACTATAAAAATAATAATTTATCTTGGTCCGGTGAGGTCTAAGGGACGAGTTAAAAGCGAGAATAATAAAATGTTGCAATTTAAACCTGTATACTGAGCGTATATACTAGAACAGATCTAAATACCGTGCTATATTTTGTAGTAATGATAGCTCAATTGTTAACGCGGTCTATTCCCTCGCTGAAGAGCGTAGGTTCAAATCCCAACAATGAGTTTGAGCCGCCGACAAAGAAAAACATCGTGAGGGAAAAAATGTTGTTAAAAAAAGATATATATGTGGTTTCAGAGGTGTTTGGGTATTTTATAATACTTGGATGGCTAGTTACTTAACATCACGTAAGCTCTAGCTTAGACCTAGCTTGTTAACCTATATAAACTATATGTAAAATTATGCAGATATATAAGTAAAGTGTAAAAGTGTAAACAAGAAATGAAATCGTTATTCAGAACCGCATCTGGATTCTGTGGATAATACTGATTTGTTTTCCTTTTTATTTTTTTAATTTTTATGTAATCGAAACTTGTGAGTTTCTTATATAATTGGCGTGACCGTTTTTTTATCTCAATAAATATTCATGAGAGGATATTAGATGAATGTTTATTTTGGACATCTATTAGTGAGTGACATCCCACTAATATTATAAATGTGAAAGTTTGGATGGATGGATGGATGGATGGATGTTTGTTACTCAATCACGCCAGAACGGCTGTACGGATCTGGATGAAATTTTGCATGTAGATACTTTAGGCCCTAGAATAAAACATAAAATACTTTCATCATCATCATCATCACGCGGGTAAAACCGCGGGGTGCAGGTAGTACTTACACAAAGTCGAGCCTTTTCCTATTCAGGTATTCAATGACTAATTTATATGTACTTGTTCAGATAATTAACTAACAAATTAGAGATTGAACAAACTATTTATAACCTTTTTTTGCGTATCCATTTTATATAAAGTTAGTTTAATATACTACTTGAGTACATTTTTTTAAGATAAAGAATCAGTTTCTTTTTTACAGCATTTTTTTCAAATGTTAGAAAACTAAATAACTTAATGTCGTCTTACTTAGTATTGTCACACGTCTTTCAAGTTTCTATATTTTTTATAAGTATTTTCATACATCGGTTGTTATTTTCAAATTCCTACAACCGTTGTTTAACGTCAAAGATGATGGTTTCCAAAACAAATATTATAAATAAAATAAATTGCCCAGAACTCTTACCACTTGTACCACAGACCAAACGTGTTCGTGATCCAAAGACCAACCGGGTGGCGGGACCTAATATACCGCTGAGAACGCCGACGGCTTGCCTTGCCTTGCTTGTGAAGTTGCAATTCCTGTTGCTAGCGACTTTGTGAGCCGGGTTGTTAACAGGAAGTAGTGCAGAGCTAGTTTGAACACGTAACATGAAATCATTAATAGAAATTCCTTAATAATCACTTGAAGAAATTTCTATTTAGGTATAATTTCTTTTGTTCAAATAGAGAATGGCAATGATTTTGATAGATTTCTGTTTTGAAAACTAAGCAATAATGTGGTTGTGAAGTTGCAATTCCTGTTGCTAGCGACTTTGTCAGTCGGGTTGTTAACATGGCGTAGAACTGAGCTAGTTTGAACACGTAACATGAAATTATTAATTGGAACTAATAAATAATAATACGATGAAATTCCTATCAATGATTTAATTTATTCAAATAAAGAATGGTAATGATTTTGATAGATTTCTGTTTTGAAAACTATGCAATTATGTAGTTGTAAAGTTGCAATACTTGTTGCTAACATTTTGATCTAGGTTTTTAACAGAAAGTAGTGCAATTCTGTTTTAGAGTGGATAACGTTTATCGGCAAACGACATGTACAACGCTCTGATACTCGGTGCAGTGAAGATAAACGTAAAACGTGGACATTCACTGGAAACAAAAAACTGAAGATTGAGCTAAGTAGCGTGTATTAGATAGATATAGGTAATTCTTTATTGTTTGTACCTATATCTAATACAATAAAACATCTGGTGTAACAATTGGCGACCTTATCGCTAAAAGCGAATTCTTGAAGCTTACACCTTAGAATGGAAAAGATTCAAGAATAAGTAAAAATCGGGGTGTGCCAATAATAAGGGTGAAAAATAAGCTTAAGGGTAATAGGACAGGCCTATGTCGATTAGTCGAACTAAAGTGGGCTGATGATGATAATGACACTGAGACATTCAAAATCTCTACAGAACCTCTGATTAGCAACAAAATAGAGAAATTAACTCGAAATCAGTGAAACACTGGAGAGATAACTTAATCGTGCGCCTCACAACCGGTATTTTGTCCTGGGGTCAGAGCACCGCTCTCTATTTGTTATGCCGACGCTGATTGTTTCGGGTCTGTATGTTTGTAGCTCTATTTCAAAGTTTTTTAAGGCTAATTTTGTATTTCAATTTAATAGTTCAGTAGCGATGCCCATCACTTTGTTTTGCTACTCAAAGTTCTGCGCAATGATGCAATGCGCTGCAATGATCATTGATTTATTAATGATTCATTTAATTAATTTTACATTAAAAAAAAATTGTCTCAATACTCCTCAATAGTTTCAAATACAGTATATGTACCTACCTAGACGAGATGGTATTTCTGAAAGTAAAAATAATATACCTTTTTTAAAATTTAATTTGTCCCAACGGGCTGGCTAAAGCTATAAAGCCTCGTCCTACGTTACAATATTATACAATTAATCGAAGAAAATATACGCGTTATTTATGTGTGTCAATAGGTACGTTTAATACGTGTTGGCATATATATAGAGGTATTCATAAACAACTTCTTAATGTAATGCGGGACTGATTTATAATCTCTAAATATTTCCAAAAATCAGTTTATCAGCATAAGACACTCAAAAAAAAAAGAGTCTAAAAAGTCATGATCTAGGCACATACCACCAAGTAAACAATAAAACATTTTGGCTTAAAACGCATGACTATGCATACTAGATATTAATGCATTACACCATTTGTGTCATGGGAAAGCTTTTAGTCAAACAAGATTCAAAACAACAGTGTTGCTGCTAAAAACTAAACATAAAACACCAAATCATCAAAGAATCTGCCCATAATAAACATCAGCATTTCCAAGAAACTCCAACCAACAAACCTGACACAGACGTGACCGAATTCATTCCATTTATCGGTCCAAGGATCTGATGGGACGGGCAATTTTTCTAATGGTCCATCAGCGAATGAGCAAATCTATCAGAAAGCGTGTATTTCTTTATTTGTCCTTGATGGTGCCATTATTTCTGAGGAAGCCATCGCTGACAAATTATCAAGTTGAGATAAAGCTATTGCTGTGTAATTAATATTCCTTACAGAATTATTGTATTATGAAACTGCTACAACTTTCTATTGGAGTACACATACATAATGATTTTACTAAGATAAAAGTCTAAAAGGTCTTTTTTTTAAGGTAGATACTATATTTTCAATTGTTTTAATACACATGTTAAAGAAATGGTCTATATTATAATGATTATAGTCATCTATATACACATGAAAAATAATCATCAATGTAGTAATCATAATTATCATCTATGTACGTCTTAGAATATACATTTAAAAGTAATCATCAGTGTCGTAATCATTATTGTCATCTATGTATTTGAATACACATGTAAAATAATCATCATTGCCATCTATGTATTTGAATACACATGAAAAATTTATCATCAATATAAAAATCATCATTGTCTTTTATGTAACGTCTTTGTGTACGGCAGGGCGAAGCTAGATGAAGAATAAAAATATCTTCCATCAATTAGCATTAAACTTTTACACGTGTATTCTGTTACTAGTTTTGGGGGTTTATACATTTTGTATTATAGGTGCTTCTATTGTCTCAAATGTACAGAAAGCATGTAGGTATGTTTGGTGCTGGAATCTGGAGAGCACGGACTGGCAACTGCTCGGATCAGACTGGAATAAATCGTCAGATCCTTGGTTTCTAACTTGAGGGTATTAGAAAGACCCTACCACCATGCTAAGGGTTCCTCACGATATTTCACGTCACCGGCAGCTGAAGCTCATTGTTGGGATTTGAACCTACCGCGCTAGCCACTGAGTGATAGCTCATTTTCAGCATTTTTTTTTAAATTGATTGATTACTTGTCATCATAATAAAGAGCACCCGTGCGAAGCCGGGGTGGGTCACTAGTTTTTTTTAATAAAGCCTTCATCTCAACTTTTATCAGATGAAAGAACTGAGCAAACCAAAGAATTTCTCGCCTTCCCGGTCTACATCAATCTTGTTAGGTGGCCACGACTAACCTTGTCAGTTGTTCGCGTCTTGGCCCCTGACAGCGTCGTCGTGATACAGATATCGTTCTGTTTCATTTGTGATGTTTTTATCAAGCTTCGTGGACTTGTTTTTGTGGGCTAGATCTATTTCATGAACGTTTATAGATATCGGACGTAAGAAATTGTCCATAGTTTTTTTAAGTAGCTTATAAATCCGAGCTAGTCCTTAGAGATTAATTCCTGATGCAAGACGAGATGATTGTTTAGTTTTTTTTTTATATTTGACCACAGCTCACCTTATGTTAAGTGACGGTGTGGTCGAAGATGTTAAACATACCTAGCCTGGGATGGAAATGGCTCTCAAGTGAAGCTGCCGGAACACACCGTTAGCTTGGCGATAGATTTTCAACTTGAGGGTGGTAGCTAGGCAGTCGAGTACAAGAAAATACCTTACCACCATGCTATGGTTTCCTGAAGATGTTGAAGTTGCGGTATCAACTCACCCCTTTGGCGTGTATAAGCCGACCACGCTTACCACTGAGCTATCATCACTAAAAATCGCTTTTATGGTTTGACATGCTAGGTGTTTCACTACAGCTCATTGCATCAACATTAGTTTTTTTTAGGTAATTAAGCTCCATTGTAGACCGCATCTTCATTTAACATCAGGCGAATTGGCGCTCAAACGCAAGCCTATTCAGTATTTAAAAAAAAAAACTAATTTTAAGACTGTGAGAATAGCTAAGGTATGTGTACTGTGTGTGTATGTTTAGCAAAGGTATCCAAATAACGAAATGTTTGTCATAAAAGTATTGCAAAACTCGAGTTTAAAGAAGTTGTAATACTTTTAATAGGCAAAGTTGGTGTCGTTGCCTTGGTTTCTATAAAAATACGAAATTGTTTGACACATCAATATTAGTATGTAATTTTTTTTAAATTCAAAATTGGTTCGCCTTTTCTATATTCTACCTGATGTTAAGCAGTAGTGCGGTCTATATGGAGCACGCTTACCTAAAAGAAACCTATTTACTCTAGATTTAAAGACACACCTATTGTACCTTATAGAAACACAGGAACACAGACTCCGGCAGAGAGTTCCACAACCTCGCTGTGTGAATAAAAAAATGTGGAATCAAAACGCTTTGTGCGTACATGGGGAACATCCACCATGTACTGATGACGTTTTGGTCGCGCTAGTCTGGCCGTCCGGTAGTAGAAAGGTATTTGTCCTTAATAAGTTTATAAAGCTTCCATAGTGGAAGGCGATTCAATAAATGATAACCAAATTGAGATATACAATTTGGTGTTGCAGCTACTCTATCTATCATCTACAACCAATATTTAATTACTCCATTCGATAGCTAGACCCTACAAAACGGTTGAAGAATTCGTAACGTTTAGTAAGAACTTGAAACATCCGTAAGACTTCTTCGTGTACAAAAATATACATCTATATACGTATTCAGGTATACACGGCCGTATATCCCCACATATTCCCAGTTTTTTTTTTTCGAAATAGCTGATAACTTTATCAGCTTTCAACTGTTGTTCCATTGTCAGATATGTCCTGGAAGAATGGTCGCGGTCTATTATTTATTATTCCATCACACTGATATGGTTCAATTTATTAAATTAAAAGTGACCATTATCTACGCTATTGAATTTACTCTTCAAACATTCTTGCAATGTTCACGGAGTTGTCCTTTTATGGGATAGTAATGAGACGAACGAGTCGCACTCCTAATGGTAAGAGGTAACGTCTGTCCATGACCATTGCAGCGATACGTAGAACTTTGAGCAACAAAACAAAGTTCAGGGCACCGCTGCTTTGGCGGTCATAACTTTGAGATTTGATAGTCAGTCTCAACAGCCTTGTAATTTCGCCAGCTGCAGTAACCTTCAAACAGGAACACAGTAATGTTTACGCACTACTGTTTGGCGGCAGAATATCTGGTACTGCGGTGGTAGACGACCTCCTACCTATATACAGCCACACAGCCCTGTTAGCTCATTTGGTAAAGTTATACATCGAGAGTTGAAGGGCGTGGGTTCGATTCCCACTTGTGACTAACATTTGTGTGACTAACATAGATGTTTGCTCTGTGTCTAGGGTGTTCAGTATGTATTATAAGTATGTATTTACAAATTATGCTTAGTTTAGGGCTTGGTGGCGCTGTGTGAAATGTCCTCTAATATTTATCTTTAACCGACTTCAAAAAACAAGCAAGTTCTCAATTCGTCGGAATCTTTTTTTTTTTTAGTTAGGCTTTGACCACCATCACCATCTCGCCTAGAAGAAACCGATTCATTCGCGACTTGAAGGCACCCAGATTGTATATATCAGGGAACACCCTACTTTGCTACTCGGGTAGCAAATTCCATTGTTTTGCTCGTACAATGAAAGTAGATTCAAACCGTTTAGTTCGAGTTTTTGCAATAGCTACCGTGAAGCGGTGCCGCTTTTTAAAGCTCACTTATGATCGCTATGATTAGGTATTATGTACGTACACCA
Organism: Biston stratarius; assembly: GCA_950106695.1. Classification (NCBI taxonomy): domain Eukaryota; kingdom Metazoa; phylum Arthropoda; class Insecta; order Lepidoptera; family Geometridae; genus Biston; species Biston stratarius. The sequence continues at coordinate 21,333,443 of OX467108.1, read as the reverse complement.
ATTACTCAAAGTCACCTGAACCGATTTGGAAAATTCTTTTTTTGTTTCATACACTTCCCAGGTGGTCCCATTTAATTTTAATCGAAATCGGTCGAGCGGGTTTTGAAAAATCAACAAATATCAAAAAATTGTATACATCGATGATATTTCTGTTTACTCCGAAACCTCACTGTTTCATTGGAGCAGTGCGTTTAGTTGGCCTAAGGGAGTGGTTTTTTTATATTGTAAATTTATACTTGTTTTATTATTTTATATTTTATCTACTTAGCTAACAGCTCGACGATAAATCATTTTGAGAAAGCTAAACTAAACAATTTCTAAACGAATAAATCGTATCAAAAGAAGGCCATAAACAAATCCAAACCCCTTGGAAGATATAACATTTTAATGATAACCCCATACTATAGCACCAAGGATCATCGTAAATCTGTAAATGTAACAAAACTATTGAGTGGTCCCATTTTGTTACCATATTCTACGTTTTGTTTTGCTCCAGCGCTTTCGGATATAAACGAGGTGGCAGATCGTAAAACAGGCTTTATCGGCGTTTGTCTCAGATTGTTTATAGCTTTAAAGGATTACGTTTTGTGATTGATTCAAGTTCCTCTTAGTAAATTTCTGTTTGGATTATTACCAAGGAAACTTTGTCAGCCAGTTTGTTTTATGTTTTGGTACTAAATTCGTGGGCCCTCAAATTTGAATTTACTGCTGTGATCATCGGTAAAGGAGTGCTTATTAAAATAAAATTTATTTGACGGACAGATTTCGAGATTTACGAAGGATTTTATGACCCCATTACGTTTAATCAATCATCCGGAAAATTGAGGTCAGACACTTTTACGGAGGTCTTTTGAAGAATTTAACGTGAATAGAAAAATTAAATCATCGGTGAAAATGTAATTTATTAATTTTATTGCGTGTGAAACACTTTTACGGGATTTGCGGAAAATTCGTCGAAAACAATTCGTTGAAAATTCAATTCGTCGAGAACACAATTCGTTGAATAACAATTCATCGACGAAGTGTTGCGGAAAATTCGCCAAAAATACTTTTTTGAAAATATAGCGTGAAATACTCTTAGAGATGGTCAAATATTGCGGAAAATGCTCCAATTTTAAACTGTAACGTAATATATTCTTAGGGATCTTCAACTATAGCAGGAAAAGTTAATAAAAATCTTCAATAATGATAGAAAATACTCGAAGTTTTTTCAACTATAGCGGGACAAATTAACGACGACCAATTGTGTTTCTTGATGAGTTGTGATTCGATGAATTGTGTTTTCGATTAATTGTGATTCGACGAATTGTTTTCGAGGAATTTTCTGCAGACGCTTTTACGGTTAGGTTCCGTAGCTATGACATCAACTTTTTTTTTTGTAGTCGATAGGCTAGGTTTAGACCACAGTTCACCTGATTTTAAATGACAGCGTGTTTGAAAGTTATATACACGCCTAGCCTAGAATGAAAAGTGCACTCAAATGAGGCTGTTGGAATGATTACAAAGTCTCTTACAAATTTTATTGATTTTAATCAACACTCAATCTTCTTTCTTTCAAATTTATTAGTTAAGGTTTTTATTTTTAATTAATAGGTTCTTGTTGAACACATTTCTGGTGCGGAACCCTAAGACTATATTAATAATAATAATAATATAACTCTTTATTGTTCACACCAATTATTACTAAAAACAATTTTAAAGTAAAAACTTAATACTAGTTGAACAATTGGCGGCCTTATCGCTTAGAGCGATCTCTTCCAGGCAACCTAACCTATAACCTAATTATATTAATATTTACAAAGAAATTGTGGGTTTTAGAAAGTGGTCTCGAGTCGTGGCTGTGAAGAAAACACTAAATGACACACTTCAGTTCGTAAAACAATTACAAGAGATTATTCGACCGTAAGTTTGAGGGAATATTTAGTGCGGTGAGTGACACGCACACGCTCGCTTCTTACAGCCAACAAGAAAAAAAACCCCCCCGCGGGGGGTGCGGGGGCCCAGGTAGCCAAGGCAAATAAGCAGCCTACTCGTTATTAAAAGCTATGATTATTAACATACATTGATAAACATTAATAATGAGTGCATCGTTAACAGACATGACCCAAATTTCCACCACCGAGTAGCAAAATCAGCACAAATTTACCGTAACAAAATAGAAACAAGTCTTTGTTACTTTCGAAAATAATTCCAATCAAATCAGCCCCAAGCAAATGGATATTGGTTTCCGACAAAACACATGTAAAGCACCCAATACTAATGAACTCGAAGCGATACTGTTACGATTTCTTTACGGTCTTTTCCATTATTCTAATAACATCCACAATTATTCTTACTGTATTCACAACAAGGTTTAAATTTACATAACCGTAACTAAATTTAAAATTGTAGAGGATTAGAAGTAAGAGTATCACGGTGTCGGCATTCCTCTCGCTTGGTTAATTAAGACATAGATTATCGAACGTTTTGGAGTAGTAAATAAAATTGTAATCTCTTACCGTGCCGTATAGGCGTCTCCATAGCACGCCTTTATCTTGGAATGGTAGGCCGGAACGCGTCTGCTTTGATCCCACACCCACGCATACATTTATAAAGTAATATCCTACCAATATAATACTAATATACTGTCAAATTTTAATGTAACCAACGATAGTGGTTAGAAAAGAATATTTTACTTCTCAAAGTCCTAATGGATCTTTGACAGTTCCATTCTGTTTACAAGTAAAGTGTGCTTCATTATCAGACATCTAAAAAGTAAGTCAAATTTACAAATTGAGACTGATTTACTAAATGTGAAAGTTTGTCATCTTCACCTGCTTTAATTTTGTTTTCTTTCTTAACACGTTCTTCCCAAAGTTGCGGAGATATAATTCACGTCAAAACTTTCCTTTAAACAAGCTGGGGGAGCAAGAAAGCTAGAAACAACTGATTAAATACTTTAATCTTTATTTACTGGGACGTCTGTGCAGACAATTTTGTTTTTAGGAATTTATTGTTCAAGTTTTAATGAGCCGGATAAAGTTCTCGGCTAAGTTGAAGGATAATATTTCGCTACTGTTAACTTGTATATAGTAAACCTTGAAATTAGTTAAAACTTGACATGAATTATGCAAATGCTTAAGTAAGAGTTTCTGTTTGAAATTCAGGAACTTTACCACCTTACGTAAAACAATACGGTAATCAATTTAACAATGTCTTGATTTGACAAAGAGATGTAATTTGTTCCTGATTTAGACACGTAAGATGCTTTTAAAACTTGAATTCGATCCTATCATTAGTCTAATCGCTACTTACACTGCTGTTCTATTATAACAGCACTGATGTCATCATTACCTACGACATCTTCTATACCGTTTCTTTTATTTTTGATACTAAAAGGGATGCCTAATGGATCAAATAGTTGGGCTGCACCACTTTTTATCATCTTTACAACTGCATTTTCATCTTTATCATTTACAACCTTGAGTCTATTTTCAATTTTATCATGTGAAATAGTATGGTTGTGTCAGCAAAGTGAAGAAGTCATTTTGACGTCGTTACTGATGGGTTTTCAAATATTGACTGGCCATTATCTGGTGGGAGCGTGACGTCGGTCCAAGCATTGATAACGCTAGAGTGTCGCCCTCCTAAAACCCGTCTGTTTATTTTTATGCCTGTGTTTGTTCTATACGGATATTAAAGTGTGGGACATTTGTAATTAAAACGGACAGTGGGGTATCAAATTTACCGTGGACGTTGCTAAAAGGTGAGGGCCTTTTATGTGTTTTAGCATCTGTTAGGGGTTTGGTTTTAATGCTTAAAACAACGAACGAAATTTTTTTGGGTTTTATTTGTTGGGACTTGTTTTTTCTTGTTGGCTCGTTGCTTAAAAACTCGCTGCTAATAGTTATATTATTTGACAACATATCTTTTTCTAAGTGGGTCAGAAACACAACTTAAAAAAAATACGATTTCTTTACACTAAGCCGAAACATTCTTTTATAACGGAATTTGTCGCTGATAAAGTAGGAAGGTAGGCACTGCAGTACATTAGAACTATTTCAGGGACCGTAAACACTACTGAAATATCAGAGGAAAGCAAAATATGCAATTTCGTACTTGGATGATATATTTTTTCTATTCATTTTGGTTTTTAAACTACTGAACTGATTTAGACAAAATAAAATCCATATCTGTTTGTAAATTGCGAAGTTCTGAGGTAACAGATATTAAAAAGCAACCGAATTGAGAACCTCCTCCGTTTTTGCAGTCACTTAAAAAAAAACTTCGTATATAGTATACGTGTGTACAGTTTTTGATATTTAACATACCTAATTTAAAAATTGTTAACCCTTTAGTTCGCAGACAAAAAAAAAATGATTTTTGTTGTTTTTGTTTTTATAAGGGCTTTATATAAGAACTAAGGATGCCAAGAAAAATAAAATAAAAATTAAGAAACCTGCTGTTTTCGAGAAATCAATGTATGTGAGCTTTAACATTGCGAAGCATGGTGACATAAAATTTATTCAATATAATATGTTGTACCTCATCAACACCGCGGCTAGCAAGGGTTAAGTAAGTTTTTAGAAAATAACTTCAATATTACACAAAGAAATACAAACATTTAAAAACAAAAAAAATCTAGTCCTTTAGATCAGATCTGTCCAGATACTTCAAGTCAATTATGTAACAACTTGTTACAATCACAAATATCTAAATAAAGCCATTGACCTACAAAATTTTAATAGCATTACAACACATTAATTACTCATTAACTATCCACAAATTCACCCCTTTATCTCACCCAATAAACCTTAAAAGATAAACTCCATTAGAAATTAACATAAGTATAGCGTAACTTATGCCCTTTATCTTTCCAAATTGTTCAGAATGCGTTCCACTTAACACATTTCAGAATTCGAATAAACAATAACTATGCAATAAATCTGGAAGACACAATTCCACACCATCTGTACAGCAACCTTCTTACAATAATCAAAGCGGTATGGAATGGATTTAGATAAGCGGTATGATGACGAATCCCTTGTTAATACCGCTTTTAAATCATAGGCATTTTGTCAACACAAAAAATTGTTTGATAATCATGTTTATTTCTTTGATAAAAAGCGGTTTAAAGGTATGTGAAATTTTTATATATAAAGATATATTATTAATTAGAATAACATCTAATCTAGACTTGACAGTCAATTTTAGGAGTGAAATCATTTGAGGACAACATCCTTAGATTTCAGGGTTAAAAGGTTACTCGGTCCTTCACGTCAAGTGATATTAATTACAAGTCAGTCCGACATCCGACCCAAGAAATGATTCTCTCTCAGTGTATATTTCAACAGCATAATTGGGAACAAATGTGGATGATACATGATTATTTTCGAACCACGTCGACGGAAATTCTTAAATATTTATTATGACACTGTCTATTAAACGAAGTCTGGGGTTGGTTGATTTTTTTAATGGATACCTTCGGGTAGCGTTTCAAAACAAATTCAAGATCAACGAATTAATGACATCAAAGTGAACTGAGTTTTCACATCGGAAAGAATTTAACCGAAAGTATTATACAAACAAAAAAGTATTAATGTATTTTATCAGTTATCTGACTTCCATAGTACAAGCAAAGTAAGTAAAATATCTATAAGTAGAACATTTTTACGATAAATAGGCAACACAAATGGGAAGAGGCGGTGCAGTGGGGGCAGAGGACGCTTGCCGGCGATCACTACGTGAGTGCCGGCCGAGCAGTTGGGACGTAAATGTCATTGTTTTCTGTTGTGTAAGTAGGTATTCATGTTCAAATTTAATATTAGTGACTTTTTCACAAAAAGGTATTAAAAAGTCACAGAAGTTTACGTGTTTAATAGATCTGATGTTAGCGAAGCTACGAACAACAAAGATCGATCGAAGATTTGTTCGTAGATGCGATGTCGACATTCTTACGCGTGCTTCGCGCTAAACCTGTGTGAATCGACGCTAATAGGGAAGATGTTCTACTTGGCACAGCGCGCTCCAAGTATAAGCTTTACTTAGCTTAGGGTCTGATGGTGCTGTGTGTAATGTCCTACGATATTTATAATACGTACAGAACACCCAGACACAGAACAAACATTTATCGTCACATAAATATTTGTCCTGGTGGGAATTGAACTCACGCCCTAAATACCCATAATACATTGCACCCGTGCGAAGAAGGGTCGCTAGTAATGTCATAATTTATTTTTAATTTTGTAGCTTGAATAATAAATAATTATTAATCATCAACACTTTCTTTGATTTTATTTTCATCCATTTACATTTGACGTATATTTAAAAAGTTTACAACATTTTCAACAGGGACGCATCGATGCAATTAACTGTATTGTTATGATAATCAGATTTCTTATTGAGACATACTGTAATATTAGATTAGATAAAGTCAGATGCATATCTCCTAAAGCTGCGAATTTATAGACAACTACTATATATACTGCGTGGAATTTAACAAAAAAGTTTGTTCAGTTTGCTGTATAAAGTGTATTCTATATTTTAATCCTGGCCATAAACTACATGTGTGCCAAATTTCATCCAAATCCATTTTGTAGTTTTTGCGTGAAAGAGTAACAAACATCCATCCATCCTCACAAACCTTCCCATTTATAATATTGGTAGGATAGGATAGGATTTGAGGAATAGGATAGGATTAGTAGAATAGGATAGGATCAGAAGGATATGGTAGGATTAGTAGGATAGGGAAAACTTAGGATAAAATAGGTTTAGTAGGATAGAAAAAACGAAAAAAAAGAATCGGGGCATAAATGCAGTATACAAACATTAAAAAACAAACAGCAGATAAAAAAAAACTGGTAGAGATTGCTTCTAGAGATAAAGGTCACTAGTTAAACCGATGTTTACAAACGTACTATATGGAAGCAATCAATATCTTGAATATTAAAGTTCTGCTTGCTATACATGAATGGCTCCTTAGTTGAGTTTCTGCCTCTTTAATAATCCGTAGCGGTACGATGATATGAAATAAATATCTTCTTATTGCTTGTTTGCCTACAAGATTAATGTTCCGCAATGTTTTTTATTTATAATGTTCATCGTTGGTGCTTTCTGGGATGTAATAAAATTGTATATTATTATGCACAGAGTTGTTGATAGCTCTTTAACTGTGTGATAATCGAGCGTTTTTAGATGGAAAGAAAATGTACCAAGAAAATAATATTACACGTCTTGTTAGCAAAATTAGAACGTCATACGTGCTTTTTATTCGACTGCCAAGGAAGGGTTATGTTTTTCGCGCGTATCTTGTATGTATGTTAATTTCTTTATTACCTCGTATCTTCCAAACGGCCGAACGGATTACGACAATTAAGATATTGTTAGATTCGTCTTAATAACCCAAGTGTCTTTAGAGGGTAGTTTAAAATAAATCCAGAAGGTGGTTTTTTTTCGCGAAATTTTAATACGTTAATTTAAAAAAATTAACCAACCTTTTTACAATTTAAAGAAGATTACAAAAATATAAATAAGTTATATGTTTAAATTTAATCAGAAATAATAAGTAATTATGTTTAAAAAGTTTTTTTCCTTTAATTGTAACTATTTTAATTGCAATCTGGTTATAGATTTTATAAACTCTACAGGTAGTTTAAATTTTGATATGAAGTTTGATTTAAATAATCGGTTAAAATTTATAAATAAAGCCATCCGACCCCAAACAAAGCAAAGCTTGTACTATGTCAGATAACTGATAGAATACTTAAATGTTTTTTTTTGTATAGTGTATATACAATTATACATAATATATAATGACACCCAGACACAAAAAAAATATTGTTTTTACCACAAAATGAATGGGAATCGAACCCACGCCATACAGCTTTCAAAGTAGATATTACTACCAATGAGTCAACAGGGCTGTGAATTGTAAGAGTAAGAACACTGACTGCCCTATTAGCTCATTGGTAGAACATCTGCTTCAAGAGCTGTAGGGCATAGGTTTGATACCCACCCAGGACAATAATTTGTGTGATGAACATAATTGTTTTGTGTTTGGGTGTTCTGTACGTATTATAAGTATGTACCTATATTAAAAAAAACTACTATTCATTCCATAAAAATAATTTTTGCTAAACTGTAATCTTATCTTGTAAGTCTTCATTTCAGACTGCTTGGAGATTTAGCAACTAAAGTGGGTAGCAATAAATTAGGTCGAAAAATGTAAGCCAAGTTAGCTCAGCAAAACAGCTTAAAGCGCTTTTTGTATCGAAATTAGCGACAAAATTGCTTGTTGATTTATAAAATTAATCACAAGGCAATCTTTTTGCAGCGCTTTAAAATCTTTCATTAATAACTACAATGAGATAGTGATGAAACTATCATTACCCGTAACTGCCGACATTAATTACAGCCAATTGTTTGCGAGAATGTTAAACATAATTAAGAGTCAAGTTGTGTTCAGTAAAGTGTAGGATGTGCACAGTATCCAAGATCCTTACAAGGTATACCTACAGCAAATCACGCACACATGTAAAGTAAGTTGCAATTGTTGTTGTAATTGCTCTGTTAACTTATTTGGCAGTAGCTTTGCTTCCTGAGCGTGGGTTCGATTCCCACTTGGGACAAACATTTAATTTTGTGCGACAATCATAGATATTCGTTGTCTGGCTTTTTGTTATGTATTATTTAAACTTAATATGAAATTTAAAAAACCGTCCAAGTGCGAGTCGGACTCGCACTAAGGGTTCCGTACCATATTCTATGAAAAAGGCAAAAAAATCGCGTTTGTTGTATGGGAGCCCCCCTTAAATATTTATTTTATTTTGTTTTTAGTATTTGTTGTTATAGCGGCAACAAAAATATTTAATTTTAACTGTTTAGCTATCGCGGTTCTTGAGATACATCCTGGTGACAGACTGACGGACGGACAGACAGAAAGCGAAGTCTTAGTAATAGGGTCCCGTTTTTACCCTTTGGGTACGGAACCCTAAAAAGGTATACCTATTTGTTATCCATGAGTAATCTGATTCCCATAGTCTATTTTTATGGTTGACAAGCTAGGTGTTTGACCACAGCTTAACTGATGTTAAGTAACGGTGCGATCAAAGATGGTACTTACACCTAGCTTGGAATGGAACTGGCTCTCAAGTGAGGCTACCATAACACAGCGTTAAACGCTTGGTGACAGATTTTCAACTTGGAGATGGTAGCTACCAGAGTACTAGAAAGTACCCTACCACAATGACTTGGTTACCTCACCTTTTCCTCCACAGACAGTTTAAACTAATTGTTAGGATTCAAACTTACGCCCTCCGGCGTGTGAACCAACTTCGCTAAGCACCGAGCTATTATCGCTATAAAGACGTACGTATGCAAGAGTTTTGTTACTGTCTTTATCTGTCTTGATTTCAGTCCTTATCAACTCGTTCCACAGGATTGAAAAGAAACGACTTCGCGCGCAAATTAAGAGGTATCCTGCTGGTAGAGCCAGAATGAAATCATTGTACATCCGACGGCGCAATTACACCTTCAGAGTTCTTTGAGTTTGTAGAATACCCTCTGTACCGTCATTTAGCTTGCTTGGTCTATGTAAATTTTGGAAAGACTGTCTTCTGTTGAAAATCTTTACATATAAAAAAATCGCGTCACATTGTTTGTCCGCGGCGAACTTCTCAACTACTTTTACTATTTTAACCAAATCTTGCACACTGTGTGCAGTTTGATCCAACTTGAGAGATATGATCGCAATAATTTTATATTGCAAATTGTTTGTTTATTATACGACAAAGAGGTATATGAGTTCCATAAAATTCTAATAGATGGCGGTGTAAGGTAATTTATTAACTGGATTGAGTAAGTATCCAATAGATGGCGCTACGTTAAAAGTCCAAACGTTTCATATGCGCTATAATTTATTTCACGTTACACGCGTGTGTTCAATTTGGCCACAACAACGCGTGGCCGGGTCTGCTAGTATTATATACAGTACCTGGTTGACCGAGCTTTGCTCGGCTGAAAATACGGATAAAACGACGTTTTCTGAAAATGAAACCTAGCTAGATTGATTTATCGCCCCCGAAACCCCCTGCATACAAAATTTCATGAAAATCGTTGGAGCCGTTTCCGAGATTCTGAATATTATATATATATATATATATATATATATATTATTATATATATATATATATATATATATATATATATATATATTATTATTATATATATATATATATTATATATATATATATATATATATATATAATGGCCCTCTATGAACTATTACGAGGAAGTGAACACTGACAGTATTGCCAGTGCTATAGTGATATTGTATGAATACTGAAGATTGTTGGGCCATTAACAATAAGTGTTTTCTTAAAATATCAGTTTTTTTTAGAAAAATTTAATCATGTAATATTACTTGGTGGTTTACTGGTAAAGAGATCTACATCTCTTTAGCAGGAGGTTGTCTCGGTACGTACCGCTGTAGTACCAGATATTCTGCAACCAAGCAGTAGTGGACATTACTGTGTTCCGTTTTGAAGGCGGCTAGGGGTGTTGATATTAACTATCGATAGTCACAAAGTAACGCCAAAACTACGATGCTAGGCTATGTTTTGTTACACAAAATTATGTTGAATAATACAGGCGTCTTAAAATATAATCAATAAATATTTAAAAAAAACCCCTACGCAATTAACCAAACATAGCTATGAAGCAAGGAAACTGGCTTTCAAATGAAAAAAACCGCAACGAAATCGGTCCATCCGTTTGAGAGCTATACGATGCCACAGACTAACACACACACACAGACAGACAGACAGACATCGACGTCAAACTTATAACAGCCCTCTTTTTGCGTCGGGGGTTAAAAACTATATTAGTGGAAATAAGTATTAAAAAAATAATGGTAAAAAAAATCGATGGAAATGCTTCTGTTTTTATTTCTAAGTTACTTTTTTTAATGTCATACACTTAAATTATGAATTAAATAACTAGTCAGAACCTGAATTTTAACAACATTTAATCAAAATATCCCGCCCTTTACTGTACCCGGTGCAAAGGAAACAATTTAGACCAACATTCCTCTTCCCATATTGTAAAAAAAAAATGTAATTCAAAGTTGACAAAGGTCACGGACCCCAATGTCTGTGGAGAGTACAATTTCTAAGTTAGTTTAAAATAACCCTAAAATACACCATGAAGCTTCTGAAGATTAATTAAAAGGAATTATAATAGTAATTAATTTCAAAATGTTTTGGTAGATTTTTCTTTTCGTGGTAATATTCTTAGCAGGATTTCGCCTAGAAAATTATTTAATTCCGGTTTGAAGGGTACTGCAGCTATTATTTATTTATTTATTATTGCCAAATTACGGGTCTGTTGAGTTTAACCATCGAATGGCTCAAAGTAATGAGCGCCAAAGCAGCGATGCCCTGGATTTTGTATTGTACTCAAAGTTTAGTTTAGTTTTTAAGTCTGCCTTTGGGATTTTGTGCTTGATTAAAATATTGGGAGAAGCCATTGGTTTTCGAAATACAGTTAACACTTCGGAGCGTCTGGGTTCATTACAATTTATCCAAAAGAGTACGTCGCACTGTGCTTACAAAAAAACTGATGGAGTACTTTCAATATTTAACAAAACTTTAAAATATTCAATAACTGCAAAAATATCATACTGGTTGTAAAAAAAATATAAGTTGTTGTAAAACACGTCATAAAGCGCGATGTTAGCAGCTCCATTCTAAAGCTCGCTTCACATATCATCGCCGTCTTACTGCATTCTTGAGTGTTGGCCCTTTCAGAACGGGTTTAACGCAAAAACTGGGGATCTGCTACTGGCATTCATAACAGTTTTTGTCACCTACCTTCCCTCCGGTATTACGTTTAATATGGGATCCTTTGGAGTAGTATGAATCGGAGTTTTAATGCTCATATAAGTTTTGATGACGGTTTTATTTATGGAACTAACTTAAATATTTAAAATGTTATGATATTCAATAAGTTCACCAAAAATAAAATATTAACAACCCAACAAGACATGGAGCGAAGGATTCTGAAACTGAAGTTAAAACATCGAAAAGAGAATACAGACATACTGAAGACAACTAAAGTAATCGATGCCATGCAACACTGCAAGTCTCAAGCGCAAGCGTTGTTCTCTGCTTTGACTCCTTAAAAAAAGGCACCGGATATGGTTGATACTATAATCAAAGTATCTGACGTAATCAAAGGTGAGTAATCCCACATAAATTACCAAAGTTTCAGCAGTCTAGGTGGGGAACCGTTTGGCTTCCACTCTGGAGATCCAGGATTAGACTCCCACGCACGCACCTCGGTCTTTTCTAAGTTATGTCTGTATTGCCGATGACTTTAAATGTTGAAGGAAAACATCGTGAGGAACTTACACGTCCGAGAGCTCTTAGAACAAGAAAAAAAGTTCTTGAAGTTGTGTCAAGTCGCACTTGGCCAGCGTGGTGGACTACATGGTGGACTGCTAACCTTACCCCCCTCATGATGAAAAAAGGTCTGCGCCCAGCAGTGAGACAATTTATAAAAACAGGGCTGATTCAGAATCCCGCATATGCATAGGCTACTTTTTACTCCGAAAAAATGTAGTAGGCAACCGCGAGGCGCAGTTAGTTATGCATAATTGAAACAGAGTTACAAATCCGGCTAAATGTAGTCCCACAAATTTGATAAAATTACCATCAATGTGATTAAGCCTGCATCTCATTATGAGATCCAGTTCATGATTATAACGATTAAGAATTTTTATGATAATTACTAAATATGCACTCAATTTATAGTGTTGTGATCGTGGTTTGCTCACAAGTTCCGTTCAGGCTAATTAAGTAACAAGTTCATCTAGATTTCTCCTAGTCAAACTGGGTGATTTAGATCTTGTTTCTACGATCTCAATGATTTCGCTTATGACAGTTAGACAACTTTATTTAGCTACTTTCATTATTTTACTGTTTGATATAATTTAGCGAAATAAAGTTTTTTTTTAAATGTTTGACAGGCACATGTCTATGACTACATCTCTCCTGGTGTTAAGTAACGGTGTGTTCGAAGATGGTAAGCACACCTAGCCTGGAATAAAACTGTCTCTCAACTGAGGCTGTCGAAACACACTGTCGGGTGCTTGGCGATAGATTTTAGCCAGCAGAGTACTAGAACCACTACCCTAGTACCATGCTATGGTTTCGACGGCTTTATCGCGTACCTATAGCGATCTCTTCCAAGCGACCCTGGTACGAGTAGGACTAGGTAAAACGACGGGGTTTACTGCCTAAAGAAACATATAATATTTACATAACCTTCAAGTTGAAAATCTGCCACCAAGCACCTAACGGTGTGTTCCGACAGCCTCAATTGAGAGCCAGTTCCATTCCAAGCTAGGTGTGCTTTAACATGTTCGACCACACCGTCACTTAACATCGAGTGAGATGTGGTCAAACACCTAGCCTGTCAAAGATGAAAAACTTCAAATAATTAAATTACTAATTTAAAGTTGTTTCTCTTTAAATTTTCTTTTAATAGTAGCGACAAGCTTAATGCAATTTATTAACAGCTTTGCAGGGATACAATGTAGAATTGTAGATTATAATGTGGTGCATATGCATGTATTTGCAAATATTATAAATAAGTACATATTGTATTTGAAAATTGTGAATATTATAATTAATTAACTTGACTTGTAATTTTTATAATTATTAATAAATGAATATGAATATATATATGAATATTTATACATAATTATAAACTTTCCTCTTGAATCACTCTGTCTATTGATGGAAACCGCATTAAAAATCCGTTGCGTAGTTTAAATGATCGAATCGTACAGACGGCGGTAAGCGTTTTTGTTGACGGACTTCGTTGCAGAAGGCTATGTTCTCTAACTTCTATTAACTTTTGACCCGATCTAAAAACGTCAAGACTTTATTATTCGTAACATCATAATCATTCGAAACGTGAATGTTCATTGAACATCGGTACCAATATTTCTCTGCCAATTTATAACGACCTCATGCTTTGTTCCTGTCAGTGTAACACTAAGTGTCTACGTAATCTGGTCGTGATATACTTAGATTATTACGTTACCCTCACCGCGAGATACTAGTTTACTTGTCAGAGCCACCCGCTGCGCTTGATGTGAGGTGCTTTACAATCACCCACACAAGTTTTATTACCATTCCCTTCTTCATCGCCTCTTAGTTCTAAATCACGACTTGTCTCACCAACTGTACAGGTACACATCTTCTTACCATTGCAATCGTTACCATCGTTTATCATACTTTACATTGCCATAATTTATTCATAAATTATTCCTTTATTTTCAACCAGATCGTCTTACACGGTGTTCTCAAATTCCTCAATACGTGATGCAATTCTCTGTATAAAGTCATCGGGTTGAGTTATAGTTGTTTTATTATCGATAACAATATTTTACACGTCGCCAAGTGTTCTTGTAAAATGAAACCTTTCAGTTATTTATGTTACGAGCATCGTCCCTTGATGGCGTCTTTATCATGAATATTATTATTCTTTTATATCCCTATTCATATCAAGCATTGAATATCAGCTGTTTAATTTTATGGCTTGCTTTTTGCTTCTGTAAAACTTTTCCTTTATTAAATCAGTTTGAAATTATAAGGATTTGTAAGCTTATTAAGTCAGCACTTGATAAGATTGTTATATGATTTGATAATTATTTATAAACTAGCAACCCGCCTCGGTTGTGAACGGGCTTACACGGGGCTTTTGATCTATCTCAAAGGCATTTAGGCAGCGTTTTCGTTGAAAGCCCAGGTGGCTTGACTTTTTCCGACACTTCCAACAATTATCATATACGCACACTTACGTTAGTTAAGGAACATTTGTGCAAAATTTCATGCTTTCCCAGCGGTTTCAGCTGTGCGTGGATCGATCAGTCAGTGAATCAGTCTGTCAGTTTCTTCTTTTATATGTAGATAAATATTCAACAATAATTGGGTATGAGAGTAAAATTAATCAGATAAGTAATGCCCAACGGAAGTTAAATTGCTTTATATTAACGCAGTAAACGTAAAACTATTAAGAAATGATTAAGATTTTCCTTACTGGTTATAAAATTATGACATACAGCGGGCATATTTTGGCATTTAATTATTTATCTTCCAAATTAATGAAGTTTTTTTATTAACTTTAAGTGTCTGCGTTTGACCACCAGCTTGCCTGATGGTAAGCAATGATGTGATCGAGAATGAGGCACGCTGAATTAGAAGATACCTATTCAATCTGATCTTGAAAAGATCCAGATTATATCTCTCAGGAAACAAAGAAGCCAGTAGCCAGTCGGCAATGTTCCATTGCTTGTCCATACGGATGAGAAACGTGAATAAAACGAAACTAAAGTGTATTCACATTTAAAATCACATTATGGTATTTTTTATTTATAAAAATGGCTTTTCTTTTAACTTCCATCTCATCTATTAGTTATCTTAAAGTGTAGTGTAGTGTAGTGTCTTTTCTGATGTACACGATAACTAATTGCTGAGAACAATGACTGCTCGAAATTATCAGTCACTGCAATTGAGTTTATTGCTTCGTTAAAATAATTCATATCATTCATATTCTGATCTCACCATCATTGTCTACCTACCACATGGTGCACATTATCATTCGTTCATCGTAATATAACCATGGTTTAGCTACTGGAAGCAACTATCACATTATTCTCTTAAACCGGTGCGCCCATACGATCTAGATCTGCCTTCATCGCTTACGAAGCAAACTTATCTACAAAGTTGAATGGAACCACTATCGAACTTTCTAGACCAAACTGAATGTTTGCCTCTATCAGAATTGTTAGTTCCTTTATTTGACCAAGTGCATTACTATGTTGGTTGTTTTGTACTTCCTTATAGGCTCCGCTATTAAGCAAAGCGACACTAATATCTTGTAAGCGAGCGTTTTGTACTTATTAAGAGAGTTTAGTCACGCGATTTTGGAACGGTTGGGTTTGGGTGCAGGGCTGCTGACCTGATATAGTTGCTGTGTAATGATGTGAGTTGAGTTCTTAGCAAACTTCTTAGCATTTATTGGTATCGCTGCGCGAGTGGCGGATCCATCGCGTCGCAGGGTACCGTTACAGTGTCTAGAACTTGCGACCCATGTCTAAATAAGAAATGCGTTGCGATGTGTGATATGTGTAGCGATGATAGATGCTAGTGTAATCGGTTCACACGCCGATGCCACTGCCAACAGTAAGGTTAAGCTGCTGGTAAAGGAAAACATCGTGAGAAAACCATAGCATCGTGGTAGGGTATTTTCTAGTACTCGGCTGGCTAGCTAACACTTTAAGTTGAAAATTTGCCGACTAGCACCAAACGGTGTGTTCCGGCAGTCTCACTTGAGAGCCAGTTCCATTCCGGGCTAGGGGTGGTTTAAAATCTTACCATCCATACCATCAATTAACATCAGGTGAGCTGTAGTCAAACACCTAGCTTGTCCACCATAAATAAATAGTTATTCTTTGATAAGCTCATTGTTGGGGTTTGAACTTGTGAATTTGAACCCTTCGGCGTGTGATCCGACCGCTCTAACCAATGGGCTATCATCGCTACAAACTTAGATACTGTTCGCTCTATTCTATCATGCAAATCGTGGTCCACGTAAATATATAAATTTGTTTTATTCAAAACGAATTCATCAGAACATTCGAATAAATGTATGCGGAATCACGTATTCCCCAAATCAGTATATCAAAACAAATGGACAAAAGCAGTTCTGTTATTACAGTCAGCATACATACATAATGTATTCACCATATTCCCTCAGTGTACATACGTTTATCGTAAACTCTGCAAATATCAGAGAGTCTATTAGTCTGTCCGTCTGTTATTCGTCCGGTCGTGTACAACTACTATCTAGTGCTGTTTTCTTCAACGTTATTTTTACTAGGTGGTAGATCTCCATAGCAGGAGGTCGTCTAGGTAGGTACTACCGCAGTACTAGATATTTTGTACAAGCAGTTCTTAGTGTGTAAACATTACTGTGTTCCGGTTTGAAAGATACTGCAGCTAGCGAAATTTACAGGGCTGTTGAAACTAATCATCAAATGTCTTAAAGTAATGAGCGCCAAAGCAGCGATGCCTTGAACTTTGTTTTGCTACTCTAAATTCTGTGTATCGCTACAATGGCCATGGACGTGCGTTATCTCTTACCATCAGGAGAACGTATCGTTCGTCTCATTTCTTTTACATTAAAAAAAGGGTTTGAACTCACGACCTCTGGCGTGTGAACCGACTGCGCTAAACACATCACAACTTTCATATTAGCTCACCTGATCTTGGAAGTGACTGTGTGGTCGACGATGGTAAACAAAAACTCGTCATAATATTTTCATTGTGTAACAAAATTTGTGAGTTGGACAAGAGAAGTCGCGAGTAAATTCTAGATTTACTTTTGATGTATTCGACGTTCATAAACCTAGATATTATGATAGGTAGAATTATATGGAAATGAGTACAATTTTGTTTCTACCCTCTTTAGTTGCACTTAAAGCGAAATGTAGAGATGTAGAAAATTTTATGGTCAAAATTTGTTTGTTGTAATTAAGTAAAGTATTTGTTTATATTGTCTTTCGATTGACTGGATAAGTAATTTAATAGAATATTTATAGTTGACACCGAAATACACAAACTTTAAAACACACACAATGCAATGGTAAGCTAGCTGAAGTGCATGGGCGGCCTTTTCGCTTGAAACGATTTCTCCCAGGCAACCTTTGAAATGAACATGCTTATAAGTTGAATTATGATCACAAATATTACAGTTCCTGAGTTTTTGTTGAGTAGTACTGCCTTTTCAGGAATTTTCGTATTTTCTAATTCATCGTAAGCTTCTCAACAATAGGGGTGATAAAAAAGGGCTTTTTCATACCATTTTAGTTACAATACAGCATCTTTAAGATGTTGATGAGCGAGGCTGTGGAGCGAGCGAGAGTGGAGGAGACCATAGCCGACTAACAAACATATTACACTACAAAAAACAAGCAAGTTAAAATAGTTTAAATAAATATTTTTATCGTTATCTAGATCATAATTATAGAGCGCAAATTCAATAGTTTATCTATTGCTAACTACTTGATAAAAGCTTAATTAATAAAAATAAAAAAAAATACAAAATCCCACATTTTTTTTCAACAATAATAATATTGTCTTTGTCACTCAGGGTAATGTAAGGAGTCTAATAATACCCCATTCATACAAATCTATTAAGGCATTTGAAAGTTGTGGTGGAATAAAGAAACACATAAATACAAAAAAAAATATACTTCCTTTTTTGGACATTCGTGTAAAAATTCTACATTATGATCAAAGAAAACAAGCATTCGCTCCGCTGCTGCACTGCAACCGTGCAGTGAGAGCTGAATGGCAAGTGGCAACCATATGTCATTTGCCTCATGGTGAGGTTTAGCTACGTACCGTATCTAAACTGTGGAGTAACAGTTGCTGCTCATGGATGACCTGATTATAGAAGAAGATATAGAATTATAGAAGTAATGTATGCTATTAATTAACACATTGTTAGCAATTATTGTAGTGAAATGGATGCATTAAGCACAATCAAACCGCATAGAATTTGCGTTTCAATTAACAGTGGTCATTAATCTGTCAATTTGTAAAATTTATTACACGCTCATGACCAATCAGTACGAATTGATTTTTCAACTCCCATTAAGGCGTGTGTAAAATTGCTTTTTCATTCAACACCAGCGTATATATATCTTCTTTATTTATTGTTAACATCTATTAACCCTGTAGTGAGATTTACATTTTAATATTATTTCGAAATCGTAAATTATAGCTATTATATTCAAGCATTTTGATGCGTTGGCTAATCCAATTCGATTAATAATTCTGACATTTCTGTTCAGTGGGTAGAGAGTTTTATTTAGTTTCTCATTTTTCTATTTTGAATTTGTATCGAATATTGTAACAATATGAAATTTAAAAAAAAATAGGTCTTGTTTTTTTCTTTCTGACAGGCAAGGTGTTTGACCACAACTCACCTGATGTTAAGTGACGGTGTGGTCGAAGATGGTAAAGCACACCTAGCCTGGAATGGAACTGGCTCTCAAGTGAGGCTGCCGGAACACACCGTTAGATGCTTGGCGGCAGATTTTTAACTTGAGGGTGGTAGCTAGCCAGCAGAGTACTATAAAATACCCTACCACCACGCTATGGTTTCTTCACGGTGTTTTCTTTACCGGCAGCTCAAGCTCATTGTTGGGGTTTGAACCCACGCCCTTCGGCATGCAAACCGACCGCGCTAAGCCCTGAGCTATCATCGCTACAAAAAAAATCTGCTAGTTATATTCTAAAATAAATTCACAATAATATTTATATGTGTTTGTGTATTACTTCTACAAGTCATAATAGTTTAATGGATTTGAATAAAATTTGAATTGTAGATAAAGTTTGGATAAACTTTGGATTAACACGTAGACTTTTATCTCAGCAAACACGGCTGAAACCGCATATATATAGCTACTAAGGCATTTAAAAACACACTTTCAATAAAACAAATCGTCAATACAAAAGTAAACAAACAAAAACTCATAATACATCAAAAGCTTCACGGGATAAAACATTACAATACCTCCAAAATTTCTCATTCCCGAAGTTCGATCACCCGAATTTTGCGCGATTGATCCTGGATTCATTGCCGACTCAAACATTTCTAACTATTCGATAACAAAAACCGCTTAACTCCGAACTTTGACCATTTTCGATTGAAACCGTTCACCAAAAATAACTTTGAACAAAGCCGCCGACAGAACATCTTAATTCCACGAAGCGTTATACTAACGGCCAACAATTTGTCGGTCTCGTTGGCTTGATATCTAAATTAGTATGGAGACAGGTCTATCCTTTTTTTTCACTCAACCCCTTCTGACGTTTCAATTAATGATGTGCAATTTCAAAGATCTAAATCGCTGACGACTCATTTCGTCGTCAAATGAAGCCTGGTGCAGCCATGAGGTCATTTAGGATTCATTTTATTCATAACTCTGTATGAACTTTGAATTCTTATTTCTTTATTCGAAAATGTTGTCTTTGAGATTAACCGAAACAATTTTGAGATACAAATTTACATTCGACTCATATTCGACGAATGACATCTTACATAACAATTATATGCAAGATGTTGATGAACATACCAACATACGATACATGAAACACTCTAGTTAATTACGCAAAAACTGAACTAAAAGACTTACAAAATCAAGGAAACAACACGACGTACAGAACATAAAAAGACTTTCAACATAAAAAACCGTAATCAAATTCTTCACAAAGTATACTTTGTCAAAAATAAATGCAAAATAATACAATTTGGTTAAGAGCGTCCGCCGTCCGACGAACGAAGGCAGAGATTGTAAAACCTCTCAGCTTTGCTAGCCAGCTGAACGTACCGTATTTATTTTAGTGCCTAATTTAAATAAGACAGGGCTTAAGTTCTTTTGTGTCTCTGTCAGTATTCGTAAACAAATTAACTTGTAACAAAAGGGATATTTTATTTGCGACCGCATTATCATACTTAGACTAATTGTCTTTGGAACTGTTAGAGCCTTGACGCTTGGAATTCTGAACAAAATTAATTTAAGAGGCGTTCTTTCTATTGAAACTTTCGAAGCTAATTAAGCTAATGACGTAACAGCGAGTCAAAGCACAGTAATTTGAGGAGATCCCTTGAAGCGTTAAAAAGTGTACGGTGAGAAAATACCCACAAAAACCTTACAATCCATCATAATAGTGCCAGGCAATTACTGTTAGAAGCGTTAATGGCTCACGTCCATTTATTAATCTATTCGAAACTTGTTTTGAACTTACAAGACTTATAGCGATTTCGATAATAATCTTGTTTTAATAATTACTCACTTATTTCTGTTCCCACAATCTTGATCTTCTATTTGTATGTTATTTTTCTTCGGTGCCCGTTAGACTTAATATGGTTGCTTGACAACTCTTTTAGGAATGTTTAATTCTAGTGATTTTTCTTCGTCGACTTTATCTTGAAAGGGATCGGAGGGAGTTCTTCTAGGAATATAATCGTTTTATTTTATACGCTCTACTTTGTAGCATCGGTTATTTGAGGAGATTAACTACTTGGGGCGATTCCAAAATTTTTATGCAGTCATTTCCATTATGAGATACATTATTTTCTTGAAATTATATCCCGCTTATTGCGTGATAAACTTTTTTGATTCAGATATTTCAAAAAAAAACATGCATTTTTTTGTTTTACTGTTACTGAATCCATAGTTATCATCGATACCTATTATACTTTTGCAAAGTTTTCTACATAAAATTGAAAATATTATGCAACGATTATTATGATGACAATAGTGATAACTATCCGACAGTTACTAAATGAGCAACGATAACTTCGTTAAAATGAATTCTTGCTGTTTTTTTAATAACGTGCATAATGTTTGGAACGAAATTCACTGCAGCCACTATAATCTTCTGCGTTCACACAAGCACGTGAAATTGATAAGATTTTGAAAATAAAATTGAAATTGATGATTGTGTATTATATTAAGTCAAATAAATCAACGAACAAATATTCCAGTTAAATTTTAAAATATATCTAGCTATAAAACTAATGTGATTCAATGTGAAGCTTCTAATATAAAAGCTATGATTATGTCATAAAGTGTCTCCTATTCAGATCAAAAATAAATTATTGAACCCAAAACTCATAACTTTCATCACTAATAAGGCATATTTGTATCTGTTTACCATAAATTTGATATTTATGACTTTATATTTGGCATTGAAATTGTAAACCAACTACTTTACTCTAAAACCAAATTCAGACAGATAATAATTTACATTTTAATAATCTTATTTCGAATGCCCTTTTCGAAATGGAGGCCTACCGTGTTTAGTTCACTAATAAATATTAATATTAAGTCATGTTTTAATGTTTCCTGGCTACTGTTAGAAAAATTGTGTACGCCTAAAGGAATTTAATTCATAATAACTTCATTATCATATAACAGTGCCTGTGTAGGCTGACAGGCTTTCTCATTTCCACCATTATGTTTACTGGTTATTTTAATAGCATTATGCTTAGTGTTATTTATTTTTATTATTGTCTCGCTTATTATGTTCATTGAATATGAATATGTAGATGTAGGTTTTACGACAATGAAATTACCACTTAGAAAAAGTACTTTTAAGATTGTTGATAACATTTTTTAATTCACGAAATGACTTCATTTAATTTTTAATCAGATTTCGAGTAAATTTGCTTTTAAATTGATTGATATAAATTATGTAGTACATTAGCACTGCTCAGTGGTGGATCTTCTTAGCAGAAGGTCGTCCAGGTTTTTTTTTATGGTTGACTAGCTAGGTGTTTGAGTTGACCACAGCTCACCTGATGTTAAGCGACGGTGTGGTCGAAGATGGTCAAACACACCTATGGAATGGAACTGACTCACAAGTGAGGCCCGCGAAACACACCGTTAAGTGCTTGGCGGCAGATTTTCATCTTGAGGGTAGCTAGTCACCGAGTACTAGAAATACACTTCCACCATGCTATGGTTTAGGTACCATTGCAGGTACAGAAATTCTGCCACCAAGTAATTGATTGACTGATTGATAGTTTAAAACTAAAGATCTTACTTTACCTCAGGCACTTTTAACAAAACATTAAATGAATGATGCCTAACGTTATCAACTTCACGATTCAAAGATACATTAAACGCTAATAAAATGAAGCAGCAAGGGAATTTTAAATAATCTTATCAAATGTTCAGCACCGTGTCTACAAAACGCCACTGACCCTACTGACTGTTATTCGTTCGGATCCATCATTCAAATTTTAACTTATTAAACCTGCGCCTGCCCTGTATACAAATAAAATTGACCGCCATTTTGTTTAGGCTCGTTACAACTCGACGCACGCCGCTGACCTCTGTAATTATGATGTTTAACACTCGCGTGTGTGCCAGCCCTAAAGGTACGCGAATAAAACCATCGCTGTGAGCGTCAGCTGCGTACGCGCAAGAGTTTATGTGTGCGTTGATTATACGTGTTGCTGTGTCGGTGTTTTTGAATGTGTCTGTGATGCCTGTCTAACAATAATTACTATATACCTTACACCCGCTGGCGTGTGGACGTCCCCTTTTTAGGGTACCGTGCATTTAAGAAGGAAACTCATGTCTGCTTATATTCAGATTGTTGATTGGCGCTTCCTTTGTAGAATAAGTAGGGAGCCACTTGTCAATAACAATTAATTTAAATGCACTTACCCGATATGCCGTTATGACTTAATTTACATTTTCATTACTTTAATCACGTATTATTTAGATAAATATTCCCTATGAACTCGTAGGATATAATTTTACTTAGTTATAAATTGTTTGTACTTCACTTCAATTTTTTTTATTTTTAAGTGTCACTGCTGCTTACTTTAAGTATTCCATAAATTATTATAATCATATCACTATTTTGTTTATTTACTTTGTGTTATAACTAGCGAGTTGCCCTGGCTTCTCTCAGACGTATAAACTTTCTGGACAACATTCTAATAAAATGGACAAAATGATAATAAAAGTTGTATCTAAATCCTTTGTGTGGATAAGAAAAAGTGATCGAAGACACGGATAACAACTTTGTTTTTAAGAAAGTAGAGAAAATATTTGTTAAATCTCTTTGAAATTCTTTAGTAATCATTATTTACTAGTTAATTAAAGTTTGTTAGGCAGATGTTTTTAAAATATTATTTATGAAGTTTAACTAATGCTATTCTCACTTGACCAACAATTTTTTATCTCCCAATCTCAATCAAGCCGCTGGGGCGTGCCTCGGAACGTGTTCGATTATATAATGGTTAATCATGATCATGATTGCCATATCTTCGATTACCGCCCGATCGGAAACATAAATACTGGCAAGCCAAATATTGAGTATGCACTACCCAGTAGCGTTGTTTTCATTGATATTAACCTGTTTCACTGAGAGAACTGTACAAAAATTGTTTTTAAAATCTAGATCAAATTAATTCCAAATAAAATGGGTACAAAGTCAAATTAGTGTGTGTAGTATTCAAAAAACATCAAAATATAATACTGAATTATGTAGTAGGTACTATTTATTATGTGATTTTCGTAGACATTCCTATTCTTCTATTTGCCTTACCTTATTGTAGATTTCAAATAAAAAAAATATGTACTAAATCTTGTTGTAGTTGTGCGTTACATTTTGTTACAGTTTCACATTGTGTTTTCCATTTTTGACCATATCATCACTAAACACGAGGTGAACTGTGGTCAAACGTCTAGCATGTTAACCATAAAAATATCCAAATATTATATTCAATAAAAAATATACATAATTAAGAAGCAAATTATTTCATAATAAATTTCGTGGAGATTGTATAACTAACTATACACAATCATAAAACTTAAAATTCAGAACTTTACACGGTGAATAATACAGAGAACTCGCTGTAGGATCTTTAAGAGAGCAAATAAAAACAATCATTAGGGACTGCGCTGCAGTAAAACAAAACGAGTGGACCCTACAGGTCGTAACGTCTCAATCGGTGGATATTTCGCCTCACGTGGGACGAGTTAAACGAGATGTAAATGTTTCTATGAAGAATACAGGTGAGCTAGTAAATTGTACAATAAAGACTAGCAAGAAGTAAAGTATCATTAAAGCGATAGTAGCGTTTACATTTTGCGTAAAGTATAACGAACTTTTTACTGTGCTATTTTGTGATGAAAAGAAGTAATTAAATTACACAAAACAAACTAAGATAATACGGAACTTTTTTTAAAATGTAAAAGTATTGAAACGAACGAGACGCTCTCCTGATGGTAAGAGATAACCTGTCCAATGTCCATGACCATTGTAATGGTACACAGAACTTTGAGTAACAACAAAATCCAGGGCATCGCTGCTTTGGCGTTTATTACTTTGAGACATTAGATGGTTAGCCTCAACAGCTCTGTAATTTCGTTAGCTGCAGTACCCTTCAAACTAGAACTCAGTGATGTGTACACACTACTGCTTTGCAGCAGAATAGCTGGTATTGCAGTGGTACCTACCTAGACGACCTCCCGTTAAGGATATCTAGTGAAAAAAAATACTTAAAAATACTTTCGAAACAAAAACTTGTCTATGAATAGCATTTACAAAATTACAAAGTAGACACATAGTAGTTGATTAGGGAAAAAATAAAATGCAATTAAAAATAAGATCGATAACAACAAAAATGAAAATAGTAAAAATGATTCTCATACGATCGACGATAGGACGGCCTTGGTGTGGAATGCTACACGTGTTGTTATACTTGCGCCAACTATTTTTCCAGTAACTTCTAAAAAGGTGGAAGGTTCAGCTATTTTAGTGGAACAAGACACAAATATTTTAATCTAGATAGAGACTATATATGTGTGACCGTTTGCGGTAAAGACCCAGACAAAGACAACTTAGAAATAAACAAACAAACATAAACCATAAAAAACATTATCTTGTTTCTGAATATAACGTTTATCATCATAAATGTTCCCATTTAAAGACGAAATAATTTAGATTTTATGAAAATACTGAGCAGTTTAGCAAAAGCCTTATTTGTAGAATAAAAGAGATCAAATTGAAGCATAACATAAAAAATATTCAACATTACACACCATTCATCGGTAGCTTTTAGCTGGAAGCATTATAAGCGTACTTACAAATTCTTCTCGCATCATATTAAACATGTTAAAGCGCTTCAAGTATGTGCAAACCCTACGCGTAGCAAATGAGCGTCTGAAATTAAGTCATCACATCTGACTATGAGAGGTCTCCACGCTACTACACTTGTATATTTTTACTATGCAGTCCCTCGTCATCTTAATACTAGAAAACATACCTTAACTTGACGTGGCAAAGATTTAAATTGGTTCAAATGTAGCGAGTAAACTTTAATGGCGGAAAAAATCGCAGCGTCATACTCCGAGACGTTAAGCTGTGACGAATCACGATGGAGACGTCAATTCCTTTGCATTCTTAACAAAACCAACAAGTAAAGTTGAAAAAATAAACGGAACAAATGGGAATGGTAAAAAAGCTTAAAAAGGCACAATTGTAGAGTGTGTCGGTCGTGACAGTGGTCTTGCTACTGATGATGGTAGATCGCAGTCATTTACCGTCGATGGTCTATTATGCGGTTTGAATTGGTGTTTTGGTGACCTAGATACGAACTGAAGCTTTGAATCAGAGCTCCGAGTGAGACATATTGTTATAGACGCAAAATTATACTGTATACAGTATAATGTATACGCAAAATGTATACGCAAAATTATACTGTATACAGTATAATTTTGCGTTAGTACAATAAAGTTTTGGTGTGAATAGTTTAAATTGATAATAATAAAACGAAATAATGAATAAAATGTATGAAATAAATGAATGATGTTTAAATTAAACGCGAGTAATCCCGCATACATAAAACGAAAATAATAATAATGAAGTGTTGTGTGTTTATTTTATTTTCTACAAATACTCAAATACTATACATAATTCATGATCAAAACATTTTTAAAAAAGGACAATAATAGATACACAAATACTACAGAACCTAACATAATTAAACAATTATACACAGAATTATTTAAATAAATATTTCTACATAATATACAAACATACTAGTATACTTATAAATAAAAACATATAAACTGGTAAACATGTACTTGGTGGTAGATTTCCGAAGTAGGATGTTGTCTAGGTAGGTACCACCGCAGTACCAAATATTCTGCCGTCAAGCAGCTACAGAAGATATGGTTGTTGAGACTTACCATCGAAAGTCAATAATGAGCGCCAAAGCGCCCCGGATTTTGTTTTGCTACCTACTCAAAGTTCTGTGTATTGCTGTAATGGTCCCATGACCATTACAGCAATGACTGAATGAGAGATGGTAAGAGATGACGCATATCCATACATGCATCATCTCTTACCATCAGGAGAGGATATCGTTCGTCTCATAACTTTGTACAGGAATGTAAATAGTTCGTCTATCACAGGAACTATGAAAGCACCGAACATTGCTTCAACAAAAAGATCAAGAAATCTTAGAAATCCGTAAAAGTTTGAAAATTTTATAACAAAAAAAGACTGCGTTGGTAAGTCACTCTAACTATCGTATTAAAAATCGCTAATGTAATCATAAAACTACTTACGAGCATATAAATGATCTACCTAAACCAACATAAAACGCTTAATGAACTCAATATCTCTAGCGGCTTATCCGCGCAAATCCAAGATTACTCCGAGTCGACGACATAAATTCCCCACAACTGTTGCCGCGACGTGATTTCTTATTTTTGAAAAAAATAAGTGAAAACACATTTTATTTTGAAATTAATTAACTTTTGCGATCTTAACACACATCATCAGCCATAGGACGTCCACTGCTGGACATAGGCCTCCTCCTGGGGGGGTTTTGCCAATACTCGCCACGCTTGGCAGGCGGGTTGGCGAGCGCAGTTAGGTGTGATTGTTCAAGGCGCTGCTGCCCATTTTCCGGATTACATCCCTTAGCCGACTCTTACGGCAACCACGGGTAGAAAGGGTGGGGTACTATTCATACGCCGGCACCACCACGGCAACGGATTTTAACACAATATGTTTATATTTATCAATGTTACTTTGTGAGATCCGGTCATAAGCAAATACTCATATCACATTTTTGTTTTATTTATGCGGGATTACTCACGTTTAATTTTATCGGAAACTCCGACTATAGTTTCGGCCACATCCGGTGGCCTTCATCATGGAGACAAAGCTGAGACAACGCGCAACTCATATCACGGTATAGTTTCAGAACGGTCTAAGTGTGTTTGCATGTTTGTTATTTCATCACCTCCAAACGGCTGAACCAATTTTCATGAAATTTGGTATGAAGGTAGCTGACACACATAGGAGACTTTTTATTCCAAAAAATGTAGCGGGTAAGACCGCGCGAATCTAGTTCCACCATAACTATTAAAAATTTTGAACAGATTTGAATGCATGGTATCGTTGAAATCTTTACATCACCAAGTGACGCTCGCTATAATTTTTTTAAATAAAAAAACATTTCGCTTAATTTAATTTTCTTAATTATGCTTGTTATTATATAAATTGTATGTGCTGTTTTATACGCTAGCCCTTCTTATCTACCAAACAATTTCAACAACTGGTGCTTTTGCTTTTATAAGTTCGCGAAAAAAATAAAAATGTCATAGACCTTCAACAAAATGTATGGAACTAGTTATATGTAGAGTATACTCTAATGGCCGGTCCACATTTTAAATTCGGGAGATAGAATCAATCTAAGATATAAATAAATCTTCAGATCGATCTCTTATCAAAACTGGATTAGCACCCGTTAACGGATAGATTGCATTTTTGGATTGTTATTGTTATCTGTGGTCCAGTTATTGAAACACTTTTTGCTAAAATAAGATTGAAATTTCAGTCGAAGATCGGCAAAATCGGTTGAGATCTCTTATTGGGACCGGCCGTAACAATAATGAACAACAGATGAACATAATTATAGGGCATTACTTATGCTTTAACGGGAAACGTGCTAATTCTTAGAAAACAATTCTACTGAATTGTTTTCTAAAACAAAAAAAAATATTGAACAAAAAGTCTCTATTGTTCTTCTTCATTTTGTTATTGATTTGTTTGAAATTAAATTCTATACTTATTAAGCATACATATACATAGCTAATATAACAGCATAAGCTAATAATATTCCATTTCGACGATAGCAGCTTTCGAAATGTAAAAAACAAAAACAAAAATTTTACTTTAGCCACTAATCTTCTTTACTATTAAGATCCTTATTCCTCAGGCTCAGGGTTGCTAATAGCTATTGCTCGAACTGGTTCATTTATTCACAGCTTATACCTATCTAGTTGGAACCAATAAAGCGTCAACTAATATACCTGAGCATCGGCATTTGCATTTCAAACGGTCTCCCGTAGGATCCCGATACTGGCTAATGTTCTGGAGGGAGACAGAAATTCAGCCATATTAGCTTGCCCGCATCGTTTAGGTAAAGATGTGGTATAAAATATAAGAGAAAGCGATACAAATGGAGAAACAGTACAAGACATCTCTACATAGTATAAAACAAAGCCTCTTCCCGCCGTCTGTACGCTTAGATCTTTTAAACAACGCAACGGATTTAAATGCGGTTTCCATCAATAGACAGAGTGATTCAAGAGGAAGGTTTATATGTATAATACATGTACACCACATTAGTATCTTCATTAAGTACACCCGTGCAAAGCCGGGGCTGGTCACTACTAGTATATAAAGCGTATTTATATTTGTTTATACATATAAAAGCGCAAGAGGGCATTCATCGAGATTCATGACGACTTAGGCGTCAGAGATAGCAATATTGAGCGAGTCGTCGCAGGCGTGGTGTGCTGGCGCCTTCACGTTGCAAAGTACAATTTTCGATCGCCGCCCTGCTACCATCGACGCTCCGCTAGTGACTTTGACAGCGACAAGTCACTCTTGACGTTGACAGCACAATGAAGTGCCTGCACCGTCATATAATATGTTTGTTTATTTAGTTTTGTCTCGTTCGTCTCATTAATATATAAGTACCTGGTTGACCGAGCTTTGCTCGGTTGAAAACACGGATAAAATGACGTTTTCTAAAAATGAAACCTAGCTAGATCGATTTATCGTCCCCGAAACCCCCTGCATACTAAATTTCATGAAAATTGTTGGAGCCGTTTCCGAGATTCAGAATATATATATGTATAAGACTACAAGAAGAATAACAAAGAATAATAAGAATACAAGAATTGCTCGTTTAAAGATATAGATATAGTGTGAAATGTTCAACAATATTAATGTTTCATTTTAATTTATCACTATCCCACAAACTGAGCATTTTTATGGTACACTTTACTGAAAAACTATCTCGCCTTTAGATTTATGCTTTAATATAGTAATTTAACTTCATATCTAGATGTGTTATCTGTCAAAAAAAAATAATAATTATATAACCATTAAAAAAAATAACATTAACAATGTTGTTTTCATTCGATAGAATGTTATTGTACTACTAACGCCATCTGTTAGTAAACCAAAGAGTTAACATCGCTGCAACAGAACAAAATTCATTTTTTTTTAAACTGTCTTAATTATTATTACCTTTTAGAAAAACTACGCGAGGCCTCACAAAGCTCAGCTTTTGGCTAGTATACAACCGCATTAACTTAAGACTGTGTTTTCTGGTAAGCGTCTGCTTTAATTTAGCCCCGCAGTCCTCTCATGGCTTGTACCGTCGAAACAGTGAGCTAACAGCGATAATTCATCAAGACGCGATAACACCGTGTTGTGACTCGTGACATGCGCGCTTGTATTATATTACACGTTACATACGTGTTATATTACATTACTTCACTTACGGAGACCGTTTATTAACAAATTTTAGCAGTTATGGA
The DNA here is from genome assembly GCA_950106695.1 of Biston stratarius. Taxonomy (NCBI): domain Eukaryota; kingdom Metazoa; phylum Arthropoda; class Insecta; order Lepidoptera; family Geometridae; genus Biston; species Biston stratarius. The sequence goes on along the minus strand of OX467108.1, from coordinate 21,302,953 downwards.
ACTTTACATTTTATTTTCTTGACATTTAGGTTGTAGTTCCAACCGGAGTTATGTCTCTTTCACTGCAGATTTCTACCAGTTTGATTACTCTATTGGAAACCAAAGCACAGCAAATTTGGTTTTGTTTTTTTTTTTAATTCTTATTGTAATTTGTCTGATTGAGTTTTATTAATTTATTAAGTGCTGAATAATGCGCACAAGCGTAGGCAAGCGGAAACATGACTGTATTTTTATTTTGGAAATTCTATGAACGTTTCAGGTAAAGTTAGCACTTTACGAACGTATGACTCTGACTTGTCTGTGACGAGTTTTTGTGACTGACCGTGAAATGATACTTGTTAGGATATTCAATAAAAACGTACAGTTTTCGGATTTTTTCCTTTACGCGTAATATAAGACAATGCTTTTTGCCACATTTCATAGTTCTAGGACAACGGGAAGGTATAGGTTTTAATAAGCGTTTCTGCAACATATACCTACGGCTGTTACTTTTTTTTACGATAACGGTCAAGTTTGATTTTTTCAGAGCTAGGTACAAGGTACAAGGTTCTCTGTATATGGTTTTAATTTCAATTGGATATCTGCATACCTATAAGGGTTCCGTATTTTTCTTTATGAGATTCAGAACCCTAAAAATTTAGAAAAAATTGCAAGTAAGATATCAAACACAAGTTCTACAATATTATATAACTTGAACATAAAACTCAAATACTGTCTTACCACTATAATGCGTGTTTCGCGTTTAGTATTACATACGTTTATTTGACACGAGGAGTATCGCATACATTCGCTGTTTTGACATTCAGAGAAGGAAGGTAATGTAACTAATTAATATTAATTATGAAGATGAATGTATACGTCGCGAAGACAAACTTCGGAAGCAAGTTGACTCCACATTTAGATGCGAGGCGAGGCATATTTGACAACTTAGGTATGAAATTACTACTGAGTTACTTTTCATTAAAATCGTAAACTTATGTACTTACTTAGTTACTTCGTAACTTATCGTTAAATGGTCTTCCGCAAAGTAACGCCTGAATCAATCAATTATCGTAAACTTAGACTAAATACACTATTAATAATACAGATATCTATATGAAGTTTTCAACCCATTTACAATATGTTTTTCTGTTTATATACATATATTTTATTAACCTTTTTTTTCTGTATTTTTTTATACACCAGCCATTTTTTCTATTACTTTCCATCCAAAGGTTGTCTGGAAGAAATCGCTTTAGGCAATAAGACCGCCGTCGTACGCCATATATTTATTAGTCTATGTTGTTTCTTTATACCTTTTTAAAGTTTTGTATGTTTGGTTGGTGTACAATAAAGTTTCAATTCTTTTCATTCACTTTGGTTAGGTGTGTTTACCATCTTCGACCACTTCACTAAACACCAGATGAACAGCGACCAAAACCTAGCCTGTCAAACATTTAAAAAAAACTTTGATGGAGTGTTGGAAGCAGCACGAAAAGTCATGTTTTACTACATTTTGTCACTTTTCCTTGGCAGCGTCGTGTGTCGGGTCACTCTCTTCCCACAGATATGGTTGAGGAGGGCGATGGCTGGCACATGCGTCATACTCGTGATCGGGGGCTGCTTGCGGGTTGTTGCTCTGCTCGCGGTATACACACAAACTAGTCCTTTAGCCCTAGATTAAGACTAATTTGACTAACTTTCCTCTTCCTATATTGTAAAAAAAATGTAATTCAAAGTTGACAAAGGTCACACACACCGGTGTAAGAGAATCGTAATTAAAAAAAAAAGTCATTAGTTTTGGATCCGCCTGAAAAACTCTTTAGTACCTACATTCAATAGTACTTAGAGAAATATAATAAGGTATAAAATGGAAACAGGGTTGCCTCGTCCTTAGGTGGAGTCTTCGGTTCGATTCAGCTATCAGAATGCAGCCGAATTTACCGACTATATCTACTTGGTACGCGATGATATCGCATCGGTTGACGATATCCCGCTCTGTCTTTATATAGTGTGAACTCAACCACCTTATCACAGACCAATCTAAAAACAACAGAACCACCACCTTGTTCCCATCAATCTCAACCCATTCGACCGTTAAATACTGTCTCTTTGAATTACAATTCGAAAGTTCAAATTTCGAACCCCAGAAAAAAAGTTTAACGCGTTCCAATTTCAAATGAAGATGATTAATATTCCCGGTGTTGCCAGTATGACACTTCACGTCATCGTTGCCTAATTTGATTGGACGTTTCCATATAAATTACTGTGTAAGGCGGGGCCTATAGCTGTAATTAAAAAGCACACATAGATTCATATCGGTTCGAATATCCGGTCCCGATGAAATAATTGTTAAAATTTTCTGTATTTTTCTATTGTTCTGGTGAGAGAGTTGTATGGTTTGCGGGTTAAGCTTTTTAATTAAGATAAATTGAAACTTTAATTAACGAAAATGTTTATGAGGAAATATTTTAAGCATAATTATACAGAAAAAAAATATTATAAAACGTAGAATAGGATTTTTATCTCTAACACCTGAATGTCTTAATAGGTACGTCATTTACATTTTTTTAATGTTTGACAAGCTAGGTGTTTGACCACCTGATGTTAAGTGATGGTGTGGTCGATGATGGTAAACACACTTAGCCTGGAATGTAACTTGCTCTCAAGTGAACGTGCCGATCGTCTCAACCGTTAGATGCTTGGCGGCAGATTTTCAACTTGGTAGCTAGCCAGCTGAGTACTTAAAAGTACGCTACCATCATGCTATGGTTTCCTCACGATGTTTTCCTTCACCGGCAGCTCAAGCTCATTGTTGGGGTTAGAACCCACGCCATTCGGCGTGTGAAACGACTGAGCTATCATCGCTACAAAAAAAAAATATATCTAGTGTAATTTTATATTAACATCAGTTGAATTTCCTCTAGTTTTGATTATTTCTCTTACAACTGAGTCATCATTACCTTCAATAAATGTTATAACAAGAGACATTATTTCTAACGGTGATCCAGCAAGATTCCGAAACAGAACAAAAACATCTCTAATGATAACCACTTGAGCTCGCTTCACACGTTCCATTACCTGGAAGTTACCTTTCGATGCAACATTGGCGCCAATCTTTCTTTATCCGTCTCTTTCTTCCTTGTTAACTTTAATGTCTTCATCTCTTTCGTTATTACCCTTTGCGGCATCATACGTTTTGAATTAAGCAATTATGTTTAATTTCGAATCTCTCGTATTATGGTCGATGTTGCGCCGGTCGATGTGTTATTTTGAATCGTAATTTGTGAGAAGGCGTCCGTCAGAGCAGCTGTAAATTATATAGGGACTGGATAAAAATGGGGTTTTTTTGAGTGTATGTTATTGGACTACTTACGTTGAGTGTTACGCTGAGCATCTTGGATTGTTAGAAGTTATTTTGGTGATCATATTTTATAACACTTGGTGATAGATTGAACAGGTCTTGACTAAACTTAAGACTTTCACTAAAACACTTACCAAATTTTTCCATGATGTTTTGATGTTAGCGAGATGATGATAATAAATAAAATAAATGTTTATTCTGTGTCTGGTTGTTCTATATCCTAATTATTCTTACAATTAGTAATATTATAAGCATTTGACAGCATGTTGGCTCATTGGGAGTATGTCTGCCTGAGCTATAGGGCGTGGGTTCGATTCCCGCCAAGGACAAACATTATATGGTATAAACAAATGTTTGTTCTGTATTTATGTATTCTATCAGTTATCTGACTTCCATCACACAAGCTCTGCTTAGTTTGGGGTCAGATGGCACTGTGTGTATTGTGTCCTACAATATTTATTTATATATTTATAGAAATTTGAAATAATTTAAAATCTCATTATTTTGTTTTGAAAATTTACGTAAAAAATTTAATGTTGTTTTCCTTTTTTTTTCAGATGCCGTCGTGATTCGGGATCCATCATTAAAGAGGTTCGTTAACGTAAACAATATTGTTTCAAAGTTTTTGACGCTTATCGAATATTTTCCAATAAAATTGGAACAGATTGCTTCATAATTAGTTGATTTATATTGTTTATCAAATTTTGATCGCATTATTGTAGATTAATGGACATAAAAATATTCTAATGTATACATGATGCGAATAATAATAACAATAAATTTTTGCTCAAGAAGTTCTATGTTTATAGTGCAATCTATAAAAAATCAAAATAGGTTTTTAAAAAGAAGTATAAATATAATGTTGAGAAGGAAATTAGCAAAGACTCCTTGATGGCAAATTTTTCGCTAGTCATTTACTAAATACAAGCACACAAATGAAATCAAGATTTTTTTTGGCGGGAACGCATTAAATATATGCTTCATATTATTTTAAATAAATAAATAAATGTGATATTTTATTCATAAAGTGACAAATCAAATCACGTATAACTTTGGGAAAGTGGTATGCGGTGAAACTTGTTGTTGTTTTCAAAACTCCGTTGAAGCTTGTAATAAATTTTTTACTAGACAACTGCTAGATTGGAACTTGACCTTTATTTACTTTGTGTGACTTTTACTGTGAATTTCTTCACTTTATTTACCGTAAAATAAGTAGTAGTACATGACACTGGCTAAAAAACAAAGTGCGATGCCAAAAAGAAGAAGAAAAAATATATCAAGAGAACGTCACAACACAAGTGTGTGTTTTGGGTTTTGGCAAGAACGGGGCAAGAGTCGTGTCCATTGAAATTTACCAAAACTAGTATTTTTTCCAGGTTTTATGTATAAAAATAGTGGTGTTTTATTCATAAAGTGCCGAATTACTAGCGCGTGTGTGGGAAAATGATATAATGCGGTGAAACATGACTTTTCGTGTTGCTTCCAAAACTCCATCAAAGCTTATAGTAAAGTCGCCACTACTTTACTACTTCACTAAAGCATGACTAGATTTGACTGGCATGAACTGGACTTGACCAAGACTGGACTTTGACTAAAAAAACACTAGTGTGTGTTTCGTTACCGTATGCCATATTAAAATGAAGGACCAAGGAGTTTTTGCCCACGTAACATTTTTTTTAAGTATGCTTTTAAAATTAAATAAACTTTGTTTTTGACGTCGCACTTTGTGTATATTCCAGTGTTAAGAGTTTCGATATTTTCAAATGTTTTAAGGAAGATTAAGTTTAATAGTAAGTCACAGTCTAAGTCACATAAAGAACATACCTAAGTCATGTACGAAAATATCTGCTTTCTAGGAAATTTAGATCTATGATCTTTCAAAATTAATCAAATAAATCGGCATATCTGATATTTATTATTATTTTCAATGCCAACTTTTTACCAACTTAATAATACCAGTATCACGGGTAAACTCTCCCATGCCCGCAAATTCCGCCCAACAATTTAACAACATAATGAATACAATTTGAGAATAATCTTTTCGACAAGCTAACGACTGTTGTAAACAAGCTTGGATGATGTACAATCAAAGTTACCCTAAAGAATGGGGAGATTTATGTTGGCAGTACTGCAACTTTGGTTACAACAGCCAATTACTATCTGCCGAGTTTTATAAATGACTACCGACCAGCTTCGGTTTCGCACGGGTCCAATTTACTTCGGCAATATGATTACAAAACAAATAATTTCTAGTACTCGGCTGGCTAGCTACCACCCTCAAGTTGAAAATATGTCGCCAAGCATCTAACGGTGTGTTCCGGCCGCCTCACTTGAGAGCCAGTTCCACTCCAGACTAGGTGTGTTTACCATCTTTGCCACACCGTCACTTAACATCAGGTGAGCTGTGGTAAAACAACTAGCCTGTAAGCTATAAAAAAAAAGTTGGCCATATTTGACTGTGTACCATATATACTACTTTGTATTTATAACATCTTGTACTGTATGGCGTACCTACTGTATTTGCCGTGGTGGTGCCGGCGTAAGAATAGTACCCCACCGTCTCTACCCGTGGTTGCCCTAAGAGTCGGCTAAGGGATGTAATCCGGAAGATGGGCAGCGTCTTCCTTGAACAATCACACCTAACTGCGCTCGCCAACCCGCCTGCCAAGCGTGGCGAGTATTGGCAAAACCCCCCAGGAGGAGGCCTATGTCCAGCAGTGGACGATCTATGGCTGATGATGTGTGTTAAAATCGCAAATCGCAATGGCATGATGTGTACTGTATGGAAGCAACAAATATCTTTAATCTTGATATCGGATTTAAATATCGTATGGGCAATCACGAAACATAAATGGAGTTGGGCAGGACATACCATCAGGCAGTGATGGCAGGTAAAACGTTGACAGATTGGTGGCCGCGAACTGTTAAACAGAGCGTTGGGCGTTCACCAGCTCGTTGTGTAAACGACATAATAAAAATCGCGGATCGAACCTGGACAAGATTGCCACAGGACCTTTTTTATATAGAAAAATAGATGCTATTACTATTTTTCTATATAAAAAATCGAAAAAACACATGTTTGGAAAAAAAAACACCCGCCAAAATCCCTTTACAGCTTACGTACTTTGATTAAATACGTGCGTAAAACATAAACTCATATACTGATTCGACAATACCTCAATCTGAACATTTTCGGTCTGACAACGGAAATTGCACGCCTTTGGCACCTCCTATTGTTTTCTTTTGAATTTACTTCACGGTTTGTTTTACGATGAAATTATGTAAACAATGACACTTGACAAGCTTGACATCGGTTTTACTTTGGAATTTGTGACATAAACAAGTGATTAGAGTAGGCTTCAGAAACAGGCGTGGGTTTCAAATATTACGTCAGAGCAGTAAAAAAATTGGTGCATCTCTACATAGTATATAACAAAGCCGTTTCCCGATGTCTGTACGCTTATATTTTAAACTAATGTAGACTGCGATTCAAAAGGTAGGTTTGTGTATAATACATTAATATGCACCACATTAGTATTAGTATTTGCCGTGGTGGTGCCGGCGTAAGAATAGTACCTTACCCTCTCTACCCGTGGTTACCGTAAGAGTCGGCTAAGGGATGTAATCCAGAAGATGGGCAGCAGCGTCTTCCTTGAACAATCACACCTAACTGCGCTCGCCAACCCGCCTGCCAAGCGTGGCGAGTATTGGCAAAACCCCCTCAGGAGGAGGCCTACGTCCAGCAGTGGACGTCCTATGGCTGATGATGTGACATTAGTATCTACATTTCACCCGTGCAAAGTCGGGGCGGGTCGCTAGTGTATAGATAAAACATTAGGTCTATATTAGATACATATATTTTTATCTATATCTACTCAGTATTATTATAAATATTATCCTTGTTCCAAAATGAACTGCCAAATTCTTTTCACGTAAGCAATTTTAATTTTTTTTTTGCTAAGCTTTAGCCCATGTGGGCGTCTAGTTCTGTAGACATTAATTTTAACAGAAAAAGTTGGTGACAGCGGCTAATCACGTGTCTGGATCGACATTCTCAGAAATAACAACCCTGCTTAGCTAAGATTAAATTGTTCTTGAAGAATATAAATCTACGATTTTTTTCCAATAACTCTTATGTTCTTGAAATATAGGATTAAGCATTAAAAGCATTTATAACATATATTTTTTGATAGAGATATCCGGCAGCCTTATTGCTAAAAGCGATCTCTTTCAGGCAAACAAGAACAGACGACAGATGTTGTAACATTTTTTAGTCATAAAAAAATTAAATGGATAAAAATATTACATATAGCAAGTATGTATCTGAAATACTACTATCGTACTTACTATATGTATGATCAACACAAAAATCATTCATAAAATAAAAAGGAAATCTATATATACAAAAATCTCGTGTCACGGTGTTTGTTGCCGCATTCCTTCGAAACTGCTCTACCGATTTTTATGTTTTTTTTTATATATTTGGTATGTTATTGAAATATGTCGTAAAGAATATTTAACACCACTAGGTGATTAGCTACCTTTTATCCCGAAAAGATGTAGCGGGCAACACCACGGGGAGCAGCTAGTAAAAACAAATAAAAACCAACAATAACAGTGAAGAGCAATCCGATCAAACAAGCTGCACTTTCAATTCGGCATTGTAACAAAAAACGCACTTTCAGTCACATGTAAATGTGTATTTATGTGTGTTATATAACAGTACCTGGATACCTACTTGGCTCGGCTGAAAACACGGATAAAACGACGTTTTCTAAAAATGAAACCTAGCTAGATCGATTTATCGCCCTCGAAACCCCCTGCATACTAAATTTCATGAAAATCGTTGGAGCCGTTTCCGAGATTCAGATTATATATATACATATATACAAGAATTACTCGATTAAAAGTATAAGATGTAAGAGAACTTATACTTTCAATAAATGTCTTAGTGAAACTGTTTTGTTAACCGTACCTATGTAGGTACATACAGCTTATGGTTTAAGATATTTAATTTCTCAAATGAATATTGAACATTCTCTTATTAGAGAAAACTAGCTGCGCCCCGCGGTTTCACCCGCGCTATATGTCTACGTCATAGTAGCTTTATGCATGCAAAGTCTCAGCCCGATCAGTTTAAAATTTACAAAGTTTCATACAAACTTTCATCCCCTATTTTATCCCCTTGGGGGTAGAATTAATCAAAATCCTTTCTTAGCGGATGCCTACGTCATAACTTCTACCTGCATGCCAAATTTCAGCCCGATCCGTTCAGTGGTTTGGGCTGTGCGTTGATAGATCACTATGTCAGTCAGTCAGTCAGTCAGTCAGTCACCTTTGAGTTATATATATTTAGAATACATATTTTATCCTTAACTTAACAACTTATAAATTACAAACGAACGAGACGAAACAAACAGTAGTGGGTAGGCGGAAGATTTGTTTATTGACAAATTTTATGAATACACGGCAACAGCTGTTTCGCTTTCCTATGATGAATAAAAAAGGTTACAATCCATCCTGAATGATTGTCGCCAACCTGTCTTTGGCGGGAACGCGGAAAGAGTCGTGTCGCTCCATTGTATCTTTCCAAAACTAGTGATTTTTCGGGTGTTTATGTATAAAATGTAAAAGAAAGAAAAGATTATTAGCAATGAAAATTTTATAAAATTTCTGTGGCTTATATTGTCAATCTATTATTTATTTATCTGTTTATAATTTAACATTTTGTTTAAATTTTGAATTTATACTTACGTGTGTATAATAATATGGTATTCTTACATCTGTCCCCGCGCCGGTGCGGGCTCGGGGCACTTAAACCTAATCTAGTTAGCATAAGTGAAAACTTTTTTGGCTTTTGTGTTATCACTTATCTCCTATTTATTTTACCAATTAGCAGCTGTTTGTTTTCCATGTAAAATAAAATAAAATAAAATAGCATAAAATAAAATAATAATAGTGGTGTTTTATTCATAAAGTGCCGACTTACAAGCGCGAGTCTGGGGTAGTGATATAATGTGGTGAAAAACTTTTCGTGTTGCTTCTAAAACTCCATCGAAGCTTATAGGAAAGTCGCCACTACTTTATTAAGCATGATTGGATTTGATTGGCACGGACTGGACTTTGTCTATAAAGATAAAGTAGCTGAAAACTGAAGACTGCACACAAAATACAGAAACATTGGAACTGGCAGAATGCACAGAGTGCGATGCCAAGAAGAAAGATAAAAAAAATACCCGTGGTTCTCTAGATGCCTGTTGGGCACAATTACAATAGAAATTTAGCAAATGTGGACAAATCATTTGTGGTGAAATAGTGCTTAAATTCGCCACTACCTAACTAGATCTGGATCATCTGGATGTCACTGTATCTAATATAGTTAACTAATCATCAAAAACCTGAAAGGTGTGAATACCTACTCCTACAACACAGCGAATGCACAAAGTTCAGTGCCAAAAATGAAAAGAAAAACAGAGTAAAGAAAGTTCAATATTTTTTCCTACTTTTTTTTTCTATATTAACTTCTCATTTTGACAAAGTGTTAACAGCAATGTTTTTAAAGTAACAAAATAATTACCAGCTTCTTGATTTAGTAAACAATTTCCGTTAAAACGAGGGTGTAATTCGAGATAGATTGTTTTAACGGAGTTTAGAGAAAATAAACTGAAGATGGAGTGGCGTCTTGGTTTACACTTGAGTGAAGGGCTAAGAAAACTTCATGGTATATTTAAGAAATATCATTATTCTTTTGTGAAAAGCATACATATTCTCAGTAACTGGAAATTATGAAGAAGGGGACTGTCTTGCAGTTGGACAAAAATATTAATTACTAGCTGCGCCCCGCGGTATTACCACAATCACTAGTGCTACATTGCTTCGAGATAAAAAGCCTGTGTTAATCCAGAGTGTCAGCTACCTCCATACTAAATTTCATCAAAATTGGTTTAGCCGTTTCAGCGTGAAGAAGTAACAAACACACTTAGGTACACACTCACAAACTTTCGCCTTTATAATATTAGTGGGGTAGTAAGATTTTGCAAGTAAATAAAATACTCAGTAATTTTATGATTAAGTTAGGTAAAACCCTGGAGCGGGCGACAAGTAATAGTTACTACTGTAGTATAAACCAGTAAAACTCCAATCGTAGAACAACCTGATATATTTCAGAGCTCAATATTCCGTACAACCTTTCACCACCGGTTTCCAACAGCGAGTGCCAGCCTTCTAAAGTGTTCCTACCGTCACTCCATATCTTTTTTTTTTTGCAATCTTGTTGCCAATGTATCTTCTTCGAAATTCAAACAATTTTAATTTAAACTGACGAACTTTACACTACTATGCTAAAACATTGTGTTTGGTTAGTTACATATAATAAAATTACACTTTTGTTACAAGAAGTAAATTTACACAATAGCCTGTAGCAATTATGTATTTTAAACCATAACTTTTGCTCTGTTGTTGTAAATGATTTCTTATTTGTCATTAGAAACCTATAGAAAATTAAAAACTATAGTTTAAATATTCTAAATTTAAATTACGAATATTTGTCCTAGAATACGCGAGTACGAATAGACAGTCCTGTTGGCTTATTGGTAGTATGTCTGCCTGAGCTTTAGGGCGTGGGTTCGATTTCCGCCAAGGACAAACATTTTATGTTATAAACAAATGTTTATTCTGTGTTCTGTATGTTTTATAAGTATGTATTACAACTAAAAAAAAGTATTTATGTATTCTATCAGTTATCTGACTTCCGTCGCACAAGCACTGCTTAGTTTGGGGTCAGATGGCGCTGTGTGTAACGTGTCCTATGATATTTATTTATAAAAACTTTTTTTTATTCCGCAGCAGTCGTCACGATCCTAATTTGATACAAAACCAATCCCGCTACCATCTTCTACTATTCAATGATCTGTGGCCAGCTTCCAGCCGCACCTGTCGATCCATCTCATTATAATGAAGACGTTTTATTTCCGCAGGTGTCTGGCTTATGTTGTTTAATTCATCGTGCGCTTCGTTCTCTTTCACAGTTTTTTTGTCTGTATTTTGTAATGAAAGTTTGATGGTCTTTCTGTTGACGATGCTATTAAAAAATCATCATCATCAGCTCATCAAAGTCCACTGCTGGACATAGGTCTCTCCCAGGTTACACCACTCAACCCGATCTTCGGCTTTTCACTTCCATACACCACCAGCTGTCTTTATACGTATACAGTTTTTTTTTTCGAATAGGCTTGCATTTGACCGCCGTCACGCATGAGGATAAGCGAAGATGCGGATATATTACGTTTATCGTCACTCTATTGAGTCTCAGGGCGTCTGACGCTCCGTTTGCCAATTCACAATCCACACTTTAGAACACGTCTTTCAGATGAAAAAAGTAGTTTAAAATAAACATGACACACGGATACGATAAAAACCAACAATTAAGAAGAAAAATAAAACATTTTGAAAATATACAAAATATTAAAATTAAACTATGCTAAAATATACGTATTTGCATAAATATGGTGCACCTCCATTTATATGAATTAAGAAAATTAATTATGTATACAACACATACTAAGTTAGTAATTAATTTAAAGATTTTATTCGGCTCATCTTATAATCTATATTCATATTCTATAGCTCTGGCGCCTGAAGCACAGTTTAATTACTAGTATGAGTGCCAGCTAACTTCCACTAATTGATACAATTATTTTCTATCACAGACAACTATATCCTAGCTTAGTAAAATTAATTATATAGATCTAAATATTATTTCAGGCAATAAAGATTTTTATTATTATTATTATTTGTATCAATCACAATTATTTTTATGAACTAAAACTATTTTGTTAGAACACTCAAAGCACATTTCAACACACTCAAACTTGTGAACAAAAGCTAAAACAAATGAGCTACAATATAGTTTTTAGGGTCCCGTAGCAAATGTTATTGTACTTTGTGGCATACAACAAATTTGAACTAGCAATTACCAATTTCATTTACGATAATTTGACATTCTATTTAGTAACTTTTTTATTCGTAGTATAATTAAAATATAAAATAAATATCGTTAGACATTTCACACAGTGCTATCTAGCCCCAAAATCAGCAAAGCTTGTACTATGGGCACCAGATAGCTGATAGAATAGGTACTTATATATACAGTACCAGGATGGCCGAGCTTTGAAAACACGGATAAAACGACGTTTTCTAAAAATGAAACCTAGCTAGATCGATTTACCGCCCTCGAAACACCCTGCATACAAAATTTCATGAAAATCGTCGGAGCCGTTTCCGAGATTCAGATTGTAAAAATATGTACATATATGTTTTCAGCCGAGCAACGCTCTGTCATCTAGGTAATTCTTGTTACAGGGCCAATGAAACCAAAAAAAATATATTTTCCCACATTATACAGAACTCTACAATAACCGTTTCACGTCACACACTTGGTCGTCTTTTACGTTTTTTTAAACCGCAAAACTTAATTCTCTCCTGTATTTATAGCAGCACAAAGGTGCATTATAAATCGTGTTCCCGACTTTAACAGATGTAAGTAATTAAGTTGTAAAGTTTTTATTTTTATATCCATTGTTACGTTGCTATCAAGGGAATGGTATAGATGAGGTCGATTTTATATACTTACTCAAAAAATCGTTTTGTCCGCAAGCGGTCAATGTATTGGTTGATTTGTTTTAAATTGCTAGCTGTTAAATTATTGGGTTCTTTTTAGAAATTCCGTAGGTAGAATTTTTTACACGACTGCCCAAAAAAGTAGTGTAATGTTTTCATGTATGTATGTTTGTATGTGAGTTTCTTTATTCCGCCATAACGTTTAAATGCCTGAACAAATTTGGATGTATGGGGTATAGTAAGAATCCTTACATAATCCTGGCGACAATAATTAAAAATTAAAAAAAAAAAAAAAAATTACAAGTAAGTATATGTGTTTTTTATTTTTTTTCAAGTAATTTTTTTTTTTAATTCGGATAAGTTCGCGTTTTACCACCATCTCGCCTGATGGTAAGCGATGATGTGGTCGAAGATAAAGCACGCAGACTTAGAACTAAGCTTGTACACTGTTCATACTAAATAAGGATGACCGGTTCATTCGCATAGCGTTGTTTCTTATAAATTTATTCTGCATACATATTTTATCATAACGTAGGTATACATAGTTTTAGACGCGCAATTTTTTTTTTCCATTGCTACCTACATACATATATGTATACGGCCCGACTCTCTTTACCGTAAGGAAAAAATTAGGGCATTTTAAGTAAATGAATGAAACAGGATGTAATAGCTATAATTAGATAAAAACTTTATTTGTAAATTTTAGGTAACAAAAAAAACATTAATTTCATTCATTTATTTTAGTATTGTTTTATACTTTCTTAGTACAAATTTCATACAGAAACATTTATAAAATAACTACATGTAGTAAAAAATATTGAAAATTAAAAATTATGTTCACCCTACACACACTTCACATGGTTCACGGGAGGCCAAGCTCCAGCAGTCGAGTAAAGTGGACTGATGATGATGGTGATTATATAATACTGGAACGGATGTCTACCCAAAAAGAATAGAACTTAACTTTACGTATTATTGCAAACAAAGAAGACAGCAAAGAGTACAACAAGCATTTTACGAGAACTTTTCATTTTAACTCTGACATCGCTACATGGACACGTACATTTTATGTTCCGACTCTCGAACTGAAATTCCCTTTTCCAGCTCAAAATGGCATATAAACATACGATTTTAACATACAATATTAAACCTTTTAACAAACGCGATAAGAAATAATTTCGATTCAATTGATTAATCTACCAAAGATTCAGAATTGAAATAAGCTTTGAAATAACAAGAAAGATTCGACTTGACGTTTCAGTCGATGTGATCGAGACAACTATCGCCTGTATTCATGACCTATTAAAGTTCTAATCCGGTTGTAAAGAGTTTTTGAAACAAAAGTTATTGAATGATCACTGATTAGATCATTATCGGGACGAGCGCAATTCGAGATGTCTTGTACGAACATTCTATATGGTAATTGAAATGTTATATAAGCATTTCGATTTTGGTTCGTTATCGCTTGGTTTACGATAGCGGGAACACGATTTTCTGACAGTCACCCTGTTGTTGTGTATTCGAATACATTCGAGCCGAGCATCGAATAATTATGATAAGGTCGGTATCGATTACCGTGAAGTTAATGAGCGATCGTAAAGCGAGACTGAGTTGTAATCTCCAGGATATGTAAACTTCAAGCAATTAAAATTTAAACTTGCCTTTCCTGGTTCCAAGTTGTGTAAGACGTTTCACGTGAATATTTGTCTGCCTCATGAAACGTTTTAAATCACCTTTAACGGTTGATTATTTATTTATTTAATTCTTTATTGCACACTTATAAAAGGAGGACTTAATGCCATAGAATTTTCTATCAGCCATCCCCACAGTATATGAGATGTCGTTGTAGGCGAGGATCAAAATAATATTTAAAAAAAACACTAATTGTAAGACGAATATATACATATGTATAACTACAGGAAACAAATATAGTACCTACCACTTAATATCTAATACCTTTAAACGAGCAATTCTTGTATATATATGTATGTGTATATATAATCTGAACTTCGGAAACGGCTCCAACGATTTTCATGAAATTTGGTACGCAGGGAGTATCGGGGGCGATAAATCAATCTAGCTAGGTTTCATTTTTAGAAAACGTCGTTTTATCCGCGTTTTAAGCCGAGCAAAGCTCGGTCATCCAGATACTTAATAATTAAATAATAAACCATAATCAATTATACATATTATTATGTATAAATATATATACCTAAATTAATAAAAATGTTTATATCTTTGTTTGATGAAGACTCGATTGTCTAGGTTGTAATGTGTTCGGGTTGAAAGGGTATTGCAGCTAGCGAAATAACGGGGCTGTTGAGTTTAGCCATCGAAAGTCTCAAAGTAATGAGCGCCAAAGCGGCGATGCCCTGGACTTAGCTACTCAAAGTTCTGTGTATCGCTGCAATGGTCATAGACATGCGTTATCTCTTACCATCCGGAGAGCGCCACGATCGTCTCATTACTTTTACATTAAAAAACACATGTTTTGATGACCTGCTTACAAGTAAATACTAACCAAAACATATCATCAGACCAGACCAAACCACAACACAGTCCAATTTGAAAAAATATACAACCGTGAAAAAAAATCAACAATAGCACCAGCAGATGCTCCCCAAAAGTCCGAACAATTAATTTTATATAAAGCAACGTCTCTATTAAAGGAAACCATTTCTCTGAAGATTTGACGTGTTATAAATTTTTGGATGGTTTTTGTGAGACTGGCCTGCGGAGGCATATGTCGCGATGTAGTGTTAAAACAGAGTATTAACTTCAACTTAACAAATATTTTTTTAATGTTTGATAGGCTAGTTGTTTTTAAGTGACGGTGTGGGGTAGTAGCTAGACAGTCGAGTAAGTACACTACCACCATGCTATGGTTTCCTGACAATGTTTTCCTTCATCGACAGCTCAAGCTCATTCTTGGGACTTGAACCCACACCTTTTAATGTGTGAACCGACCTATATGTAGCAATAATAACGCTAACCATAGAGCTATTATTGCTACAGATAATACAGAGTAAAATATTTCATCAGTATTTAAGGTTGAATGGAGTAGGTTTTACTTATTCATCTAAATATGAATTTAGATGAATAAGACACTTCACGTCAAATCATACGCTTTCAGGAAATAGTATTCGGGCATACACATAAAACAAAACATAACCAAAAAATTGCTCTATCATAACTGTGAAAATATTTATTTCGTGTTACCTTTCACAAATACGTAGCTAAAATGATTGTGACAAAACGTTGCTGCGACAATCTCATGAATTTTGTAGTTTATTTTTGCGTAAATTATGGGGCTGCTTATGAAAACTTGGACCTCAACGATTTTAATGAATTAATCAATAAAAAAAAAATCATGTAACCATAATAATTCACTTATTTTTTATTTAATTAATATTTAAACTATTTATTATTAATTATTTATTTCGTTTCAACTTTAATGCAATGCCGCAATCCATGCTGCCAATTATAGTGAGTTTGAGCAATTACATTGTCTCTAGACTTTTAAGGTCTTAATTTAATATATTATAATTTAAAGTTTGTTTTAATTCACTAGATGTTAAGCGAATCAACATGGCAATGCTACCAGTGTCTAGAACGGAGGTGATATAGACGGTGTGTTTATTTTAAAACTTGTTTTGATAACGTCATTTTAGTGTAAATAAAAAAAAATGGTAAACCAGAAATTAAATTCAAAATAGCATCTAGCATAGAATGAGAACTGTCTCTCTAGACGCGGTTATAATCTTACTTTGTTGAATGTTACTAAAAATTTTAATTAACAAAGTTTGACACAAAAAAATCTCCCAAATGGTTTCGTAATCTATTTAAATATTTTCAACAGATGCATTTGTCATAATCATAGAACTTTAGTCACTGTATATGAAGATACTGCGGCAAGTAATCGCCGCATCTCGAACCATGTATTATTCAGTCGCAGTCCAGCTCGGTGGCTTGACGGACGTGTTTAGTAACAGAATAAAGTTTGTCTTCGGCGTGAAGCTTAGTGTTCGCGGCAACTTACAAGTGAGACAAAAAATATACGAGAGTGGCTAGGAAGTTCGTGAGTTTAGTGTAAGTGTAGAAATTAGGTTGAATATGATGGAAATTTTAGTGAATTTGGATTGGAAATACCACGTTATGTGTTAGTTGAAGTTTTATAAAATCTGGTAAGTAATTATTTTACAAGAGCTACTTGTATCGTAAGGGCAGAGTAAATTCTAAAAACTATATCTTTGAAATTTTCAGTCTGAATACTTTTTTACTATGTTTATAAACTGCACTGCGCTGTACTTTTTAGAAGTTATTTTTTTATATTTAGGTACCTCTTTCTAAGTGATGTAAGACCTTTTAACGACCGATTATAAGTACGGGCCCACATTAACTAACTATATTAAATTTATGTAAATAAATAGGAACATTAATTTAGACATTAATTGAAAGATCAAAGTCCAGTTTTGGTTAAGTCCAATCATATCCAGTCGTAAAATAGTGGCGATTTTACTATACCTAAGCTTCGATAGAGTTTTAGAAGCAACACGAAAAGTCAAGTTTCACCACATTATTTCACTTTCCCACAGTCGCGCTTGTAATTCGGCACTTTATGAATAAAACACCACTTATTCTTATACATCATCATCATCATCATTTCAGCCGTAGTATATCCGCTGCTGGAAATAGTCCTCCCCCATTGACTTCCATAAAGATCGGTTGGAAGCGGCTCGCATCCAGCGCGTTCCTGCGGTCTATTAGGTCGTCTGTCCACCTTGTGGGTGGACGTCCTACGCTGCGCTTGCTGGTCCGTGGTCTCCACTCCAGAACTTTGCAGCCCCATCGGCCATCAGTTCTACGTGCTATGTGCCCTGCCCACTGCCACTTCAACTTGCTAATCCGTTAGGCTATGTCGGTAACTTTGGTTCATCTACGGATCTCCTCCTACTCTCTCTCTCTCTCTCTCTCTCTCTCTCTTATACATAAACGTTCGAAAAAACACTAGTTTTGGAAAAAACACAATGGGGCGACACGACTCTTTCTGCGTTCCCGCCAAAACTCTGCCATAAATGAGAATTTTCCAAATCTACAGATAAACAAGTTCCAAGACCAAGTTTTTTTAACTTGAAATAAAAATGTCATACATATCGCACACTTGTGACAGATGGTCAAATGTACCGAACCTACCCCACATTTGTATTTCCATTGTGATCCGATATTTTATTTTCGTGCTGTACAAAATCAACAAATATAGTAGCACGACCCTGGCATATAAACTAACACCTTATTACTGAAGGAGTAGAGTCGGAAATACTTTTTTTTTTTAATATAAAGGATGCCGAATGTTGAGATCAATGTTAATAACGCTCGGTCATAATAAAGAGATTTGTTTTTTTTTTTATACCTTTGCAATATTGTGTAGACTTTCGATTGTATTAATTTGTTTCGAGGCTGCTTAATCTCTGGGGTGAAATAATTGAATTATTTATAATAATTGTAATAAGAGTTGTGAGAATGATAACGTAACACTTGAATTAAATCTTATGTTAATAAATATTTTTTGTATTATTGTAATCCTCGGTATTTATTACGGTCATTTGTTAATAATAAATATAGGGTAATTATTCAGAAAAGTAACATAATTATAAAAAAGGGATTGTCTTTTTTTATTTTAGATAAGTTGAGTGTTTGACAACAGCTCACATGTTAAGTGATGGTGTGGTCGAAGATGGTTAAGCACACCTAGCCTGTAATAGAACTGGCTCTCAAGTGAGGCTACCGTAACCGTTAGGTGCTTGATGGCAGATTTTCAAATTGAGGGTAGTAGCTAGCCAACTGAGTCCCAGAAAATATCCAACCGCCATGCTATGGTTTCCTCAAGATGTTTTCTTTCACCAGCAGCTTAAGTCAGCTTAAGCTCATTGTTAGAGTTTGAACCCACGTTCTTCGGCGTGTGAACCGACCGCACTAACGCAGATTTATTTGTCCAACAAATATTGTTATCAGAAAAAGTAGTCACCACTATTTCATTGCGCTATAAAGTTCAGGGACTTCTAACATCACATGGCGCTAAACATTATTGTTTTAGGTCCCATGGCGCCACACATATGTCACAGAATAAAATAAACAGAGACAAAACTTTACGACAAAACATTTGAAGTCACTACACAGACGCAAAAAGTTGATAATGATTTCATTAGCCTACTTATCTATATTAATATGTCCACTTTTATCCATTACACTGCTAATTAGGTACATTTACACAAATGTGAATATATGTCTGTATATGCTACAGACATATATTTACATATTATATACAATTATTCTTAAATCAAAATTTGTCATTTTTATTTGAACTCAATAGGGTAATGAAGAGAAGAATATAACATAAAATCGTCAAAATTAATATAATTGCTTCTCTAATTCAAACTTTTAAATATTTTATACTTACACAAAAACGTAATTACCTAAATAAGCAAATTAACTCTCAATTTTTTTTTTTTGTTATAATGCTTTTTTATAAATCCATTGAGAACATAGTAACTAAAAAAAGTGTTGTTACAAAAACTTTTATATTAAAACAAGTTGTTGCAAAAATTTAATCCAATCCATCTAATGTCTCAAAGTTATGAGCGCCAAATCAGCGATGCCATGGACTTTGTTTTGTTACTCAAGGTTCTGTATATCGCTGTATATAGGTTTTATACATAATTATATTTTTTTTAATACTGATTAGGTGAAACTTAGCTGGCAATGACTGATATTGCAATATAAATAACTAGCGACCCGCCCCGGCTTCGCACAAGTAGTAAGAATGGGTATAGTAAAGGTAGAAATATGCCACTCGAACTTTTTTGTAGATCTATAAAAGAGGTATATCCCACCATACATTGTATTGTTATTTCTCAAAGGAATTAGGCAGCGTTTTCAATGAAAGCTCCCAGGTGGCTTGACTCTTTAAGACACTTTAAACAACTATCATCATATTTCAACCAATTTACACAAATCCTTGCAATATTACATACTTAAACCTTTCTCATGAATCACTCTATCTATTGGCGAAAGTACAATGATAATCCGTTCAATAGTTTTCAAGTTCATCGCGAACAGACAGAGACAGACAAACGCGGCGGACGACTTTGTTTTATAATATGTAGTGATGACTATCTGCTTCTTTATTAGTCTGAGCTAAAGGTCATTGCGTTTACGATACAAAAACCCTATGAAGAAGGGAATAGTATAAATGTACCCCAACAAAATAGTAAAGTTTGTTAAACACTTGTCAGAATGACTGTTAGAAAACGACTGCTACTGAAAGATATCTTTATGATTCCTTTGAAAGGTTAAGGGTTGGAATAACATTATTTTTTTATCGGAATAATTAGATAAAAATATATATTTTTTTTTGTAAAAAGTTATGTGACAAACGGAAAGCTCTCCCGATTGTAAGATATAACGCCTGTCCATTACCATTGCAGCGATACACTGAACTTTGCGTAGCAAAACAAAGTCGCTGCTTTGCCGCTCATTACTTTGAGACTTACGATTGTTAGTCTCAACAGCCCAGTAATTTCGATAGCTGCAGTACCCTTCAATCCGGAACACAGTAATGTTTACACACTACTGCTTGGCGGCAGAATGTCTGGTACTGCGGTGGTACCTACCTAGATGACCTCCTACGGAGATATACCACCAAGTAATATCACATAAATGTTGTAAAATATATAAATGTAAATAAATAAGTATCGTAGGACATTACACTTAGCGCCATATGACCTCGTATTAAGCAAAGTCAGAAAACTGTTTTTTTTTGTTAATTCATATAATCGATGCTGTACACCCAGACAAAGAACAATTATTTGCTTATACCACAAAATGTGTGTCCTGTTTGGAAATCGAAACGACAAATGTTTGTAAAAGGAACAATTTCATAGTTTTGGCAATAATCTTTATTTGATTATAGAAGTTTTGTAAAGATTATTATAGTCTGTCAAATGAAGACAATTCATTGGGACATATTTTGTGTCTATATTTTTATTTTATTCTTTAGGAAGCATTTTATATTTTACAAAAGTCTGTCAAACAAATACAATTCATTGTCCAGCTATAAAGCGTTGTTATTATCAAACAACGATTTTATGATAAAGATAAAATGAATGATTTCGTGCACAATGAAAGTTCAAAATTGAAAATGCCACTGGTGATCTCCGGACACTAGTAAAAATATCATAAAAATACCAACAGTATGAATAAAAATGGTTAATTTATCCTCACGACGCATCAGATGCGGCGTCGGTCCCATTGTATGACATCATTGTCCGTACACAACGAGAAACGATTGCTACATTACACAAAGTAGTCAAACACATAATGTCATAAAACACAAGTTTTATCGAAACTTTCGATTTTCATACACAATTACTGTGAAAGCAATGCGATGTCAATTTTTAAAATAATAGCAGTAAATAGATATACCATTAAAGTTGAGCCGTAAAACCTTTACAGTCATGATATCGAACATTAAAATTCACTTCGATGTAAGTTTTACGTAAGGCTAAGTGAAATAGGTCATCAACACCTAAAACTTCATTTTGTCGAAACCAATGAACCGTTTACACAAAGGTATCTTTACACAAAATCATTTTCATTGGAAACGCAATTAACCTTGAGTCGGGATTTTACCTGAGTGTAAAAAATACAAGAAAAAAGGTGACAATACTCACAGGAGGGTGAAATAGTAAGACATCTCAATTTATGAAGTCGACTTTACAACCTCTTGAGTTCTAAAGGAATCAATTTGTTCCTGGAAACTCTCGAAAGCGAAGCGACAAGAGCCCGTAACTCGATTATTATCAAACGTTCTATATTTATGTCTCCATCACAGCTTTTGTGTTTGCCGTCTTCAAATATATCTATGAGTATAATTTGGTGGAATTTCTAGATTGTATCTGGTGCTGTACGGCTCATTGGTGACCATTCTCCGTGTCACATTCTCGCATTTGTATTTCAACTATAATTCACATTATCTTCCATCTAGACAGGTTCAGGCGCATATAGCTTGACAACTCATTCTTTACCCAATTTTCAAGTTCACAAAGTGTGAACAGTAAAGTATAAATTACTCGGTAGAGACAGAAAATTTTCATCATTTCGGATACTTCTTAGAAACTGATGCCTATCTGCTTTTTCGCTTTGTATTGGTACCGCTAACGAAGGTTGGTTACCTGTTGTATTTTTTGTCGTATCCTTCAACATGTCATTGAGTACCCACATGTCGTCATGTGTGAGAGAGACGGTAGGTTATCAATGGCTACCGATCGCTGTCAACAGGAGTTTTGTTACTGACAATAAATTTTTCATTGTCATTGAACAATTTATCTGTTACAGCCACATTGACAGGGCTCTTTTATGATACCGCATCAACAAATTTAGCGTATTCAGGTCAATTGTGTGACATTTCAATACATCTATCACCATTAATACTGTTAGTAACCAAATATAGTTGTTTATAATCTAAATAACCTATTTTAAAGAAACTAACATATCTAAATTTACTAAAACGTTGTAGGCCTTTCTAATAAATAGATTGCAATAAACACAACAGCAACTTTTTTAGTAATTTTAGGTTTGTCAATTGTCCAAAATTGGAACTAATTCAGGTCTATTACGTTTATTTACCAATATTTTTAGAACTTAATAACGTTACAACCTCTCCTGTCTGTTCTTAACATGCAACGTGTTTTCTATTTTTGGTTACCTTGAAGAGATCACTTTTAGCGATAAGGCCGCCTCTTGTGACATGAGCTCATTCAATTTTTTTTGTTTTCTGTATATTTTTTATATTTCTGGTGTGCATAATTACGAGTTTCTATCTATCTATCTATTAATGTAAATGGTGCATAGAAAATATAAAAAGGTGCAATAATAAATGCTATCTCTCTAATCCGGCTCCCGACCGTTGTTAAAATAACCCCGACACATATGTCGCTCGAGTTAACGCTCTTTTGTAAACCGTATCAAAATTAAGATAATGGATAATGTCCGACGAAATTTCTACTTTATTATTAGCCTTGTACCTCTACAGCTGTTGTGTTTTGTTATTTTTTGTAGAAGAGTGGGCAGTGACCGACCGTTATAGATTGCTGCGGTCCCATAACAGGTAATGAGCTTAGAAATTGGTAATGACTATATAAGCTCGATACGTGAACGCACGCCTAATGTAATTTCGAATTATGGCTTCATATCCTTCACCTAGTTTATGATTCGGAACGAGATTAAATATAATTTGTTAACTGCTTTTATTTTAGATATATACAGTTATATTGTACATATTCAAGAGATATATGTATTTTAGTGTATTGCCGCATAAAAGTTGTTTTGGTTATAATAATGATGAAGCTTTAATTCAATTTAAATATTTGTCTGTTATCTACGTTTATATGCATTTATATAAATATTAATCTAAGCACAACGAGATGAGTGAGAAGAAGATGTTAAACACATGTGGTTATTTTAATTAGATATTTTTAACTTATTTAGATTTTAAGTTTAAGTCGTTTTAAAGAATATTTCGTATAGGTATTTAAAAATGTCAAGTTAGATAAATATTTAAATTAAATTATATCCACGTCATTGTCGTAACCAAATCGACTTATAAGCGGAAATACACTAAAATATATCTCTTGAATACTCAAAAAGAAGTTTCGCAAAATAACGCTTGAATCAATCAATTATTTAATATTGTATATGACAACACCTATACAAACATAGGTCGAAATCCTTTAATTTTTATTATTATTTCCTGTACCTAGTTAGTTCAATATTTCTCAAGAACACTTATTGGTTTTTTATTGAATAAACTTCATATAACTTTTGTATCGTACATAAATAGATCTTTAGATGGAATAGAAACAAATGTTTATTTTAGCAACATTCCCTATTCTAAATAGGTAAATGTTTATCAATAAAATTAACTTCTAGAGTCATATTTTTATCAAAAACGTGTTCAAATTATTTGCAAATAATAGTCGGGAATTTTCATTACAGTTTTAACATTTGTTTGTTTATACTATAGGTACACAGTTTTGTATTTCTATGCTGTCCAAAACTTCATTTGCAAGCGTTGGCTCACATAGGATTCCATTTGTTTAATTGAGCAACCAAATATTTGGCCCGATTCTGTCGATGTCGTTAGTTGTTCTCGTTTAGTCAATACGTCCACTAATAAAGGACAATATGACGCTTTGTTATCGGAAAAATAACAGACAATATTGTGGCTTATTTCCTTTGTTTAGAAGCTAATACTGTTTCCGTTGGTGCAAATAGTTGTTGGTAGAATTGGGCGGTGCAATTGACAGGGTGTAATCAATGGAATAAAAGTCCAATATTGTTGCTAATTTTACCTCTCACGCATCGACAATTAGTGTGTACATACATGACGATTTAATTTTATCTAATGCATATTATCTTAGTATAACTATTGGATTGTCGGTGTTCTAATTTCGGTATATTTCTTTCAGTTATTCAAACAGAAAGTTTGACGGTATCACAAGTAGAATATTTAACATCTTTGGTATTTCACAAGATGTAAACTTTTTATTGTCCCGCTTTATGACTGGCATGGTTCAAGGATTGCAGTGGCTTTTATGTGATCGAAGTCTTCTGTCTGTCGACCATTATTTTTGCAAGAGAAAATACACTAAAGGCATCTCTTTGTTATTACTGGGTAACTAAATTGTATTCTTCAAAATTATTTACAATTTATACGTATAAAATGTCTTGTTGTTAAATTAAATCTAAAATAGAACTAGTTTATAGGATTAACGAATGGAGTGTTTCAAATTGATTGATATTCCGTTTTGGTCCAGTTTCGTCACAATTAGCTTGTTTTAGAACGATAGGTCTTCCAAAGTCACCGAAAGCGCGTGATTCTCTCCAAACCGACAATAAATCGTGTGTAAATGGACGACCAGTTTCACAATAAATATCCGATCTAACACCGTCTTCCTGCCCACGCTCATAATTTACAGAGAATTATTGGTATAAATTAAATAAACATCTCAAGTGAGACATTTACAACAAATACCTAAGTCACTGCAAAAGTATAAATAGAAAATCTCTTAAAACTAGATATTGCTGAAGTTAATTGCAAAAGATACCAAATTTTCAAAGAAATTCAAATTTGAATTAAATTTAATCAAGACTTTCAATGTCCCTAATAAACTAAGATTAATCGTATATTTTGCAGTAATTTAAAAGTAAAATTACATTTAGTGTTTGATTATTGCGGTTGTAAACCTTTCAATAGCTTCGGAGTGGGTGTTAAATCTTTTTCTGATACTCTTACGTCTAAACGAGCATGGTCGTGATAAAAAGCGAGATTTTATGATACGGGAATATTTAAAACATTGTTCATCTTGGGTGGCCTTAACTGGCCCGACGTGATTCCTTGGTCTAATAAACACTTGATGTGTGTTTTTCTTTCTGTGTTTATTTTCTAATGATAGACAGAAAATCTGTTTGGGCTCGTGTTTTGTTAACATTATTTGAATCGTCAAAGCGTTTTCAACTGGCTTTATAAAAATATTTGACTGTAGAGTGTCTCTTTGGACAAGAGTCGACGATTCATTTTTTTCATCGTGTAGATGTAATATTTCATTTTCGAGACATCTGTCAGGTGGAACAAGATTAAGTTTGTTGCCGTCACTGATATTAATTTCCCTTTGCTCTCGTTTATTGACTGCGATTGGATTATTTTCGTCGCAACTTTTCACGTCCCCAAGAGGTATAAATTGAGATTTGTTTGGAGCATTTTATTCTAATCGAGCTATTTGTTTTGGAATAGTATACCAGAAACAACAGAGCTACCGAAAAATATAGCGAAATATTTTTGTTTTTATTTTTCAAATTTGGAAAACATTACTTTTTTGTAATTTTATCTCTTATCTATGTATATGTATCTAATACCTTTAAACGAGCAATTCTTCGGAAACTGCTCCAACGATTTTAGTATGCAGGGGGTTTCGGGGGCGATAAATCGATCTGGCTAGGTTTCATATATAGGTATATAGGTATAGGTTTCATATGTTTGTTCTGTGTCTGGGTGTTCTGTATGTATTATAAGTATGTATTTACAAAAAAAATAGTATTTATGTATTCTATCAGTTATCTGACTTCCATCACACAAGCTCTGCTTAGTTTGGGGTCAGATGGCGCTGTGTGTAATGTGTCCTACAATATTTATTTATTTATAAAATGAAAAAAATCCAGGTACTATCTATAAAAGAAGAAACGGACACTTTCAATTCACTGACTGATCGACCAACGCACAGCTGAAACCTCTGGGTTTAGAAGCATGAAATTTTGCACAAATGTTCCTTAGGTAACATAAATAAGCACTAAGATTTTTTTTTATTCCTCCCCTAAAATGGTGCAAAATAGGGGTTAGAAATTTATATGAAACTTTGTTATTTTTGGTAGTACCAGTTTCAAACTCACAGTAAATACTCTTATTGTTAGTTAAAAGTAATAAAAAACGTTGTTTCTAATTTTTCAAAATTACCCCATACAAAGGGGCGTAGGTTTGTATGGGGAACTTTTTTTTTAACTTATCGATTCCAAACTCTCAGTATAATTATATTCTCTATCCAAAATTATAATAATTAGAAATAGGTATACTCTTCGATGTCTGACCACTACGTGGACGAAGTCGCGGGCAAAAGCTAATTAACTATAAAAGAAGAATAATACTTATTACTTAAAACTTTCGATATTATGTTTTATTCTAATTTTGTATGTACATTCTACAATAAAGATTTCTCTATCTATCTCCCTATATTTATACAGTGCCTACACCACTGCTTGGCTCAAAATCAATATTTTTTAGTCAGTGATTTCGAAAGTTCATTATTTCTCGGTCCTTATCAATAACGAAGGTGTTTTGATGCATTCAAATGAGATAAATTATCGACATTAGTCATTTGTTATTTCATGGCTTGTGTTTATTTGTTTTTAGATTTATCACTTGTCAAGGTGTTAATCAAACAAGTTGTTATAATCTGTGTATGAAATGGAGCTAGCAATGAACAACAACTTATTTTTAAAGTTATTAGTTATTTTTTTAAATATCGGTAGACATTTTACACATTTTTTTCTAGACCTAAACTAAACAAAGCTATGGGAACCAGATTGATAGGATACTTATATATATCCTTTTTTTGTAAATTAATATACACATGAGTGTACTCTATGGAGTGGAGACGTGGACAATCCGAGCAAGACAGAGACAGAGGATAGATGCATTCAAAATATGGTGTTAGAGGCAAATGCTACGGATATCATGAACGGCCAAACGCACAAATGTATCTATTCTCTCCCAACTGTCCACCATATGACTACAGCGATTACTGTCATATTTCGGCCATATAATATGAAGAGGCAAGGGATGGCAGCTTTGAAATGCTGGTTATTGTTGGCAAAGCCGTAGGAAAGAGAACACGAGGCCGGTCGCCAAGAAGATGGTCTGACCAAAAGTCTGAAAGAAGCCACCTCCTCTTCTAAATTCTACCAGAGTATATCTATTCGGAGTCGATGGAGGCAGATTGCCCGTCTAAGAGGTTCCAGTGACCACGATCCTAAGAAATGAGGGACCGATTGAAGAGAACATACATGAATACCCATACCTAGCACAAACATCTATATGGTTATCACTTCAAAATGTATCCCGGGCTTTAGTGATTTTTCACACCTTAATAGACTATTAGACAGATTTTACTTATATTCTTATCGTTCCCTTTTCTATTGCAAATAAATTGACCACAAAATCATTTATACCCAATTCATTTGTTAGGACGTATTTATTCAGTTTTATCGTGTCGTTTTTAGGGATATTTGTTTTCCATAGCGGTGGTTCTTTTGCACAAAAACTGTCAGGAGGAAGGCAGCCCGAATGTCATACATCTTGATCTTACCACACCGTTTTTGGTCACACTTGTCATTCTACAAAAACTGTTCACTGTTCACTCGATCCCTGTTTTTGTTTCTGACAAGTCACTCCCCACTTAAGTACACCCTGAATAATCACATAATTACTTGTCTCGTCGCTGTTGTGTATTTATGGCGAAGAAACTTTTCCAAAATTCGAAGAGACAATTAAAAGTACCTAATTGACGTACTTGGTTAAGAAGTTAGTTTAAATGGTTAATTAAAACATAAATCAGAGGTCTGCGATTGCGTTACGGAGAAATTAAAGAAAAAGTTGGAGTAATTGGCTCTTATCCGAGACGGAGGATCTTTGGGGGAACTGAATGTTCGATAGTGATGTGACAAATGGTTTAGCCGATTAAAGGTCAATAAAGATGTTATTGTTTTTAACTCTAAGCAAAATAATGCAGATAAAACAGTTTGTTATTGCATAATACGATGAATGTTCTATAGGTCCCCAATTTTTTTGTTTAGTAGACCACGAAGGGCGTTGGTTCAAACCCCAACAAGCTTGAGCTTCTGGTAGAAGAAAACATCGTGAGGAAACCATAGCATGGTGGTAGAGTATTTTCTAGTACCCTACTGGCTAGCTACCACCCCCAAGTTGACAATCTGTCGCACTCAACAGTGTGTTCAGACAGCCTCGCTTAGGAGCCAGTTTTATTCCAGGCTGGGTGTGCTTTGCCATCATCGACCACACCGTCACCTAACATCAGGTGAGCTATGGTCAAACACCTAACAAAAAAAAATATTTAACAGTTAAAATAGAAAAAAATCTTGTTTGTACATAAATTGAATCTGGTCCAAAGAATTTAAATGAGTCATCACCATCTGCCACGTTACAAGCAAGCCGGCAACCGGATATCTCTCCAGTATCTCTACTTTTCATAATCTTACCAGGAATATGTCAAGGGACGAAACAGCGAAATGAACTGTCAACTGGGACGTCCAAATCCAATTTATTGTTCGGCTTACAAATGCGAGGATTCAAATTAACCTTGCCTGTCTTTCCTTTTTGCGGGCTGTCGTTAGGGCTGTCAGTGTCAAGTTTTTTAAACGTCTAAATAACAATCAAAGTTGTGGCGGGAATGCGGACAAAAATCATGTCCTTGCATTGTACTTACAATTTTCGAAAACATGCCTTTTATCAAGTGTAAAATTATACAATATAGTGTATAATTATATGTAAAATTATACAATATAGTGTATAATTTTATTTAGGAATGAAAAAGGGGAAATATGGCTTTTGTCCAGCAGTGGGAGAAGATGAGCCGAAATTAAAAAAAAAATGTTTTTGTTTTATCTGTTTTCTTGTCTTTGTGTTGCAATATGTAAATTTTATATACATATAATATATATGTACATGTATGTAATTGTCTAGTAAATATTTGTTATAAGAAAGAGCCTGGATCCCACGACACAGGTCACCTAAGTGTGGGATCCAGGACATATCGATATAATATTATACGTATATATAGTGATTGTTGTTGTATCGTTTATGTCAAATAATTTTGAGTTTGAATTTGTCTTATTCTGGAGCATCCGACATAATTAAACGTGAATAATCACGCACGAATAAAACAAAAATAGGTCAAAAACCACGTCAGTTTCCATAGTAAAGTGGTGTTGTAATCATAATATGCCGAGTTATAGGCACGTGTGTGTAAGTGATTTAATGTGGTGATGTATCACGTGTTTTTGTGTTGTTTCCAAAATCACGAAGAAGTTTGTGGTTAAGTCATTACTACTTTTCTAGGACATTGACTGGACTTGGCTGGCATTCAGACTTATTACATTTGGCACATGAATACATCGAAATACTTGATGCTGGCAAAATACACAAAGTGCGTTTCAAAAAAAAAAAAAAGTTTATCATGATCCGCTAAATCGAGTACCTACATTCGTTTGTAAGTTATTAGATTGATCAGTAGTTAGAAGTGAAGATTTTTTTTAATTTTTCTTTCCTGTGACAATTTTAATGGATTATTTCTATTTTTATTTGTTTCTAGAATTATTATAGAAATAATAAATAATATTTAGTAAGTATGCGCGTATTTTTATATTAAAATCCGAAGTAAGTATTATGTATATTTTAAACTTCAAAAGTGTAAAAGACGAAGAACACAGCATGATATCAATTAATTTTGTGATAGAAGCAGCCCTACTCATCAGTATCGTGTACAATTTTCTAGGCTTCTGTGCTATGATACCAGCTATTAAGATTCATTTTTACTTGCGCACCGTAATTAATAATATCTGAGATGACTTTTGTTATTAAATGGAGACTTTCTCATTTTCCTTCTGAGTTTTTCCGTTGATACTAAACTGTATGATTCAAACAAGTGAAATATTTAGAATCAAAATCATTCTAGAAGTATACATAATATGGCTTGTATTGATTACTTGCGATCGTCACCTGTAACCACTAGTTGTCAATTATTAAGACTATTTAATTGTCATAAAAGTTATAGCAAAATAATCAATACTTAATTAATATTAAAACAAAAACCAACATAAAATATTTTTATACCGTAATGCCACATTGTTTTCTAGAAGTTAATCAAATTTATGAGTTAGGAGAAATTTGATATCACTTACTTTTCTATATTACTTCTTCTTCTTCATGTTCTGGACTTTTGAAGGTCGTGCTCGTCTTGTAATGTCGACACTGAGGCGTTCACCAGCTACTTCCACACCACTGTCTTCGGCTTGTCTCAGGGCAGTAGGTAGTGAATTTTAATAATTTAAATCACTGTTCTAAGATAAAGATTATTATCTGTTCAAATTCACAAGCTTCCATCCAGGCTTAATTCCAAATTGATATTTATTAGTAGTCTCAGTGTCTAATAAAACTTCAATTAAGTCCAAATCCAAACAAAAAACGTTAAAGACTTAACTGCTACAAGTTGTCGATCACTTAAATTTAACGCATCTAATTCCCCCACTGACACCCTCGCCAATTCAGAGATACTTTCACAAAGAGAAAGAACAAAAACACCTAATCAATCAATTGTAATCCCTACTAAAGAAATCACACTGGAAGTAGAAGGAATTGCGTTGACAAACGACACAGTAATTGTTCCGGATAATAGGGTGAAGAAGACGGTAGAAAAAACGGATCGGCTCAAACATTTGCGAGTTGCGATTGATGGGGCTGAAGACAGATGGAAAAGACCTGTAGAGATTTTGATTGTGGAAAGTGAAGTCAAGATAAGCGAGCTTGGAGCTTTATCATTAAATATACAAAAGAGCAATTTTTAAATAAAAAAATATATAAGTTAACGATGTACATAAATAAGATAAAAAGCAATAAAACGAACGAACTGCTTA
Organism: Biston stratarius; assembly: GCA_950106695.1. Classification (NCBI taxonomy): domain Eukaryota; kingdom Metazoa; phylum Arthropoda; class Insecta; order Lepidoptera; family Geometridae; genus Biston; species Biston stratarius. The sequence goes on along the minus strand of OX467108.1, from coordinate 21,271,674 downwards.
TAACAGAATTCACCATAATTATGCGATTTTTTTGTTATCGAATGTCAAGTCAGATAAAATATATTCTATATTCAGAATCCGTTTGATTTATTATTATGGAAGGTCATTGAGCTTTCTATGAATTTGATTGACGTGTCGTCGAGTTTTATGCTTATTATTGACTAAAAATTATAAAATTGTTTAGTTACTAAATATAATGACTAACTAAATTTTAACATTCTTTATTAATATTATTGCAGACTTTATGATATTATACAAATTATTAAATGATTTAGAATATAGGTAATATGGCTTACCGGTAACACCGATTTTTATCCAGGTAACCTTTGAACTGACAACTCAGGGTAGAATGATGGCAAAACGAATACAATTGGCAGTTTAAGAAAGCGAGTATAAAAAAAATAAAACATGATAATATATTAAATAAATAAAATAATAAATGAAGCTAAGGATTGATTTCCTTGTTCAATTCTGGCTAAGTGATCAGAGTTGTCAATATAAATGCGGAGACATAAAGTGGCTTCATTAAATGAAAATAAAAGCAGCTGCAAAAAATGTGAAGCCCAGATTACGCATAATTTCAATGAGATGCGGACAGGACGATGCATTCGGAAAGCAACTTGCCGACCATTAATTTTATTCAACCTCAAGGCAGGTGCACCTTGAATCAAAACTCTGTGGAGGTCCCGAATTTCCCGCGAAAAACTCGCAAGATTTACGACCGCAACCCGCGATCTTTGGGTGGAAAAAGCAGCGCTTTTAACGCTTTAGGAGCTGAAATGTGGGTTTTAGCGAGATCCAGCCAATTCAAATTTTCGGTAAATTTTACTTCGATCTCTTTATAGGAGTTTTAAGGTTCTTCGCTTTGACGTCTGATGGGTTATGGGTTACTGTTTCTGTTTGACTTCTTTTATGGAAGCAATTTACGATCTTTTTATGTTTCTGGAATATTTTATCGATGAATGTCTTATCTTGGGTCAAATATTTATTTTCGAACAATCAGCGACATTTTATATTTATATCGTACAATATTTTGACTCAAGTTTACCGTACCTCAAAAGGAAAAAATTAACCCTTATAAGATCACTTAGTTGTTAGTTTGTCTCTCTATCTGTATAAGGTTAAGTCAAGCAATATCTATACGATAGGATATGGAATAGAAAAGTTATTATATATTTTATCCAAGCATCATAGATCTAAAAAGAAACAAGGAATAAAAGAAAACATTTTTTTTATTGAATACTTTTAGTTAACAAAATTTGAAAAATACGTTAGTACTTTACATTACTTATGTATTTATGATTGCAAAAACAAATTAAAAATTACCGCGGAAACAGCCAGGACTGTCATGGCGTCTCAATACGTCACGCCGTGTGAAACAATCATATCTGTTGACGAAAAGTCAACAACAGCAATGATACTTCGCACGGCGTGACGTTACATCCTCTGCTTGGTGTTCACGGTCACTGAATTCTTCGTCGACTTTATTATACAAATAAAACAGTAAATATATATAATATATATTTTTAAACTCCTTTCTGCCTAGCGATTATCCCGGCTTGAGCCGGGGTCCGCTTTCCTGCTGTGTAAACACCACTTCGCACGGTTCTGAGCATCCTGCATGGTGAGTTGGTTGGCACTCATGTCATCTCTTGCGACATCAAACCGTCACCGCTTTGGCCGGCCACGAGGTCTTGCTTCAGGGACTACAAGGTACCTGATTATGATTGATGACTCTGCCGGTCTGCGGAGTACATGGCCCATCTACCTCAATCGGCTTTCCTGCAGCTTGTCCACTACGTCTCTCACTCCAAGATTGCCGCGGATGCGCTTATTACGAATACGATCTGTACGCGTAACGCCGCATATCCACCGCAGCATCTTCATTTCAGTGACGTGAAGCTGATGGAGGTGCCGTTGTAGAACAGGCCATGTCTCGCAGCCATACATGAGCACAGGTTGGATAATACTTTTGAGCTTTGGCGGTATCTCTAAGTCACAAAGTACGCCGGTGACCTCACTCCATTTTGGCATATATTTTTAAACTATGTATATATTACGATTAATCATTAGAAACTCGAATTCATCCGTTTTATTCCTAGTGGACTCAATTAGGAGACTGCGTGGTCCCATTCCAAGCGAGGATTGTTTTTTTTTCTTGACCTTTATGTAAACAACTACATACTTATAAACATCTAGACTGTTCACATTGAAAATATACCTACGCCGACTTCATAATACGTTACCCATACTTCTACCAGAATAATCCGCTCTGACTCAACCTTATAGTAGAAAACAACATCAAGGGCCGCATAAGTATTACTAGACACGTAAGTACCTTGTATCACTCCCGAATTGGACGCCCTGCCTCCCAAGACCCCTATTCTGTTCAAACTCAATTTGGAAAACTTAAGAAAAACCGCAGTAGCGTTCATCCACAATTTATGATCCACTCGGTTTGTTTTTACAGTAATACCGACCCGTCGTCCGAACTGGAAAATCTGTAGCCATGTTTCGGAGTAAAAAATTTGCGCCTTTTTGGTGCAAAGTAAAAGCTTCTAGAGGTTACCATAAGACTTGTTGTACCTTTTTACATGACTTCCCAAAAAAGAAGAATAACGTTTTCAGTTTTCATGTATGTATGTATGTTTGTGAGTTTCTTTATTCTACCATAACTTTAAAATGCCTAAACAGATTTGAATGTATTGGGTATCATTAGAATCCTTACAACATCCCGAGTGACATTGATGATAACTTAAAAAAAAAATTTTACTTGTGTCCTTCGTGTTTTTTAGGGTTCCGTGGCTCAAAAACAAAAACGGAACCCTTATAGGATCGTTATCCGTCTGTTCTTCTATCAAGACCCATTTTCTCAGAAACGCGTGGAGGTATCAAGCTGAAATTCATATCAAATACTCAGGTCTACAGTAGACGTTGGAGCTGTGAAAAAATCAAACTAAGCCAACGCAATCAAAAGATACAGCCGTTTATGCTGCAAATTTTCGACACTCGCAAGGGAATCAAAACCTACAGGGTACTTCCCGTGAACTCAGAATCTTGAAATTTGGTACGAAGGAACGTCTTATAGCACAGATAAAAATAAAAATTGCGAAGCATAAATTACCATTAAAAAAAAAACATAACTTTTACTTGTATACTTGTCTACAGGTTTGTACGGAACCCTCGGTGCGCGAATCCAACTCGCACTTGGCCGGTTTTTTTCTTTCTAAGTTAAGCTTGTTTTTTGTCTTTGGCTAGGCACGTAACTAAGTTTTCCAACAGTTTCTCTTGGGAACCAGTTACCGTTACAGGCTAGATGTATTTACCATCTTTGTCCACATCGGCGCTTCACTTCAGTAGCTTGTCAACTATGATAAAAAAAAAAATATTCGTTGTGTTCGCCATTGATAAAATAATACGTAACAGAATCAGTATGTACCTACCTCAATGTATTGTTGTATTTTTGGAATGTTGTTCCAAAAAACAACTTTCATCGATATAGCTTTTGCAACGAGAACAACTTTCAATATTTAAAAAAGTTTTGATACCTAACCGTAATATAAAAACGGACAGTGATTCTAAAAAGGGTTTTAGTTCCGTACAGAATTCTGAAACACATAAGACTGTATTTTTTTTTAATATACCTGACAGGCTTTGTGTTTGACCACAACTCACCTGATGTTAAGTGACTGTGTGGTCGAAGATGGTAAAGCACACCTAGCCTGGAATAGAACTAGCTCTCAAGTGAGGCTGCCGGAATATATCGTTAGATGCTTAGCGGCAGATTTTCAACTTGAAGGTCGTAGCTAGCGATCCGAGTACTAGAAAGTACGCTACCACCATGCTATGGTTTTCTCACGATGTTTTCCTTCACCGGCAGCTCAAGCTCATTGTTGGGGTTTGAACCCACGCCCTTCGGCATACGAACCGACCGCGCTAACCACTGAGCTATCATCGCTACAAAAAGCTTAGCTCTCATAAGCTCTTTAATACTCATCTATACATATACATGTGCCGTGGTGTTGCCGGCGTAAGAATAGTACTCCACCCTCTCTACCCGTGGTTGCCGTAATAGTCGGCTAAGGGATGTAATCCGGAAGATGGGCAGCAGCGTCTTCCTTGAACAATCACACCTAACTGCGCTCGCCAACCCGCCTGCCAAGCGTGGCGAGTATTGGCAAAACACCCCCAGGAGGAGGCCTACGTCCAGCAGTGGACGTCCTATGGCTGATGATGATACATATGCTGAGACTTTATGTCTGTACGTACAAATATGCCCCAAAGTTTCGTTTGAACCATTTATTTCATGAATTAAGGCTTCAATTTTGTTTCACAGGTTTCCCGTACAAATAGAATATTAAATTAAAAATCTTTTTCATAGAAATCAAAACCAATTTTATTTAACATGTATTTTTTTTTTTATCTCTGGCAGGCTAGTTGTTTTACCACAACTCACCTGATGTTAAGTGACGGTGTGGTCGAAGATGGTAAAGCACACCTAGCCTGGAATGGAACTGGCTCTCAAGTGAGGATGTTGGAACACACCGTTAGATGCTTGGTGACAGATTTTCAATTTGATGGTGGTAGCTAGCCAGTTGAGTACTAGAAAGTACCCTACCACCACGCTATGGTTTCCTCACGATGTTTTCCTTCACCGGCAGCTCAAGCTCATTGTTGGGGGAACCCACGCCCTTCGGCATGCGAACCGACCGCGCTAACCACTGAGCTATCATCGCTACAAAATTTGATTTGCTATTTGATACAGTTCCGCACATTAAAAGGAAAATGATTTGAATTATCAGTATTTTTTTTCTGTTTTTATCCTTTCCTTTTTTCATGCTTTAGTAATGAGATGAACGAGACGTTCTCCTGATGGTAAGAGATAACGCCTGTCCATGACCATTGTTGCGATGGACAGAACTTTGAATAACATAACATGGTCTAGGGCATCGCTGCTTTAGCGCTCATTACTTTAAGACATTAGATGGTTGCAGTACCATTCATTCGAAACACAGTAATCTTTACACACTACTGCTTGGTGACAGAATATCTGGTACTGCGGTGGTATCTACCTAGATAACCTCCTGCTAAGGAGATCCACCATAGAGTAAATTTTCCTATACTGCCAATTAAATCACACTAATGCGGGCGTCAGGGCGTGGGTTCAAACCCCAACTATAAGCTACCGACAAAAGAAAATATCGCGAGGAAACCATAGCATGGTGGTAGGGTATTTTCTAGTAGGTATATGTCTATGGCTAGCTACTACCCTCAAGTTAAAAATCTGTCGCCAAGCATACCTAACGGTGTATTCTGACAGCCTCACTTGAGAGCATGTTCCATTCCAGGCTAGCCGTGCTTTACAATCTTCGACCACACCGTCACTTAACATCAGGTGAGATGTGGTCAAACACCTAGCTTATCAAATATAAAAAGAAAATCTATGCTTAAAATTGTTTGCCAAGTACTTACCGACGTTAAATTTCACACACAAAAATGAGACAGGTTACTTTAAGCATAGATTAAAATTTAAGTAATGTTTATACGCAAATTTTGTATCTTGTACCAAACCAATTCAACTCCGTGGGCACTAAAAGTTTTGGTGTTGGCGTAAATTATTACCTCGTAACGAGAATTATTGTAGTTTTAGTTAATTAGAACTTTATTTCGTTGACTAAGAACTTATATAAAACTAAAACAGTAACAATCTGAAGCGTTTAAAAAATCTATAACCCGATTGCGAATAAAATAGCTATAGATAAATATTTAAAGGAGAAAAACCTTTTTAACCTATTTATTTATTTCTAATTACATTTAAACATATAACTTCAATTTATTTTTGTAATCCCCTTTTAATTTCCTTTATTTAGATACTTACTTGATAGATTTGGTAAATTTTTTTAGGGTTCCGTACCCGAAGGGTAAAAACGGGACCCTATTACTAAGACCCTATTCGCTGTCTGTCTGTCCGTCCGTCTGTCTGTCACCAGGCTGTATCTCAAGAACTGCTATAGCTAGACAGTGGTGGTAGGGTACTTTCTAGTACTCGGCTGGCTAGCTACCACCCTCATGTTGAAAATCTGCCGCCAAGCATCTAACGGTGTGTTCCGGCAGCCTCACTTGAGAGCCAGTTCCATTCCAGGCTAGGTGTGCTTTACCATCTTCGACCACACCGTCACTTAACATCAGGTGAGCTGTGGTCAAACACATAGCCTGTCAGACATTAAAAAAAAAAAAAAAAACACAAATTATGTATTTCTGTTGCCGCTATAACAACAAAAACAAAATAAAATAAATATTTAAGGGGGGCTCCCATACAACCAATGCGATTATTTTGCCGTTTTTATAGATAATGATGACGAACCCTTCGTGCACGAGTCCGACTCGCACTTGGCCGGATTTTTAAATAACGTATTACTACAAACGTATTAAAAAAATTCACCATCTTGTTTTTTTTCTTAAAACAACCATTTAAAGACATTTGAGTTATTGAGACAAATCTAAAGATAACTTAATTGTCGTAATCCCTGTACAGTACCCTTCAAACCGGAACACAGTAATGCGTACGCACTACTGCTTGGCGGTAAAATATCTGCAACTGCGGTGATACCTACCTAGACGATCTCTTGCTAAGGTGATTTACCACCAAATAAAACGGGTTAAATACAAAACAGGTTTTTTTTTTTTTAAATACAGAAATCATCAACAGATCTAAAAGTTATTAAAATAAAAATAAAAATCCATATAACTGTATCTTTCGATCTAAATGTTTCTAGTTTTGACTCATCAGAACAAACATCGTCTTCGGCGGAATTGTTCATCCCGTTTCATTTTATAGGTTTCTTCATCTGCACGTCTCTGTCTTTCAAAACTGAAGTAACTAATGTTAAAAAGTTCACTTTTTTCTCGAAACCAAATCACGAATTCGATCAAACTGTACGTGCGTTCAAAATCCGTCGAGGCTTAACAGGCGATGTGGTTTGATGTCGTAATCTAGTGTTCGGTTCTCAAAGCGGAAAAAAGTCACCTTTTTGTCACTTTTATGTTAGTTTTTCGGTAAAAAGTTGTTTTCATTTGACGCTCTTTTGAATCGGGCGCGTGCTTTTTATTCTGGGTCATGACGATTCATTTCGTGTTCAAACAAATGTTAGTTGCCTTGTTAGTAACAGATTTAGAACTAAATTTTCTATCTACATCCGAATCAACCCTGTTTTTAGGGGTACGTCCCTCAAAAGGAAAAAAAACGGAACCCTTATAGAATCACTTTGTTGCCCGTCTATCAAGATCTTCTATCTCGGGAACGAGAGGAGGTATCGGGTTGAAATTTTAAAAAAAGTTATCCCTTGCATTTGTGACAACAATCAAACTTCTCCATTATAGTAAAAAAAAAGTTACAATTGTTTATGTCGCAAAAAACCCCATATTTCGATACTCACAAGGGAATCAAATCCTATAGGGTACTTCCCATTGATCTAGAATTATGGAATTTGGCAAGAAGAATTGTCTCATAAAGGAGAAAGTCCGAAAGATGTATATTTTTAATTTAATCACGAAAAATAGGGTCTTTATGCAAGGAATGAGAACAAGAATTTATCACACTTACTAGTTAGTACGGAACCCTCGGTGGGCGAGTTTGACTCGCAGTTGTCCGTGTTTTTTTCATAAGCTGTCCCACTGCTGGACTCGGGCCTCGCCTCATTGTGGAGAAGGGTAAGGTATTCATTTATAGAAAAAATTTAACATCTTTTTGAATAGCTTGAAATTTTAAAATAAGTAATCGTCACACGATTTAGCTTGGTATAAAAGTAACACTTTTTTTTTATTTTATTTAAATATTAAATCTTTATTTACTATTGAGCTATTATGTTAAAATTGTCTGTAGCGGCTTATAACTAATAAGTAAGCTATGTAAACAGTGGTACTGATTTTTTTGTGGTTGACAGGCTAGGTGTTTGGCCACAGCTCACCTTATTAAATGACGGTGTGGTCGAAGATGATAACCACATCTACCCTGGAATGGAACTGGCTCTTAAGTGAGGCTGCCAAAACAAAGCGTTAGGTGCTTGGTGGCAGATTTTCTACTTGGGTGGTAGCTAGCCATCCGAATACTAGAAAGTACCCTACCACCATGGTTTCCTCACAATGTTTTCCTTCATCAGCAGCTCAAGCTTATTGTTGGGGTTTGAATCTACGCTCTCCGGCATGCGAACTGACCGCGCTAGACACTGAGCTATCATCGCTACGAAACATTGATTAAGCTTGAGTACCTACTTAGATTAAAAGATAAATAATTAATTATTAATCCGTTAATATTAAACCTAACGGCTTCGGAGATCCTATTTCGAAATTCTAAATCGACTAAATTCTAAAAACTTCATGATAGGACGAGGCAAACCTAATTATTCAATGAGTGCTATCAACATTTTAATGTACTATCTACTACATATATGGGCAACAACTGGCCCGCGGGTCGGATCCGGCCCGCCTCGGAAATTGACCCGGCCCGCGAGACATTTTGAAATTTCGCGCGAAGAGAAATGAACTACTAACTGAGAGAGTTCGTGAGAAGAATTGTTTGCGTTTTTGGAAGTAAATAGTAATGTAAAAGTAAATGCGAACAATTTTTCTCGATGATGAAGACTAATAAGTCGAAATGCCGTAAGAGAGTCACAGATGAAAATCTGGAAAACTCGTTACGCCTCTGTACAAGTGGATTTTGAACAAACTTGTTTTTGAAGTTCAAACACAAATATCACATTAACCGTTACACGTAAATTTACTTCACCAATAACCTAATAAAATTGGCTTTTTTATTTTGTGTTATGGCCCGCGACTGCATTGATATAGTAAGTTTGGCACGCAACTAGCCAAAGGTTGCCCATACCTGATCTACTAGATACTTTATGAGGTAGGGTAGGGTTGCTACAACAAAATTGATGTCGTTGTATTTTACTCTCCTAATTGCACACCACCCACTAAGCTTCACACATCACGGTCCTATATTTGCCAAGATCCGTGTCAAGAACTTACAAAACAATACAATAGACAATGCCGTCCTTTGATATCAGTGAACGAATAATAAAACAACTGTCAAGCTTGACATTTACAAGCAAAGCTCAAAGAGTATATTTTAGAAGCATCAGTGAATTTGTAACTTTGCTAGATATTTTTTTGCTTTTCATTTCAAATTTGTATAAAATTTGTTATGATATACTAATAATATTATAAAGAAGAAAGATTTGATTATTTGTTTGTTTTGAATATGCTCAGAAACTACTGAACCACTCTGTATAATTCTTTCATCATTAGAATGCTACATTATCCGTGATAAACATAAGCTATATTTTCTTTAAAAAACAATTAGGAATCCGTACGAAAACTTCAATAATGTAACCCAAACTGTGAAAATTGTACCAAAAAAACCTTTACTTCACGTGCTCTGAGAAAACTGTTGACAATAGAAGAAAATGATGTACTACAGTTTTATAAAGCAAATTGATATCTACAAAAAAGTCCTTGATATTATAATTATGTCTGACTATTACAGTTATGTCACAATAACTACTTTTTCATGTTAAAATATGTAATAAAGGCGCCGGTATAAACTACGCCTCATTATTCATTTTAGGGATGTCAAAAGTTTGACATGTGGATCTGTGTGCCTGTGTTTGATCTATCAGTGATAGACTCACTGATAGATCAAACACAGGTCATGTGGCATCATAGCTCCCAAAATGAACTCTTTTAATATAGGTTGTTTTGTTAAAAGCTGACTTGATCAAGTGTTCTAAGTATGGAAAGTCTGCTAATGTGTCAAAGTTTATAGTTTTTTTTAAATATTTAGTGCATAAAGAAATTCTCGATTTATTAACAAGCGTATTAATGTCTACCTTAATATACGACTAAGCAAAAAGATAGTGGATCAGTTCTCAGGTTCAAAGTCGCTCAGCGTGCTATGGAATGAGCTATGCTTGGCGTTTCTCTATGGGATGGTATCCGGAAGGAAGCAATTCGACAGAGAGCCAAAGTAACCGACATAGCTCAGCGTATTAGCAAGCTGAAGTGGCAGTGGGGTGGACATATCTTTCGTAGAACCGATAACCGTTGGGGTAGGCGTATTCTAGAGTGGAGACTACGTATCGGCAAACGTAGCGTAATGGTGGAGTGACGATAATAACAAATCAATGTTAAGAGCATCGCTGCTTTGGCACTCGTTATTTTAAGACGTTTGATGGTTAGTCTTAATAGCCCTGTAATTTCGCTAGCTACAATACCCTACAAACCGAAACACAGTTTTTACACACTACTGCTTGGCGGCAAAATATTTAGTACTGCAAAACCTCTTTCTATGAAGATCTACCACCAAGTAAACACATTTAATTGTTCTAAAGTTTTTCTAGGTTTATAGAATTCGTTGACTTAATTGTTGGATGTTTCTGGCCAAAAAGTTTCACAACATACATATGTCTGTACATATATATATATATATATATATATATATATAAATATAAGTATATGTGTTATGTTTTAGTGCGATTTCCCTTTTACTCATATCACATCTAAAGAATGTAGAGGCGCCAATTTCATACATTCCCTTTTATACGATGCGGCGAACTAAAAAGAACGAGGAAGGACGCTAACAGACTTTTTCTTTTACGTCGTCTATGTTCATTCATGTTTATGAGAAAATTCTCTCTCTGTGACTACACAAAAGAAATAATCATAAACCTGAGAAGATAAAGGTAGGTAGGTTACATACGGACCTGAAGACGTAGAAAATATCAGCATACGTATGGGGATAAGTATAAAAGCGCTTATGACATACAGTAATCTTCATGTGTTTTAGGACTCCAAAGGAAACTAAAAACCTTTTTAAATTTGCAGTGTTCGTTTTTTATGTTGCAGTTATTTGGGTACATCATTTTAAATATTAATCTTTGCTTTTAATACCAAGGCGTGTCGATGAAAGTTATTTTTTAAGACTCTAAAATACAATAACGTAATCAAGTATTCTGTTACGTATTTTTTAATCACTGCCAATGACAATGAGCAAGCGTTAAAAAGTTTTTTTTTTCATGGTTTACAGGCTCAACTTAGCAATTTAAGTTATAATAAAATTACTTATTAGTCTCAACTTGGCTAGATTGTAATAACAATGAGGTATCTAAAAACAAACAGATAAATAATTAAAAAAAAAAAAAAAAAAAAAAAAAAAAAAAAATGGTCGACAGATTAGGTGTTTACCGAAAAGTACAATATGAGTGTCTTCACTTCAAATCAAGAGTAAACAGGTTCCTTTTAGGTGAGCGTGTTCCATCCTAGATCACATCGTTACTTAACATCAGGCAGGACGTGGTCAAACACGAATCTATTCAGTATTTAAACAAAAAATCTCTCTACCACTATGATATGGCTTCCTTACGACGTTGATTGGCTTCAGCTCATTGTTGGGGTTTTGAACAAACACTATTCTGCGTAAGATCCGACAGCGCTAACCACTAAGCTATCACCGCTAGTTGAATTTAATATAGTAAAGTCCGAGAAAACAGGTTTAGTTAGAAAAACAAAACATATCTATTGATGGTTGTGCGACGTCAGACGCTTACTTTTATTGACAGCGTAAACTACTGAATGTGTGGTGATGGAACAGAATGAGAATTATTTAGAGAGTAGTGGTTTACTAAATTAACTTTCTTTAAGAGATGATACTGGAGTTTCTTTAATACGGTTATTTCCGTTTAGTTTTATGAGACAACCGCCAGTCGCCGCCGCCCCAGGTTTTTAATTTTGTTTAATATATGTTTGACCGCCATTTTACCTAATGTTAAGTGATGTGCGGTCTAATATGGAGCACGCTTGCCTAGAAGATACCAATTTATTATCTATCGGGGAACACCCACTCAGGAAGCCCATTCCACTGTATAGCGGTCCGCACAATGAACATGGAATCAAATCGTTTCTACGTCGACGTTCATGGTCGATGTTCCAAAACTCGAACTAAACGAAGTCACTTTTTTGAGCTTCTGGCTATCCGATAGAAATATAAGCAAGAAGGAACTAGACCATGTAGTTCTGAAGCACACTCTCCGAAACGAATGCGATAAACTAGCAACTTTGGGACGATGTTCTAGGATTTGTAATTTACCATGAACGATGGTGTCGTCGTAGATGAGCCTTTTGGCACGCTTCTCAACAGACTCCAATGCTTCTAGCTGGTATTCGGCGGATCCATCCCAAACCTGTGTAACGCTGCAATGGTCATAGACAAGCGTCATCTCTTTCCTTTAGGTGTGCGTTTCATTTAGAGATAAATAAACTACCCTTATTAATATTATCAACTTGTACTATCCCACTGCAGGGCAAAAGCAAGGGAATTAAAGTTATAAAGACAAAATAAGAAACCCCTATATAACCCTTAAATATTTGCGACTCGATGGAGTGACGATATATTTAGGACAACTATACGGCAATGACTGGAGGCGTAAAGACGAAGATCGGACTGAGTGGGAGAGGTAAATCTCCAGCTGTATTTATAGTTTAGGTGTTAACAATATCTATTTGTCTATATTGAGCTGAAATATTTGATTGCAAAACCATTTTGACTACAGCCATTGAACCAAATGTAGGCGTATATACCAACAGAGTTAGAAGCTTAGGGTATACTAATCTAAAAGGAGATCATAATAAACAACTTGTAACTATGAGCACAATCTAAAATTTCTAAGTAACAGTGCCATATAACAATGCAATTATCGACGAAATATATGTATAACTAACATTTTTTTCGCGATAGAGTTTGGCCGATTGTAAAAGTTGTTTCTTATTAGTAGAATGCACCTTTTCGGTTTCAGACAGCTAATGCTTAAACCAAACCGTGAATCAACAAAAAACCTTGATCAAACCGGAACTAACTGAAACAGAAACAAACTGAATCCATTTCTCAATCACAAAACAATAACAATTGGCAATCTTAATACAAAACAATCCCTAATCAACAAGTTTGTTCAAGTTTCCAATCATCATAATTAGTTCAATAATCCATTAATATTCTCCTCAACGACGGCAATCCGCGAAACTCCGAACAAACTTGCGGTACAACACGCGCTTGGATTTCAAACAGGGTGCATCTCAACTGAGCCACGTACGCAATTATAGGCTCATAGGTACTTGTGAAGTTTGAGACGTGTTTGTGACAAATCAACGTTTGGGACGGATTACGTTTGCTAACAACTTAATCCACAAAACAAAAAAAAAACAGTAGGACAAAAAGTTGAATAGTGGTATGCTAGATGCTTGGCGGCAGATTTTTAACTTGAGGGTGGTAGCTAGCCAGCCGAGTACTAAAAAGTACCACCATGCAAATATAACATAACCGTAAGATACAACATTATAATAAGATCTCGTCCAGATAATTCTAGGATGAATAACAACAGTCTGACGAAATAGAGAAAACTATTTTCCACAATCGATATGAAAATTGCCTTCACAGCTGTCTTACGGAAATCTTCGTTTATTCATGTAAATGGTCCCTCGCTGTCCAAAGGAAAAATACAAAGTATTTATCAAAGACTTTTGTTCTACTTTGATGTAAAAGAATGCAAAAGGGTAATGGGCGATTATGAAGAGAATGAAATAGCAGAACTCCGCTGTTCTACTCAGGGGAATGTTTATTGTTACGGTTTAAAATGGAAAACAATGCCTCGGTTTTTAACAATTTAAAACGCTTTGAAGCAATTAATCTATAGATATATTTACGTCTATTTAAAATGTAAATCATCTGTTTGGACGAATTATACTATAGCATTACCAAAGTAATCACGGATCGCCCGCGGTATGAGGAGGTAGGTGAAGGCGAACGTCGACAGTGCAAGGACCCACACGTGATCAGTGCACACGAGATATGTCGTGAGATAATTATCGATTGACGTAATAGATTTGCGTTGAATTAATGGTTTTGTATGTATCAATACATCTATGAACTGATGATATTAAAAACTATTGATATTTAAAATCATATAGATAATCAAACTGATAAGAATTATAAGGTAGCAAACTAGATGTATTGATGTCTTCTTTATTCTCTGAAGAACTTTGATATTTAAAAAAGGAATAAACATTGTAAGCTATTTGTTTTGCTTGGCCTTGTTTTGCCAATTTTATTCCCAAATTTAAAAATTAATATTATTAAATTATTTGTTTATTTATCCATTCATTCATTCATTTAAGTATTCATTTATTGATTGTTTTTTATTTGTTCATTCATTCATTCCTTTATTTATTGATGTATTACTTTATTGATTGATTTTTATTTATTTATTCATTTACGTTTTCATTTGGTCATACATAAGCCTATTAATTTTTATACATAGAAATCTTGTCCCTTCAATGGAATTCTTCCTTCCTTCTTTAGGAATTTATAAAAATGGTTAATACAAACAAGCTAAAAAGTTTAATAAACTATAACCCGACTACGGAAAAAACAACTGTAATTAAATGGAAAAATGTAGCCTCTTTCACCGGGAGCATAATAAAGAATCATTCAATGAGTACATCAACATCATCTCATCGTAGGACGTCAATTGCTGGACATAGGACTCCCCTAATGATTTCCATGAAGACCGGTTGGAGGAGACTCGCAACCAACGCGTTCTTGCAGTCTTTATTAGGTCGTTTGTCCACCTTGTGGGTGGACGGACGTCCTACGCTGCGCTTGCCGGTCCGAGGTCTTCATTCCAGAACTTTACGGTTCCATCCGCCATCAGTTCCTCGTACTATGTGCTCGTCACACAGCCACTTACTAATCCGTTGAGCTATATCGGTAACTTTAGTTCGTCTACGGATCTCATCATTTCTGAATCAGTACAAGTACAGCTATTCATTTTAGAATCTGAACAAGCATGAAATCTGCAACCTCATATAAGACTGTCCAAATTTCAAACGATCTTCATAAATAACGCGTCATAGTAAACTACTTCCCTGTGTCACAGTGGTACTGTAACCCAATTTTTTGACATAGGGGTGGCTCTCGAACCGTCGCCATTCCGAGTAGGTACATATCCGTTACTACCCGTGCCAAGTGACTCCTGCCAAGCCTTGGTGCATGTCTTACTTGTACAAGATAGGGATGTTATGCACCCATATTTATGTTACAAAATTGGCAATATGCTAATGGTATATTTTAAGTTTTGTTGTTTAGGTAGCGGGGCTAATCATTTTCTGTTTCTGAATCAGTAATACAAACCTATGTTTGTTGATGTATGTTCTCAATTACTGTTGGGATGACTGGTCGAAAATGCTTTAGCATTGAGTCCTCGGTAATTTCATGTTCAAGTTGGAAAATGTCTTTCAAAGGACATTTCCGTAGTATGACATTTGTAGTGATGATAGCTCAGTGGTTAGCGCGGTCGGTTCGCATGCCGAAGGGCGTGTGTTCAAACCCCAACAATGAGCTTGAGCTGCCGGTGAAGGAAAACATCGTGAGGAAACCATAGCATGGTGGTAGGATACTTTCCAGTACTCGGCTGGCTACCACCCTCAAGTTGAAATTCTGCCGCCAAGCATCTAAAAGTGTGTTCCGGCAGCCTCACTTAAGAGCTAGTACCATTCCAGGCTAGGTGTGCTTTACCATCTTCGATCACACCGTCACTTAACATCAGGTGACCTGTGGTCAACAATTAAAAAAACACAACGGTTCGTCTCAACAGCCTTGTAATATCGCTAGCTGTAGCACCCTTCAAATCGGAACACAAGTAATGTTTTTACACATTACTGTTTGGCGGCAGAATATCTGGCACAACCTAGACGTGGTACCTACCTAGACGACCTCATGCTAAGGAGAACTACCACCAAGTAAAGTATTGAACTGATGGCTAAATTTTAAATATACTACAGGCAACCCTACTGGGGCGGGGCTGTCTTGGCAGGAATTCAGGTCTCTCGCATATTGAGTTCAACGTTTTGTTTGAGACCGAGATGAGGCGCCAAATATATTGGTATCTTTCCAGTTTTTACATTTCTATGTAAACATTATTCAGTTTACTCTTTTGTGAAAGTTGACGCGATTTGAATGCGAATGGCGGATGACTGGTGTGTACTTAACTATCTACGTGGCTTAATCTTGGACTCGAAGAAAAAGTGGATTATTGAACTGGAACGGTTTGATTCTACCCATTATACCTAACCTATTTGTAATTAAAAAAACCGTATAAATGTTGATTAATTTATTTACTTGGTGGTAGATCTGCTTAGCAGGAAGTCGTCTGGGTAGGTACCACCGCAGTACCAAATATTCTGCCTACAAGCAGTAGTGTGTAAACATTACTGTGTTCCGGTTTGAAGGGTACTGCAGCTAGCAAAATTACAGGGTTGTTGAGGCTAACCATCGAAAGTCTCTAATTAATGACCGTCAAAGCAGCGATACCCTGAACTTTGTTTTACTACTCAAATTTCTATGCATTGCTGCAATGGTCATGGGCCGGCGTTACCTCTTACCATCAGGAGAGTGTATTGGTCGTCCCATTATTTTTACATTAAAAAAAAACAGGTGATTCGTCTTGGTCATCTCATTTTGTTTTTTTATTACTTAGAGACGTTTGGCCACCAACTCGCCTGATGGGAAGCGACGGTGAGGCCAAGGACAGAGCGCGCTATTAGATAAAAAAAAAATTGAAAGAATTATAATGTAAGATTATGTTGAAAGTCAAACGCGTGAACCGTTTGTGTGTAGAGGATGTTATTTTGCCAAACCCACCCATAATTTTCATGTTCATGTTACTAACAAAATGTTCCAGAAATAATCCTATCATCCAAGCAACCTTTTCCTATCGTATATCGATATGTACATAGTGTAAGCCTCCTAAGCGAGTAAAGCATGTTTACATGTTTGCAGTGGTGTTAGCCGGAGCCTGGCTAATGGGACCGGCAGCGGTCCCCTTGTTCTCCAGTAGCTGAAAGGTTATGTAGTGCTGCAGTAGGTGAAGTTGGAAAATAAATCAAAGGCACAGAATAGCGACGCAACAGTTGTTTGTTGTCAGTTTCGAAATGCCTCGTGAAATAATTCGATAAGATTTTTTTTTTCTATTACAAATAGGCTCGCGTTTGTCCGCCATTTCGCCTAATGTTAAGCAAAGATGCGGTCTATGATAAAGCACGCTTGCCTAGACGAAACCGATTCCCTCGCGACTTAAAGGCACCCAGAATGTATCAATCAGAAAGCACCCACTCGGGCAGTAAATCCAGCGGTTCGCATGATGAAGGTAGATTCGAAACGTTTAGTTCGAGTTATAGGTACATCTATCATGAAGCGATGTGTCAATTTTTGAGCTTCTGGCTGTCCGATAGTAAAATGGGTAGGGTGGAAAACTCCTAATTCAACTTTAAAAAAAAAAAAAAACCAAAGTCGGTTCGCCCGTTTGAGAGCTACGATGCAACGGACAGACACAAACAAACATAGACACCTCAAACTTATAACACCCCGTCGTTTTTACGTTGGGGTTAAAAATATTGCTTAAAGCGAATATCAAATTTACTGTCTACCTTTCAATAACGTGAAAATTAAACATGCTTATTTAATTACTAGCTGCGCCCCGCGGTGTTACCTGCTACATTTTTTCGGGATAAAAAGTAGCTTATGTGCTAATCTAGGGAGTCAGCTACCTCCATACCAAATTTCATCAAAATTGGTCCAGCCGTTTGAGCGTGACAAAATAACAAACATTCAAACATACTCACAAACTTTGGCCTTTATAATACTCGTATTAGTGAGATATGGATTTTTTAATGTTTGACAAGCGCATCTGATGTTAAATGGCGGTGTGGTTAAAAATGGCAAACAGTCTAGTTTAAATGTAACCAAAGTTATGGCCAAAAGTATTTGTCGGAATATTCCTTACTGCTTATTCAAAACTGTGTCACCACTAACTTCTGTGCTAACTGTAAGTAATAACGCTCAAAACCAAACGCGGGTTACGCTCCAAGGGAACTACAAAAACCTCGGGACCACCTACTCGGCGGCGTCTTTTGACGACACAACTACTTAGGTACTGGCCATTTATGCCTCTTAGAGCTTTTTTTTAATGAGCTATGGTTTAAGGCTTGCGTTTGTTCGCCATCTCACCTGATGTTAAGAGAATAATGAGCTGGAGCGCGCAATTCGGTATCTAAAGAAAAAAAAATCTTTACTGATTTCAAAACCATTTCGAAATATTACATTCCTGAACATTAATTTTACGTTTAAAACTCTTTAAACTATGGGATAAGCTCTATTTTAATAAAGACATAAATTTAACTTGATTTTAAATCAAGATCATGATTTTAAAAAACTTGAACAGTTTTTTTTTCACAAAAAAATATAAGAAAAAAAAAGAATGAAAGGAAGAGAAGGAATTAAAAGGAGTTTGATTTCAAGAGTTTTTTTTTAATGATTTAGAAGCTAGGTGTGCAGTAGGTGATTATTTTTTTTATGCCTTTTCTCAAGAAGACTTTTAGTTATAGTCGTTGGCTTTAAAACTTTGAAAAAAAAAAAATTTGAATTTTTTTATATTCATTAATGTCAAAATGGCCAAAACAGATATCTATGAACGGGATAAAAGACCTTAAACAAAACGAGATAGCAGCGAAATTATATTGAACTCTTTTTTTATACGTTTATAGGGTTGTCTAAAGCACAAGACTTATAGTAGTACTGCTCCAACACCCTTGCCAAAACACGTTCCAGTGTTAACATACGCTTTGTAAAATAACCGTTACTCTCCCGTGCCAATTAAGACCATATTCCCCAGATAATAAGATTAAATATAGTGTGCAAATGTACGCGAGGAGAATAGTATTCTGAAAGCAAATCTTCGTAAGAGGAAACTAATTAACAGATCACGAACACACCACGGATTAATGTTATTACGTATCAGGGTTGCCATCACTGTTCGGGATAGAAACGTTTATATATATACATATATACGGGTTATGCAGAACGATTAATTTTTTTTGTATAATCATTCTGCTGCCAAACAATGCGCTCTCCTGATGGTAAGAGATAACGCCTGTCCATGAACATTGCAGCGATACACAGAACTTTGAGCAGCAAAACAAAGTCCAAGGCATCGTTGCTTTGGCGCTTATTACTTTGAAGTACTCGATGGTTAGTCTCAACAGCCTCGTAATTTCATTAGCTGCAGTACCCTTTAAACTGAACATAGTAATGTTTCCACACTACTGATTCATCTTGCTAAGCTACGTAAAAAAAACCTAATTTTAAATTTTGTTTAAAAAGTAGGAATAATAATAATTGTTACACTTCGACCAATACAAATTTTGGAAAATAGTACAATGCGGTGATATGATTTTTCCGTGTACCCACCAAAAACTCTTCTCCCTTTTAATTCTTACAGAACATGGTAACCCTACAATGACAAATAGAGTAAACCCTCGCGTTTGGACGTAATAGAACAAACGTACCACGTGTCAGCTATAATATTGACTTATAATTATAATTGTGTGGGTATAATTGGGTTTGGAATAGTTTGAGGTGACTTGTGATTGTACTCTTAATCACCAGATTAATTTATGAACACGTAATTCACAGAGTAAATGTTCCGTTGAATCAGTCATATCATTTGTCTTGTAGTAAAGTTACCTAATTCCATCTTGCCCTTTCTAGTATCGGACAGCCAGGAGTTTTAAGAAGCGAGACCGCTTCATGGTCGACGTTCGAACCTGCCTTTATTGTATCTAGCGCTAGACAATGGAATTTGCTGCCCGACTAGGTGTTTTCTGACGGTTACAATCTGAGTGCTTTCAAGTCGTGAGTGAATCGGTTTCTTATAGGCGAGCGTGCTCCACCGTAGACCGCATCTTCGCTTAACATGAGGCGAGTTGGCGGTCAAACGCAAGCTTATAGTAATTTAAAAAAAGTTTTGACGCCTATTGTATTAAAATGAAACCGGCCAAGTACGAGTCGGACTCGCGCACGAAGAGTTTTGTACTATTATCTATTAAAACGGCAACAAAATCACGTTTGTGAATTCATCATTTATGAAAATTACAACCGTCTAACTGTCACGGTGTCACGACAGACAGACGGATGGACAGAGGAGTCATAGTAATAGGGTCCCGTTTTACCCTTTGGGTACGTAACAGGTACGAAAAAGTTTATATCTCAATTTATAACCGCAATATTTTTTATTGCAAATTATTTGTTTATTATACAACAAAGAGGTACTGTGAGTTTCATAAAATTCTAATAGATGGCGGTGTAAGGTAATTTATTAACTGTATTCAGTAAGTATCCAATAGATGGCGCTACGTTAAAAG
The DNA here is from genome assembly GCA_950106695.1 of Biston stratarius. Classification (NCBI taxonomy): domain Eukaryota; kingdom Metazoa; phylum Arthropoda; class Insecta; order Lepidoptera; family Geometridae; genus Biston; species Biston stratarius. The sequence continues at coordinate 21,251,367 of OX467108.1, read as the reverse complement.
TCCAAACGTTTCATATGCGCCACAATTTATTTCACGTTACACGCGTGTGTTCAGTTTGGCCACAGCAACGCGCTGGTGCGGGTCTGCTAGTACATAACTAAGTATAACATAGACATATATATTATGTACATCCATTATGGGAATGCTTGTTGAAAGTAAACTCTTCATAGTCAACGTTCTATTAAATGTTATTGAATTAAGCAACGAGAAATATATATTTACATTAAAAAGTATTTGTTAATAGATATAATTTTCCAATTACTCGGTTATCGCGGTTTGAACAGCCACAGTATTAATTGTTTATTTGATGGCCGATTATAACTTGAAATTGTTTCTGCTATTTCTGCGTTGTGTTTAATTTTGCTCTCTTGTTTAGATACATTTGTTTTCCCTTTGATTGTTTTAAATATGATTGCTTTAATTTCGTTTTATTAGGTTTATTATATTCACTTATTTTTCCAAAAAAAACTTATAGAGTGCTCCAAATTAACACTAATACCTATTTTTTCTTGTGTAAGTAATGATACAAACGAGACGCTCTCCTGATAGTAAGAGAATCATTCATTCATCATCATCATCATCATCATTAGAATCATCATCATCATTAGAATCATCATCTTCATCACCATCATCACCACCACCACCATCATCATCATCATCTCAGCCGTAGGAAGTCCACTGCTTGACATAGGCCTCCCCCATTGACTTCCATAAAGACCGGTTGGAAGCGGCTCGCATCCAGCGCGTTCCTGCGGTCTTTATTAGGTCGAACCTCACCTGATGTTAAATGAGGGTGTCGTCGAAGATGGTAAACTGGTAAACACAACTATCCTGGAATGGAACTGGTTCTCAAGTAACTTAGTCGTAACATACTGTTAGATGTTTGGCGACAGATTTTCAACTTGAACTAGTAGCTAGCCAGGCGAGAACTAGAAAGTACCCTACGCTATGGTTTTCTCACGATGTTTCTCTTCACCAGTAGCTCAAACTCATTGTTCGGGTTTGAATTCACACGTGTGAACCTGTGAACCCACCGCGCTAACTACTGTGCTTATCATAGATACAAAATGCATTTTCAATTCGAATTGTCGAACAAAAAGATCTGTAAATTACAAATGAATTTTAACATGTCCATTTCTACCACAATTACCTGTCTATAATCAGCATCATCTGTGTCAATAGCGGGTCGGTATCTTGCGATATATTCACATGAGAAATACCTACAGTGTACCTGCAGAATGGCTTCGTTAGGTCCTCAAGGGCTCTTAGTATTGTGAAGTTTGACAGCATCGAGTGGCAAGCCAAATGTTAATGATCGTTGAACCGAACATATTGAATGGTTGAGGTGTAGCAGAAAAGGAATATAACGTGGGACCCAGCAATGGTGAATACGGTGAGAATTATGATTTGATCAATGAGTTGGATAACTACACGCAGATATCGGTAATTATCTTGTCTAGTTATAATGGAAATGATTCTACGAAGCTGAAATACACATTCAAAAATTTAAATTACTATAATTATGTTATATTTTATTATACTATATTCTGCCGCCAAGCAGTAGTGTGTATACATTACTGTGTTCCGGTTTGTAAGGAACTGCAGCTAGCGAAATTACAGAGCTATTGAGACTAACCATCTAGTCTCAAAGTAATGAGCGCCAAGGCAGCGATGCCCTGGACAAAGTTCTGTGTATCGCTGCAATGGTCATGGGCAGGTGTTTTCTCTTAACATCAGGAGAGCGTCTCATTCGTATCATAAAAGTTACATTAAAAAAAATGGAAATACGGCGGTCTTTGGTTAGTAGTGAAATGAGGATTAGAATAAAATCAAATACTATTATAAAACTGTAAGTTTTAATTTAGTTTTATTTTTTTATTTTAAATTTTATGTTTAATCCAAATTAATCATATGGACCTATATTGTTCCTGTTGATCATGAATTTCGGAAAGAATCAAAAGAAAACGTCCGAAAATCATTGTGTTATATTTTTTTATACTAGCTACCTACGGTTTCCTTACGATGTTTTCTGTCATCGGCAGCTCAAGCTCATTGTTGGGGTTTGAACCCACGCCCTTCGGCATGCGAACCGACCGTGCTAACCACTGAGCTATCATAGCTACAAAGCCCTGCCACTTAACAAACCATAAAATTAGTATTCCCATCATAAGAGTATCGCGTAATCACAACCCGGCCTAAACACCTCGACATACCAGCGGTACTTCAAACCATACGAATCCTGTATAGGGATGAGAAAACAACAAATACAAATATTTTATTGATAAAACCAAAGTTACAAGACAAATACCGTAATATCATTTCAAATATATCAATAAATATATAAAAAAATATATCAACCGACTGCGATTAAAATACCTATCTATCTATATCTTTAAACGAGCAATTCTTGTATATATATATTCTGAATCTCGGAAACGGCTCCAACGATTTTCATGAAATTTTGTATCCACGGGGTTTCGGGGGCGAAAAATCGATCTAGCTAGGTTTCATTTTCAGAAAACGTCGTTTTATCCATGTTTTCAGCCGAGCAATGCTCGGTCAACCAGGTACTACCTAATTAAAAGAAAACACTTTTTAAACAAATGTATTATTCCTAATAAAATTCAAACATATAACTTATATATATTTTTGTAATCCTCTTATAATCGCCTTTTTTAAATATCTTACTTGATACGTTTGGTTATTTTTTATTATTAACGTATTACTATCTCGCGGCAAAAACACTTGGTTATTGAGACAAATCTAAGGATACTTTAATTAATTGTCATAATTCTTTCGGCCGTTTGGAAGATACGAGGTTATAAAATATTCTTATTCTTATTCAAAGTGGGGGCGATAAGTCCTGCACTGACGTCCCGCTTGGGGTGCTTTGTGCATTTTCCCCTACCGGCATCTACCCGAGCCAACCCAGCTCCTTGAAGTATCGGAGCGAGGCTCTTTACATACATGCTTCCTTGGCAGTCGGTTAAAAAATAATTTTAAGTTAAAAATAATAGAAACAGCAACAAATTGTTTATTTAAAAAAATGTTTCTTTTTTTAAAGTAGGTGTTCAATTATCTCAAATAATAAATAAATATCGTAGGACATGTCACACAGCGCCAGAAAAAACTTTGGAATAGGTTCTTATATAACATTTTTTTTGTCATACATATCTACAGAACACCCAGACACAGAACAAACATTTATCGTCACATAAATGCTTATCCTGGTTGGATTTAAATCCACTCTCTATAGGTCTTAAAGCAGATATTCTACCAAATGAGCTAACGAGGCAGTTAAATATTCTTAGGCATGATAATAATAATTTATCGATACTTTTCTCTATTTGTATCGATAGTGTTCAGCTCTATCCCTGCTTTGTATGCTATAACGCCACTCAATATATTATCCGACGCAGCCTTCCTCAAGAGCTATCTGACGCCTGTTGACCCTCGACCTCGCAATCTCCCAACTCTTAGGAACGGCTTACGCATGCATAATTGCGGACACAATTCCATATCTATCAGAAAATGTCATATTTGCTATTATATGTATAAACTAGCTGCGCCCCGCGGTTTTACCCGCGTGGTGATGGATAATGATGATGAAAAGTTACTAATCTTATATAGCCTGCATCTTAAAATCCTTTCTTAGGGGATGCCTACGTCATAGTAGCTTTATGCATGCAAAGTCTCAGCCCGATCGGTTTAAAATTGACAAAGTTTCATACAAACTTTGATCCCCTATTTTATCCCCTCGGGGGTAGAATTAAACAAAATCCTTTCTTAGCGGATGCCTACGTCATAACATCTACCTGCATGCCAAATTTCAACCCGAGCCGTCCTGTGGTTTGGGCTGTGCGTTGATAGATCACTATGTCAGTCAGTCTCACCTTTGAGTTATATATATTTAGATGTCTTTTACTATAATTATGTTTATCACCGGGTCTTAGTTGCGCACAAAGACTATGAACTTAGCCGTGGTCTGGTGTTGACTGACCACGGCTATTGGTAACATGGCCGAAAGGTAAAGGTAAAAATTCAAAACTAATTTCATAGTATTTTGTGCGCGATTAAGAACCCGGTGATAAACATAATAATTATAGATCAATACACCTTTCAAGAAAATTTGTTGTACCTAATGACAATTTATATAACAATAATAAAGACCAAAACATTACTCAAAAATATTTAATAGTTACAAATATACAAAAGCTTTTGTGTCAATCCAGGATATAAGCTATCGGCATTCCAAATTTCACACAACCCCGTTGAGTCGTTGCAGCGGGAGGTAGCATCACGTTCGTTACACAAATGTCGGTCCTGGGGGTAATCGAACCCACGCTCCATAGCTCAGAAAGCAGAGCTACTGCCAAATTAGCCAATACGGCAGCTAACCAGGAAGTTAAAATTTCACATAACGTTAGAAATCATTTCCATTTCAGTAACTATTTTCCAATTTATTCAATGTTGGTCAACATTGAATAAATTGTAAAATAGTCACAAAAAGGATTTAGCATAAATACTGATACACCGATATTGTGCCCATTTCATAAAATATACAGCTTATCCTGTATCTCTGTATAACATTACAGTCAAATTCAATTTATAAATTCATTCTGTTGCTCTGTATCAAGATCATGCAAAACATAAATTTATTTCCTCTCTTAATCTATACATGACTCTTTGAGACGGATCAGCGTTAAATATCAAAAAACGATGAACTTTAAACTTTCGAAATAGACGACGGCTGACGGGCGCATCGTGATAGCAATGAAATACCATCCAATGCATAGCTAGAAACCCGTCCGTTCAATTTGATTCGATAAAAAATAAATTAAAATAAGCAAAACTATATATCGCTTTCAACAACCAGTATGGATTCAAGTCACACAAAGACAATGAAGAGTATTCAATCTATAAACAGGTTAGCTATGCTTCTATGGAAGCTGATGTGATATTTCACGTTTCTGTTTTGCTTCCATGGGATTACTCACGTTTAATTAGGTAGGAAAAACAAAAAACGTTAAGATAAAAAAATGCTATGCTTTGCTTGTACAGTTAATGTCTGTCAACAATGGCAAGACCATTAGAAATAAGTGAAACAATAAACCTTATTTTGATACTTTTTTGTTTTACTTACATGTTACTCACGTTTAATTAGGCCGAAAAAACAAAAAATATTACGATTAAAAAAATGCTTACTATGCTTTCTTTGTACAATAAGGTTTTATTAAAATGAAGTTTAATAAAATAAATCTTATTTAAATACTTATTCCTTTTACTTATATGGGTTTACTCACGTTTAATTAAAACGCCAACTACTGAGCTATCATCGCTACAACAACATCGGTTGTAATAAAAGAAAAATGCAGAAGTTACTATACTGTTTTGGGTTGTTATATACAAAGCACCCCAGCAGTTAGATGATATTGATACGCGTTCTGCGCCTTTTGTACTTACAGACGAGGTAGAGTCTAATTGCGGTGGCTTTGTTATACAAAATGAGGTGTTAGCTCTTCTATTAAATAATAAGACTGATGTTGGTTGTTCGAGATAAGAAATTGGTAGTCATTGTACAAGCAAACATGGCGTTGTAAATAATGTAAGCTCCATTTCAAACAGCACACGATTAGGTGAATGTAAATAAGCCAACGAATTTCTCGGAATAGGCTCACGTGTGAAATTCTTACGTGTCTCCTACGAACTAAATTACTTTAATATATGACAGTATTTTTTTCCTTTCACAAGTTGCAGACAGGAAAATACTATCAGTTCCCAACATATTTCACGGAAGTATATATTTTTTCCGGTTACATACGAAAATGCGTTCTATTTTGAACTCCATTATTACATTATATTTACATATCGTTTCTTTGTTGCAGATAAAATAGAAGAATTCTGCGTATGGCCGAAAGATACAACCAGAGTCCAATTGGAGCGTCTTTGTACGCTGTTAGGACAAACAAAAATGTCCAAAGATACAATAAGATATCAACAAAAAGCAGTTTAGATATCCCAATTGAAACTCAAAATGATGTTAAAACTGATAGTAGAACTTCGAACACAAACAAATTTATAGCGTACGAAGAAGATGAAGCTATAGAGGAAGAAAATGATGAGATTAGAAAGAATGTGTGGAGTGACGTCGACGACGAACTTTACATAGCAGAACTGATAAAAGAGAGAACTAATGTACGCGACAAACGTGATACTAGTGATTACTTAGGTGATATCAGTGAGGTTGTGAGTAGTGTTAAGTTAGATTACGACATGTGGGAAATAGAGCCCACGGATCTGACGGAGTGTGACTGTCTGGGCCCGCCTCCTGAGTTCTTGTTGCCTCCGCCTCCGAGGCCGCCATTTTTGCATTCGGAATACTACTGTGGTGACGACCCTATACCAGATTTGGAGACGTGCGATACGGAGCCAGTAAGTAAATTGGATTAATTCTCTAAAATTTTATTGTTCTTTGATTTACCATTGTAATGAGCACCTTTACTAACAAAATACGAACAGTAATTAGGTTTTATTCGTATTTCGTAGTAAATAAAGTAATTTTTTTACACTCTGTGGAGGATGTGGGTTGTGAATAGTGACGTCCAAAATAAAGTTTTTGCATCTTTCCCCCACTACTAAATCACTCTCAACACCACATCCTCAACTACAAATTATTTGACAATTTTGGTCACCAAAAAGTATTCATTTGAACAACCCATTTAATAAATTTCATGATTTTAAGAACCAATCTACGCGCAAGTAAAAAAAAAACCTTTTAAGAATACTTGCAAAAACACGACCATTTCCATAGAATCAGAACTCAAACAAAATCGTTGTCCGTATCTGTCTGTTTCTTTCCTTACTCGTACTTCTTCTAAACCAATCAACGACTGTAATGTAGAGATATTTTTGAAAAGTTTTTTTTTTAAATATATCCTCATAACTTTAGTTTAAGTAAAGAAATTCAATGTTAATCAAGCCACCAAAATAAATTGTACCCGTGCAAAGTACGAGTGGACCGCTAGTTTTTTTATTTATAAATCACGATAAAAGAAACCGTAATAGATTGTAAAGAAAGCACAGAATGAATTCAAAGATTTATTTTTGTAAACAAAGCTGTTTGTCTTAACAATACAGTAATTTATTCGGCATAGCGGTTCTGTTTGGAATTGGGCCTAATTTATCTAGCACGATCTCAATCACGTTTGGAAGTATGCGTAGGCGTCGCTTATCAAGCTTACCCACAATACAACTGCAATTACTAAACGCTTCTGATACTTCTTTATGTCCGAGGTCAAGTCGGCTTCAAATAAATATATTTGATATTACTGTTGAATAGTATACCTATTTATATAATACGAGGTATTTAATCAATAGAATAAAAATTAATAATGATAATTTAAACTATTTGAGACCTGATTAAAATGACATAGCAGTTTTGAAATCGAATATTTTAAATTATTACTCAACATAGATATAGATATACAGAAAAAAAAGCTTACTTTTTTAAATGACATTGTTAAGGCTTATATAATCTTATAAGTAGTATACGAAGTCACCAGCTTAAACTATTTAAGACTTGATTAAAATGACATAGCAATTTTAAAATCGAATATGTTTTACTCAAAATATAAAGAAAAAATACATAAAAGTTTACTTTATTTCAAATTAAAATGCTTAAGCTTATACGAGGTAACCAGCTAAAAATATTTAAGACTTGATTTTTTGTTTTTTATGTAAAAGTAAGGAGACGAACGAGACGCTCTCCTGATGGTAAGTGATAACGCCTGCCCATGACCATTGCAGCGATACATAGAACTTTGAGTGGCAAAACAATGTCCAGGGCATCGCTGCTTTAGCGCTCATTACTTTGAGACTTTCGATGGTTATTCTTAACAGCCCTGTAATTTTGCTAGCTGCAGTATCCTTCAAACCGGAACACAGTAATGTTTACCCACAACTGCTTAGTGGCAGAATATCTGGTACAGCGGTGGTACCCACATAGCCAACCTCTTAAGGAGATCTACCACCAAGTCATAAGTATTAAGTATTTAAATGAAATAGTACATTTTTATACCAATTTTGAAATAAAATATATTTTCTTAAGATAGACATTGAAATCACGTCTACCTCAGCGGTAGAGGACTACAAATCGGTTAGTTTAGGTCGCCCTAAGACTATATGGAGTGACGATATACGTAAAATAAATAAAGTGGAGTGGCGTTTTTCGGGAGAGGCCCATGTCCAGCAGTGGACTATGGTGGGGCAAATATGAGAAATCGAACTAAAAATATATACATATAGTTATGACATTAATTCAAATTACAGTCAATACGCCTATATAAGATTACTTATTCCCCATTATAGAATCTAAATGTCACATTTAATATGGATTTCAAATTGTAGAGTTATTTTGATCATGACATTTACATTACTCCAGAATCTGATATTTCAAACATCCGAAAGAATTCTCTGAATAATACATAAATGTTTGGATTCTCTAATCCGTTCTAAGCTTCTGTTAATAAAGAAGATTCTGTAGATTACGTAATCTGAGATCCCGGTGGTACGGCTGAGTCAGAGGATTTCATAATTCAAACATCTACACTTGATGGTGCGTATGTAAACTCATGTTTGTGGATAGAATTAGCATTTTGAGAGAATATTTAACGGTTTCTAAACCAGCTTGGATTCAATTTTTTTTAATGCTGCTAATAAGTACTAAAAGAAATTTAAGTACACAACTGACTTGTGACTGTACACAATGTTTCATTTATTTATTTATGTTGAAGTTGAGAACTTCTAAAATGAAATTATTTATTTGAGTTTTATTTTACTGTGTACCATATAATACTTTGTACATATTTGTAACATCTTGTACTGTATGGAAGCAATAAATATCTTGAATCTTGATCTAAACCAGTTTTGCATATAAACTATCTGGCTTCAGGCTACGTGTTTGACCACAGCTCTCCTGATGTTACGTGACAGTGTTGTCGAAGATGGTAAACACACCTAGTTTAGAATGGAACTGGCTCTCAAGTGGGGCTGCCGGAACACGCCGTAAACCGGAATCATTTTAATGAAGTACTTATTAGTTTATGATTCAGGAAGTCATAGCAATGACGGTACCTGGTTCGGGCTTAGCTACAAAGCCTCAAACACCGACGCAAAGTTGTTAGTCTATTGATTTTCTATCGAATGCATTTTGGTGAGTCTTCATATCTGCATAATATAATTCCACCCTACCCATTCTACTATCGAACCGCCAGGACAAAAAACGCCATTGTTTTATAGTCGATATTCAAAATGGTTTGATTCCACTTTCATAGTACGAACAACTGTGTTGTGTGTGGGTGTTCCCCGATAGATACAATCTAAGTGCTTTCAAGTTGCGATTGAAGCAATCGTGCTCCATCGTAGAACGTATCTTCCCTACATCAGACGAGTTGACGGTCAAACACTAGCCTTTTTCTCTATAAACAAGTGCGAGTCGAACTTGCGCGCCAAGGGTTCCGTAACTACCCATTATACCGCTATAATAAAATTGGTATAATTTTTTTTTGTTTGGCAATTAAGCTAGTCCTCTAAATTGTATGAGCGCCCATACAACGCAGAGGACTATCTTAATGGGCGTCAACTGTATATATGGGGACATCTTTTAATTTTCAACTTTTTTATGTTTTGGAATTTTTCCTTTATTTGTACTGTAAAACCTTGCTTCTTGCCAAATTTTGTGATTCTAGGTCAACGGGAACTACCACATAGGGCTACAAGGTACTTTCGGTTGACCTAGAATTGTCAATTTTGGTTAAAAGCAAGGTCTTACAGCACAAGTAAAGGGAAAATTCCGAAAAGTTGAAAATTAATGTAATTTTTTTACAAGTTTTCTAAATTAGCCCATATCTTTTTATCGTGTTGACTCAGGACCTTGATTTTTATACACCTCAATATCTGGTATAATTTTCAACTTGCCAGGTCCACCCCTTCCTGAGAAAATCGGTGGTGACACACGTCAGACAGACGGACAAGAGAGTGATCTTATAAGGGTTCCTTTTTTCACCTCTTGAGCTACGAAACCCTAAAAAGTGGCTGTAAACTGTCTTTCGGATTTCCACGTTTCAAGTTTTCACTTAACGTAACAAATTCTTTGATCATTTACTCGTAGCTATAGAGTAGTATAATTACCCGACTGTCAAGGAAGGGTTATGTTTTTCGCGCGTATCTTGTATGTATATATGTAAATTTCTTTATTACCTCGTAAGTATCTTCCAAACGGCTGGATGGATTTCGACAGTTAAGGTATCGTTATATTCGTCTTAAAAACTCAAGTCGTCTTAGGCAGGAGTTTGGAAAAAAAATGGCGGATTTTGGCGCAAATGATAACATGTTAAAAAAAAACTTATCGAGTAGGGTATCAAAATAAAGGAAATTAAAAGAGGATTACAAAACTACATATAAGTTAAGTATATGTTTAAATTTGATTAGGAATAATGAATTTGTGTAAAAGTCTTTTTCTTTTAATTATAGCTATTTTAATCGCAGTCGGGTTATAGATTCTATAAATTCTTTAGTTTGATTCATTTTTGATTTACGTAATAGAAATATGTGTTGTTACAACATCAAATTACTTGGTTTTACTTGGTGGTAGATCTCCTTAATCATCTAAGTAGGTACCACCGCAGTACCAGATGGTCTACCGCCAAGCAGTAGTGTGTAAACATTACTGTGTTCCGGTTTGAAGGGTACTGCGGCTAGCGAAACTACAAGGCTGTTGTAAATAACCATCAAAAGTCTCAAAGCAGCGATGCCCTAGACTTTGTTAGGTACTCAAAGTTCTGTGTATCGCTGTAATGGTCATGACCATGCGTCATCTTTTAAGATAGCGTCTTGTTCGTCTCATTACTTTTACCAAAGAACATCAAACTGTATCCCCCGAATTGGTTATCATCAATTTTCTGAATTGCTTTCCACTATGAAAGCAAATTTAAAGATAATAATATTCACGTGAAAACAATATTTTATTTTGGCCGTTCTATTTCGTTTTAATTCTACGATCCACGATGCAAGTTTAGCGTTTTGTCCCAGAAATGGTAATGAACAAACAGCTTTGCCCGTTCTTATCTGACTTGGCAAACATTTGACATATGCGGGCCTTAATGAAGTCGCGTCTGTTTTAAACTTATCGCAATAAAGAATCGACGCTGTTTAGTTGACACCTTTTTCTGACATAGCATTAAAATCTATGAAAAGCAAAAAATAGGGTAAATAATTTTTTTTTTTTTTAATAAATTGGTTTTTATTGTGCAACTATCGGCTCGAACCAGATTCACACGGATGCAGTCTACCACACTTCATAAGATCAATTGCTGGACTAACCTTAAGATTAACTGAAAATTTTATCAAAAGTGGTCACGTCGTTTTGGAATCCATACACATTTACTATCGGGGAAGAAAGGTCGTAAAGGCCAAAATATAAACTTTACATGCGAAGCAAGAAAACTGAGCATTTTTTTTTTAATTCTTGACTTATTTATCATCATCACCATCATCATCATCATCACCATTATCATCATCATCATCATCAGCCGTATGACGGACATAGGCCTCCATAAAGACCGGTTGGAAGCGGCTCGCATCCAGCGCGTTCCTGAGCCTTTATTAGGTCGTCTGTCCACCTTGTGCGTGGACGTCCTACGCTGCGCTTGCCGGTCCGTGGTTTCCACTCCAGAACCTTGCAGCCCCATCGGCCATCAGTTCTACGTGATATGTGCCCTGCCCACTGCCACTTCAACTTGTTATACTTATTTAACGGTAGTTGATAATGACATTTGGTTTTGCGGCTAAGCGTTCCGTTCCGGAAATCGCACACAGCGCCATCTGACTCCAAACAAGACAAAGTAGTCAGATAACTGGTAGGATACTTTAAATACTTCGTTTCAAAGTAATGAGCGCCAAAGTAGCGATGTTCCGGTCTTGGTTTTGTTACTCAAAGTTCTTGGTACGCTACAATGGTCATTTGTGTTTATATTTATTTATAAAGTCCGCCAACACAGTGTATACAAATACATAACTATATATTATAAAACAAAGTTGTCCGCTGCGTCTGTCAGATTGTCTGTTCGCGGTAAACTTAAAAAATACTGAACGGATTATCATGCGAGTTCATCACCAATAGATAGAGTGATTCATGAGGAAGGTTTAGGTATATAATTTTTAAAAGTATTGTGTAAATTGGTTGAATTATAATGATAAATTAAATAAAAAGCTACGAATTCGAATTCGTCCTTTTTACATGGTTAAAGATACACTAGATCTAGGTCTAGACATGGTCATGGGCATGATGTGCCTTCCCATCAGGGCAGCGTTAATGCTCTTAAGTTAACGCGCATGTTTACGTGGGTCCAAGTCTGCGCCGAAAAAAGTATGCTTTCCGTCTTAAATTTTTACGTAAGAAAAATTTTCGAGTTTTGTTTGCCTTTGAAATTGTTGGATTTATGAATTTAGAGATAACTGTTTCCTATGTTGAAATACTTTAATACAAAAGTCAAGTGCTGTGTAAATAAATAGATAAGGTAGAAGATAAAAATCTAAATCCATACTAACTGTCTGTCTGATACGTTTTCACGTTTGCCTAAACCGCTCAACCAATTTTGATGAAGTTTGGCATAGAAATAGATGGGACCTCGGAGAAAGGCATATGAATAGAATATCTTAATTGGCCTTATAACTACATGTGTTACACTAGGCACGTCAAAATTACAATTTCATTTTTAAAATTATATAAAATTGAATTAAAAATGGAAATAAATGCAAATAAACAAATGTTACTGCCTGATATTAACAATAATGTCCAGTGAATACCTAATATAAAATGTCAAATGAATATTAGAATGTCAGTCAAAATATTAAATAATGTCAAATGAATAATTAAAAAAAAAAACAAATAAATAATCTTAATTAAGAAAAAAAACTATTAAAATTAATATAAATTATAGATAATCATATGATAGCATAAAATATTTTTTTAACAAAAACCGATGCCATTGTCAGATCTGGACCAAATGAAATGGGACCACACGGGAAGCACCAACTATCAAATAAAAAAAAAATAATTAAAATCGGTTCACCCAGTCGAAAGTTCTGAGGTAACAAACTTCCTTTTTTGAAGTCGGTTGAAAACAGTATAAAGGTACAGTTTGAAACAAACAACGAAGGATAAAACGAAACGTATAACTCCAAGATTACAGTATTCCACAAACAGAAAGCAAAGAGCTTTTAAAAGCAAACTTAAAGAGCAAAGAGAAAGTTCGAACTAATGACAAATGTTTGCATTGGGAGGGGCAGTGGGTACTAAGAGATGACTGAATGTAGCTTAACTTTGACCCTAACAATAGCTTCAATTGGTGATTAAGGTATATAGGGTTTAGTATCTTTGTTCAAAATGTATCTTCTTCTAAATATATATAACTCAAATATGACTGACTGATATAGTGATCTATCAACGCACAGCCCAAACCACTGGACGGATCAGGCTGAAATTTGGCATGCAGGTAGATGTTATGACGTAGGCATCCGCTAAGAAAGGATTTTGATTAATTCTATCCCCAAAAGGATAAAATAGGGGATGAAAGTTTGTATGAAACTGTCAATTTTAAACCGATCGGATTTCTACTTATTACTTTTACTTTTCATCATCATCATCCATCACCACGCGGGTAAAACCGCGGGGCGCAGCTAGTAATAGATAAACGTCATAGAAAAGATAGAATATATTTCGTTAAGGGCTGAGTGGCAAGTATTGGGCGAGGCCTATGTCCAACAGTGGTCTTCGATAAGCTGATGATGATAATATTTCGTTAAAGTTTTTTTTATGATTGACAAACTAGGTGTTTGACTCACGGCACATCTGATGTTGAAATCATTGTAAAGCTCTTCAAAATTCGTAATATCGCTGCAATGGTCATGGAAAGGCGTTATTTCTTACCATCAGGAGAGCGTCTCGTTCGTTTCATTACTTTTTTTTTCTATTTTATTTTATTCAGTCTCGTGCGTCCCTAAAGGTTGGTTCTGAAAACTAGCGCTGCTCAGAAATCAGCACTAATGCTGAGAACTACCTATAACCTTTTTTGTCGCACTGGCCTACAGCGACAACTTTTAATTATTATTGTTATTATTTATCGTTTTTTTATTATTTAGTACTTGGGTGACCGAGCTTTGCTCGGCTGAAAACGCGGGTAAAACGACGTTTTCTAAAAATGAAACCTAGCTAGATCGATTTATCGTCCCCAAAACCCCCTGCATACTAAATTTCTTGAAAATCGTTGGAGCCGTTTCCGAGATTCAGATTACATATCCCACTAATACTATAAATGTGAAAGTTTGGATGGATGGATGGGTTGTTGGATGGATGGATGGATGGGTGGATGTTACTCAATCACGCCAGAACGGCTGAACGGATCTGGATGAAATTTTGCATGCTATCTACAAGCAAATCATCATCGGCCATCACCACGCGGGTAAAACCGCGGCGCGCAGCTAGTATATATATATATATATATATATACATATTTATATGCAAGAATTGCTCGTTTAAAGGTATTAGATATGTAGTGTTGATTTGTCAAAATAAATGTATCATTCATTCTTTCTCTACAAAAAAAAAAAAAAAAAACTTCCAACTAGTTAAAATTTAATATTTGTGATCCATATCTTTCTGCTTAGAAGCTAATTCCGGTAGGTAAACGACGCCTTGTTAGTAAGAATGGCGATTTTTACCTACTTTACAAAAAATACCTGCGGTTTCCAGACCAACTAGAAGTCGATTTAGTTATCAACTTGATAATTACGTGCGATAAAAACGAACACCTCTTCAAAGGAACAGTCACGGTGTCCTAACTCGGTAGGTGTTCTACAAATTCTTATGGATTCGTCACTACTTCTTAGAAAAGTCAGGTGGTCTTAAAAACTCGTAAACGGCCAGTTAAGTTCACTAAGTCCCTTGTCACATTCAGTATTCTTGGTAGGTTCTTGATTTTTATGGGTCACTGGTTGTGATTGACTGGTTTGGTTTTGACATAGTACTTAAGTGTTTACATAGTACTTACGTTGGTTTATTGGTTGTAGTTATAAAGGTTTGTGAATACATTTGCGGTTTGTTAATATTAAATTATCATTGTGTTGAATAAGGTGATGAATGATGTCTTAATTTTGATTTAAAAAATAATATCCGTAAGCAAAAACTAGTTTTCGTAATAAGTCTTTAACCCCAATCAGATATTAGCATAATTAATGACTCATACTTACTATAATAGTCATTATAGTTTTTAGTCTCAAATATTTCACAGCTAAGAAAAAGCATTTTTTTTTATTCTTTACTAGCTGCGTCCCGCTGTGTTGCCTGGTACATTTTTTCAGAAAAAAAGGAGCCTATGTGTCAGCTACCTCTACCTATACCAAATTTCATCAAAATTGGTCCAGCCGCCACAGACACCACAGCTCACCTGATATTAAATGATGGTGTAGACGAAGATGGTAAACACAACTAGCGTGGAATGGAAATGGCTCTCAAGTGAGGCTGTCGGAACACACCCGTTAGATGCTTGGCGGCAGATTTTCAACTTGAGGGTGGTAGCTACTAATATATTATTAATAAAGTCAGCACTTGATTTTTAAATTAAAAGTAAAATCTAATTACAGCATAGTAAAGATAAAGATTAACACATTAAATTCTTCAAGAGTTTAGTCAATTAATAGAAGAAAAAGATTAACTCATATAATCCTTCAAGAGTTTAGTCAAATAATAAAAGAAAAAGATGAACACATTCAATTCTTCAAGAGTTTAGTCCACTAATAGAAGAAAAAGATGAACACTTTCAATCCTTCAAGAGTTTACAATAAAAGACCATACAATAGTTAAGTCAAAAATTAAAAGAAAAAGTTTAACACATTCAATCCTTCAAGAGTTTACAATAAAAGAAAAATATTAAGGCATTCAATCCTTCAAGAATTTAGTCAACTAATAAAAGAAAAAGATTAACACATTCAACCCTACAGGAGTTTAGTCAACTAATAAAATATACACAACTTATAGAGGTTTATAAAGGGCCTTTTGTCCTTGCGAAGTTCTTAAACTATTCGGGCAAGTTTCTACGGTCTCCAACTTGGCAAGTGCCAGCCCTTAGCTTGACCCTTTAAGTTTGGAATTACTTAATATAAAGCTATCTTTAAGTGACCAAGCACGTAAGGTTAGTAAATATAGACATATAAAATAGTATATATGCATTAACCGAAATTAAAATATATTTGTTTCAATACATTAAAAAATGTTTGTAGCTATGCCATAGCGATAGCTCAGTGGTTAACGCGTTTGGTTCACACATCGTAGGTAGTGGACTGAAAACCAACAATGAGCATCAGCTTCCGGTAAACAGTAAAAAAGGAAAACAGCGTGAGGAAACCATAGCATTGTGGTAGGATATTTTTTAGTACTCGGCTGGCTAGCTACCACCCTCAAGTTGAAAATATGCCGCCAAGCATCTAACGGTGTGTTCCGGCAGCCTCACTTGAAAGTCAGTTCCAATCCAGGCTAAGTGTGCTTTACCTGTGTGAATAAACGTTTTCCTTCACTGGCAGCTCAAGCTAATTGTTGGGGTTTGAACCCACGCCCTTCGGCATGCGAACCGGCCGCGCTAACCACTGAGCTATCATCGCTACAAACATGCATATCATCTATACCCCCCTATTGCCAGATCTTTCCTCGTCTGTGTTTGTTTTTATGTAAAATCCATTTAGTAATTTGCATGGCGGCAGTACCCGTATAATTAATGTAAATCACTAGTTAAATATTTAAGCTACCAACAAATCAATTAATTTACGACGCTATCAAACCATTGTAGGCAATTTACATAGATTGTAAAAACAAATATTTGCGTTGTCCTATTAAATTTATCAATGTTAAATAATGAAGTTACTTGGTGGTAGATCTCATTAACAGGAGCTCATCTAGGTTGGTATCATCGCTGTATCAGATATTGTACCGCCAAGCAGTAGTGTGTAAACATTACTGCTTGGCGATTTGAAGGGTACTGTAGGTAGCGAAATTACTGGCTGTTGAGACTAACCATCTATCGTCTCAGAGTAATGAGTTTTTTTTTAATGTTACAGTAATGAGACGAACGAGACGCTCTCCTGATGTTAAGAGATAACGCCTGTCCATGACCATTGCAGCGATACACAAAACTTTGGGTAGCAAAACAAAGTCCAGGGCATCGCTGCTTTGGCACTCACTCCTTTTTTTTTTACTTCTATTTTCTACCCCCGTACGTAAGCGGAGCGTTGCTTACCTTACCTTAACTAAATAATATTAAATTTAAATTAATCAATATGAAATACATAACAAAATTAAAATCATATTATATTTATTTTAATTAAAATTTTCATGTTAGCTGTATAATTACTTTTTAAACACAGCGCTATCCGATTCCAAACTAAGTAATGCTTTTACTATGGTAGTGAGATAAGAACTACAAAGCCATGTGATATTGCTAGTTCAACATCTATTATGTAAACAAAATTTATGTTCAACTAATTGTTAAAGATGATGTGACGGTTTTGACTCATAAATATGCACATAACTTTGTCTCTAACTATTTCTATTATTGTTTTCCATTATTTAAATAAGGACAGGACGTGAATGAGTGATATTTCAAATTGTCTCTGGAAAGAATCGAAAGAAAGTCACTAAAATTATTATTATCTAGTAAGAGCTTGGTTACACGAAAAGAAAAAAATCGGGCTCCGACGTTGACAATCGAATACAAATACAATTACTTTATTGATAACATCAGTTACAGGTCATTTTTCTATTCATATTTAAAAATATCATCACATCTCATCATCAGCCATAGATCGTCCACTGCTGGACATAGACCTCCTCATGGGAGGGTTTTGCCAATACTCGCCACGCTTGGCAGGCGGGTTGGCGAGCGCAGTTAAGTGTGATTGCTCAAGAAATACGCTGCTGCCCATCTTCCAGATTACATCCCTTAGCCGACTCTTACGGCAACCATGACCTGTACATTTCCATTTTTTTTAAAAGCCACTATTTAAATATTAAGAATTAAATTTAACCACATATTAAGCTCGTCTCTAACGTTTGCCAAAATCCTGTAAATCATTAAGTAAAACGTTTCAGATCCCCCAAATCTTTATAAAACGAAAGGCTCAAATTTCGCAAAGCTCCGTTTTCACGTGCGTCACGTCAAGAATATTAAAGGAAATTCAATAACCATATAATTCTTATAAATATTGCTTAGTTAAATGCTCTGTCAACTTTACATCGACGTGAAATGTCACGCGTATAAATTAGAATCTACTTTAATCATAAAATAAATACTAAATGAATAAAAGTGAATGAATAAATGAATAAACGAACGAACAAATAAATAAATATCGTAGAACATTACACATAGCGCCACCTGACCCCAACGCAAAGCTTATACTATGGGCAGATTTTTATGTAAATACATATTTACAATCCAACGATCGAACCCATGTCCTACAGCTCTAGATACAAGCAATGTTGAATAGTAAGACTCAAAGATAAAATAAAAGTGATGGTATTTTGTAAAAACTAACTGTAAATCCCATAAATATAGCACTCATAACTTCAAACTTCCAAACTCATCCACCAAATTTTAAACAACATTTTAAATTAATTGCTTGTGAGTAGTAATGACGGATTTCGTGAAATCATAATCATGATCATCATCATCATCATCATCACAGCACACTGCTGGACATAGGCCTCCCCCATTGACTTCCATAAAGACCGGTTGGAAGCGGCTTGCATCCAGCGCGTTCCTACGGTCTTTATGAGGTCGTCTGTCCACCTTGTGGGTGGACGTCCTACGCTGCGCTTGCAAATCCGTGGTTTCCACTCCAAAACTTTGCAGCCCCATCGGCGATCAGTTTTGCGTGCTATGTGCCCTGCCCACTGCCACTTCAACTTGCTAATCCGCTGATTGACTTAATTTCGTGAAATGTTTTCACAAATACCGTTACACTTGGTGGTAGATCTGGAGGTCGTCTAGGTAGGTACCACCACAGTACTAGATATACTGCCGACAAGCAGTAGTGTGTCAACATTACTGTGTCCCAGTTTGAAGGGTATTGCAGCTATCGAAATTACAGGGCTGTAGAGACTAACCATCAAAAGTCTCAAAGTGATGCGCGCCAAAGCAGCGATGCCCTGGACTTTGTTTTGCTATTCAAAGTTCTGTGTATCGCTGCAATGGTCATGAACAGGTGTTATCTCTTACTGTCAGGAGAGCGTCTCGTTGGTCTCATTACTTTTTCATTAAAATAGTGGAAATAGTACCCAAAAAGAATGTGACGCTTCATT
Organism: Biston stratarius; assembly: GCA_950106695.1. Lineage (NCBI taxonomy): Eukaryota > Metazoa > Arthropoda > Insecta > Lepidoptera > Geometridae > Biston > Biston stratarius. Next base: position 21,231,962 of record OX467108.1, on the reverse strand, counting down.
AAATTAATAATTACGATCCTTCTTCGAGTTCCTTAATTTTCAGGACGCCGCAAACTTTTGCAGCGATAATCATAATTTAGGAGTTCACTGCGGGCAAGAGTCTAAATTAATTAAGGTTTTATTCAATTTTTTTCTTCGATAGAAGGTCTCTTTTATTAATTAAGGATGGGGCATTGACAAATCGGCTACCGACTTGAGATGGACAGCACGATAAAGAGACTGGGGGAAGCGGCTGTAGGGATGGGAAAATATCTATGCCTTGGCTCTAATATGAATTGTTTGACAAGTAACTCTTACTAATAAAATATATAGGCCTAAAGAATTTAATTGAATGAAGCGTATAATAATTATCTGTTATTTAAAATGAACCTTATTTTTTCGTTTGATGGGCTAGGTGTTTGACCATTGCTCATCTGATGGTTGCCTAACCTATGGTTGTCTGGGAGATATCACTTTATCACTTTGAGTGTTAAGGTCGCCGGTTGTTACACCTTTTAATTAAGTTTATTTTCATTTTCTTGTTTTTTTTTTTTTAAATAAGAAATAGTCTTATTGTTCACGGGCTAGGTGTTTGACCACAGCTCACTTGATGTTAAATGACTGTGTGATCGAAGATGGTAAATCACACATGGCTCTCAAGTGTGGCTGCTGGAACACACCATTAGACCGGCAAGATTTCAAGACTTAAATCATTTCACATCACTACCTTTGAATAATTGTATTCAACAAAGATCTTTTTCGATATCGTCGCCCGATGCTGTGCGATATGGCCGATAAATTGTAGTCCTGCCGACTTCTACCGATGACGGATCCTCTTCCCGATAACGCCACAGTATGACAAATGAACTTACCTTTCCGGAGTATAATATATTCCGGGTCTACATTCAAGTCTGCGCTTAGATTCTTATCTCGATCATAAAAAGTGACTTTATGCATTGACCGCTTGACTTTTATGTATGGATTACGACATTCTTCAGTCTTGGCTGATAAAATTACGAGACTCCTCACTTGTTTGTTCTCGCCATCATAAGAAAACTTATGAAACTTTAACATTATCACTGTAGACAACAGCATGGAAGTGGCATAATCGATTGTAATAGCTTTTGGTAGATGGGATTAAATTACTTTATTTTTTAATTAGCGACCCGCCCCGGCTTCGCACGGTTGCGGTGTAGATACTAATGTGATTGATTGATTGATTAAATCTTTATTGTACACACTAAAAATTATACAATACAAAAGAAATAAACTTAGTTAACAGGTGTAACAACGCGACCTTATCGCTAAAAGCGATCTCTTCCAGGCAACCTTAAGATGGAAAGGATTAGAGAAAGAAAGACGGGGTGCGTCGATAACGAGGATATGCATATAGAAGAATACAAAACTATAACATGAATATATCTACATTCTAATAATACTAAAAAATAGACTAATATATTATGTATAAAATCAATATTTAGGTAAATAAAGAGAATATATAATATACAAATAAGCCTCAAATAGTTATAGCATTAGTTAAATCTAATGCGGTGTCAGTATGGAATGGTAAATATTATGGTATGCTGTAAAAGCCAATTTTAATCTACATTAAACACACAACTTATCTAACGTATTTAATTGGATAAGGAATAAATGTATTGTTTAAAATAGCTTCGTAATTAACCCATTATTGTTTTGTAATATGTAAAAGATAAAAATGGTTACTTTGGGTATTCCTTAGGAGATAAACATATACCATTGCGGATTTTTTATATAATTATAGATATACAATCCCGTAGTACATTATTTTGATCTATCTCGTAAGGTTTAACCAGCGTTTGCAATGAAGCGCACAAAAACATGTTTTTTACGACATCATATTACAATTATTTGAAATTCTCACATTCTCTTTATAATAATATGCATGTTATACATATAAACCTTCCTCTTGATCACTCTGTCTATTGATTTAAACCACATTAAAACACGTTGTGTAGTTTAAAATTTCTAAGCGTTCAGACGGCGGGAAGCGACTTTGTTTTGTGTGGAGATGCTATTGGGATAGAAGTGTTTCGTTATTATAAGCATTAACCAGATATTTTTGACCGTCCTGTTGGCTCATTGGGAGTATGTCTGCTTGAGCTGTAGGGCGTGGGTTCGATTCTCGCCAAGGACAAATGTTTGTTTGGTATAAGCAAATGTTTGTTCTGTGTCTGGGTGTTCTGTATGTATTATAAGTATGTATTTACAAAAAAAAAGTATTCATGTATTCTATCAGTTATCTGACTACCATCACACAAGTTTTGCTTAGTTTGGGGTTAGATGGCGCTGTGTGTAATGTGTCCTACAATATTTATTTATTTTTAAAGAAGAAAACCTTCAGAACTGCGTTACTAACTTTAAAAAAATTACCCTTTACAACTTTTAAAGAGATCCCAACGTTGTAGTTCAGCGTCATTTCACATTTTGAAATGAAATTGCATAAATTTAACAGTGTGAGATTTTACCATGGAACCAAAGAGGACGTGCATGTATTGTACTCTGCTTTGACTCTTTGAAGCAGGCTACAGGATGTAGCATATACTATAGTCGGAGTAAATAAACATGAGTAATTCCTCTAAAGTAAAATAAAGTGTGATATTTCCAAATACTCATATTCATCTAACTTAGATTTAAAAAACAAAAGGTTCCGCGCCATTCAGTTTTTTTACTGTTGACAAGCTTGGTGTTTGACCACAGCCCACCTGATGTTAAGTGATGGTATGGTCAAATATGATAAAGCATACCACTTCTTCAGCACTTCTTCGCTTCCCACCAAAACCTCCGCCAAATCGCTTTGCTGCGACAGTTTGAGATGTGTTTAGGCTAGGTTCGGCTATTGTTCAGGTTTTGACGAATCGTTACATTGAATTTGTAGCCTTAACTTCTTAGTTTAAATCACCATTTGTTTGAATATCTAATATAATTCATAATATTTGGATATACAACGCTCGATAGGTATCCTCCTTTTTTTTTATCGAAGTTAACTTCGCCCGTGTACGAGCCTATCTTACAGATATTGTATATTTATATTTTATATCCCACCCGTCACGCGACACCTCTATATGCGTGGAAAAAAGGTCATTTTGACACAAAGCTTTTTTAACTTCCCTCATTTCACCCCAGCGACCCTCAAGTGGCTGTATTATTTTTTTGTGCTTTGAAAAAAGAAAATATAAAGGTGAGGGCCTCACGTATTGCTATTAAGCTGGTTCGGATGTAATGTTCTTTTCGTGAGAATTTACTCATAGTTTAGTGAAATTCTAGTTTGCTAATGTGTTAAAATACCTACACACTAAAAACTTAATAGTTTTTTTTTTTTTAGTACATACCTACAATGTAATTTGTGAGATAAAAGCTTGTTTTTAAAAATATTTGGGGCTTGGCAGGCGTGTTGGCGAGCGCAGTTAGGTGTGATTGTTCAAGGAAGACGCTGCTGCCCATCTTCCGGATTACGTCCCTTATCCGACTCTTACGTCAACCACGGGTAGAGAGGGTGGGGTACTATTCTTACGCCGGCACCACCACGGCATACATACATATATTGCAAGTTAAATAAAAGCTCGTAAAAATATATATAAGCAATCTACACGCAACGCCACAAAAAATTAACTGCAATTTCAATCCCCTCATTCTATAGAAGACACACCTCCTGTAACCGCATTCAGCCCTCCAAAACTCATTTACTATAATTGTTCTAGCAACATGGCGTATGGTCACAAAAGGAATAAAAAACACATTAAGAGAGTAACTCAAAATGTGAAATTAAAACCGGAATCGCTTTCATACGCTAATGTTATGACAGATAATTATGAAAATGTAATTTCACTAATGTACAGATCGTGTCAAGAGATTTTGTTGTAGTTTTGTAGGGTGTCTGTATACCTACGACAGTTTTTGTAGTTAAGAGGAGGTTGCGCGATTAAACATGATTTTTGCCATGATGTTGCCAATGAATCGTACTAAACAATGAACTAAATTATGTTATTCTTTTGTCCATTAACAAGCCATGATACTTTTACAATGAAAAAATACTGCCTTTTTTTAACTTTTTAGGTTTTTTTCTTAAACATGAAATGCTTAATGGTTAGCGCGATCGATTCATACACCGCAGCACATGGGTTCAAACCCCAATAATGAGCTTGAGCTACCGGTGAAGGAAACCATTGCATGGTGGTAGGGTATTTTCTAATACTCGCCTGGCTAGGTACCATCCTTAAGTTGAAAATCTGCCACCAAGCACCTAACGGTGTGTTCCGGCAACTTCATTTGACAGCCAGTTCCATTCCAGGCTAGTAATAATAATAATAATAATATTTATTGTTCCATAATATTTACAAGTACAAAGTCTTATTGCATATTTAACAGTAAGAGATACCTATACTACGGTCTTTTCTGCAATATTAATGGTACACAGAACCTACACTAAGCAGAGGTTCGTATCGTAGGTTCTGTAGAGGCAAAAAAATTGTGGCAGTATGGCAATATGAGAGTGTGCGTGTGTGCTAGGTGTGCTTTACCACCTTACCACACCGTCACTTAACATCAGGTGAGCTGTGGTCACCTAGCTTGTCAACCATAAATAAATAAAAAACTTGTACATAACTTTTTTCCTGTCATTACATAATAAAATTATACCCAGGAAGATGTGTACATGTAATTTTATTTATAAACAGTATAAAACAAAGTCGTTGTCCGCGTCTGTCTGTATGCTTTTTCGGATTTTGATACGCGTTTTTATGGAGTTTTGTATATACAATGACTTAATTAAACTTTTGTATATAAATTAAAAAAAAAACACAAGTCACTTTAAAAAAAATCATTAGGGTTCCGTACCACAAAAGAAAAAAAAGGGACCCTTATAGGATCACTTTGTTGCCCGTCTGTCTGCCAAGACGTTTTTTCTCTGGAATGCATGGAGGTATCAAGACGTTTTTTCTCTGGAATGCACGGAGGTATCAAGCTGAAATTCATATCAAATACTCAAGTCTACTGTCCCTTGGAGCTGAGAAAAAATCAAATTTCTAAGCCAACGCAATTAAAAGATACAGCCGTTTATGCTGCAAATTTTCGACACTCGCAAGGGAATCAAAACCTACAGGGTTTCCCGTGAACTCAGAATCTTGAAATTTGGTACAAAGCTACGTCTTATAGCACAGATATAGGAAAAATCGCGAAAAAGCATTTAAAAAACCTAAACTTTTACTTATATACCTACAGGTTTGTACGGAACCCTCGGTGCGCGCATCCGTTTCGCACTTGGCCGTTATTTAAAAAAAAATCTTGTATATATTCTTTTTTTTTTTTGTAAATAAGTACCTACAACGTTTTGTTATAAAGTCGCCAAAATAAATGGAACACGTGCGAAACCGGGGCGGGTCGCTAGTGTTTGTATAAGTAAATATCATACAACGTTATGAACTTCATCAATCAACTTTGCCAAGACTTTGAACAAAATCTTTTCACGTGCCAAGAATAAAAACACCGGAACACTCATATCAACAAAACCTATTTTTCTTATAATAGAATTAGCTATTGGCAGGCTTTGTTCCTTGGTTGGACCTTGTCCAAGATTCGTGAGTCCAATCACAGACGATTATTGGCGTGTTCTTTACTTGGCAGTTTAGGTGGCTCCAACGCTCATCTTTAAAAGAGATTTCTTTCAGCCTTCAACCTCAATTTTGTAAAAATTGCTGACGTAGAATTCACCAGAGCGTGATGTTTTCTAGCCAATTAAAGATAATAGGCACACATACTTAAAGAGTATTAGGATTTCAATGTTTAAGACGTTGTAGGTAGCCAAAATGATATCAAAAAAAAAACCGGCTAAGTGCGAGTCGGACTCGCGCATGAAGGGTTCCGTACCATTATCTATGAAAAAGGCAAAAAAATCGCGTTTGTTGTATGAGAGCCCTTAAATATTTATATTATTTTGTTTTTAGTATCTGTTATTATAGCGGCAACAGAAATACATAATTTGTGAAAATTTCAACTGTCTAGCTATAGCGGTTCTTGAGATACAGCCTGGTGACAGACAGACGGACGGACAGACAGACAGCGAAGTCTTAGTAATAGGGTCCCGTTTTTACACTTTGGGTACGGAACCCTAAAAAAACGTATTGTGCCAAAATATGTATTAATATTTTGTTTTTGTTAATACGTATGTATTGAGTACAGCCTAAATTGAAATTATTTACAATTGTATTTGTAATTGTTATTTTATTATTTTAATCTTTTTATATTTACCATCTTTTTTGTACAAATAACTAGTAATTAATGTAACTGGCTATCATCCGTTTTAATTAATTAAATAAACAAATATATACACTTTAAAGGAACGAAAAAAAAAACTGTGTAAATCTTGATAATACTTGTGAGAATAAGTGTCTAATTTTGAAAAACAAATACGAAAAAATGTTTTGATAGAAAACAAGCCTGTTAAAAAATTAAATAAATTACGACTAAAAAACATTGTAGTGAGTAAGTAGGTACTATTATGTAGAGTTAGAGTTGTAGAGTCAGTTAATAAACGAACTCCGTTCTAGAGACACGTGGCATTTTTATTATGCATCTCCCAGATGCCAACCCGACATGCCGCGACAACCACGACTGCCAGGATAAAGAACTGACTGCGGATCAGAAAATGCCACGTGTCTCTAGAACGGAGTTCGTTTATTAATTGACTCTACAATTCTTAACTAACTCTACATAATAGTACTTACTATTGTTCCCTCTGCACTTGCATCCCCCTGGCTAAGTGACAATTGTAGTAAGCATAATGTATTAATATTTATAACTGTAAACTGTAACCTAAAAAAGAAAGATCCACAAAAAAAATGCCTTGCTGAGTTTCTTGCCGCAGTCTTCTCAGTTGAAGTGTAATTACGAGCCGGTGGTAGATTCAAACATGTAACTAAACGTTCATAAGTGCCTTACCAGGGCCTAAACTGAATAAATGACTTTTTGATTTTGATTACTCACTACGTTTTTAGTCGTACCTGACTTCCATCACACAAGCCCTGTTTAGTTTGGGATCAGATGGGGCTGTGTATAATGTCCTACGTTGTTTATTTTATTATATACATATTGACCACATTCTCGCAAGTAATATCCACTATTTTTTACACGACTGTACAGTGTTACGAGTATCTGTTTTCAACACTCATATTGACGAAATTTTTCTCTTTTCTTTCAGAAGATAGACGCGTACAACCACAGCGGACCTTCCCTGCAGACATCGGCAGTTATCGCCCTCTGTTCTATCGTCCTCATCATCGGTATTCTTGTTGGAGCCATCCTTGTTTGGAAGTAAGTTCTTTTTATTCTTTTTTATTTTTATTTTTGGCATTGCACTTTGTCCTTTTCAGTCTACGAATGCTGTTGGTGATTAAAATGCTCATAAACAATGAAGTTGCTTATAAGTTTTTTATCGGCCCCCAATCCGTTACAGCCAGCGCAAATTGCACAACTATCAATATCAGCCGTTAAATTCAAACATTTTGAAATTAGCCGTTAAATTTTAGTTCGAATTTAATATCCAATCAAAACGTCACTAGCAAATAACTCGTCCAGCTTAGCACCAGGCGAATTAATCGGACAATTTCATCGAGTCGACACTTTAATCGGTCTTCAAACCGTCGTCACATTCGTACATAATCGTAAAGTGTGGCACAGCTTATAATGAACGCGGCTAAAAATGGAACAAAATAAATGGCGTTACAACAATGGTAACAAGCTGAAGAACTTAAAAAATCTATAACCCGACTGCGAATAAAATAGCTATAATTTAAACAATCAATTAAACAATCTTTTTAAACAAATTTATTATTTCTAATTAATTTTTTTTTTTTTTATTTTTTTTTTTATGGCTGACAGGCTTGGTGTTTGACCACAGCTCACCTGGTGTTAAGTGATGGTGTGGTCGAAGATGGTAAAGCACACCTAGCCTGGAATGGAACTGGCTCTCAAGCGAGGCTGCCGGAACACACCGTTAGATGCTTGGCGGCAGATTTTCAACTTGAGGGTGGTAGCTAGCCAGCCGAGTACTAGAAAGTACCCTACCACCACGCATATGTTTTTGTAAATTCCTTTATTTATTAAATATGTTTTGTAATTTCATTTATTTACATAGGTACGCGACTTGATAGGTATGGTTATTATAAAAAAAAATACTTATTAATATTTCACGCCAAAAATCCACCATTTTGAACACTTGTGCCATTTTGGGTTACTGAGATGAATCTAAAGATAACTTAATGTCGTTATCCATCCTGCTGTTTGGAAGAAACGAAGTAATAAATAAATTTACATATATGCAAGATACGCGCAAAAACCTAACCCTTCGTTGGCAGTCGAGTAAAAATTAACGGTATGTTTTTTTTTTCTCTTCGGATTTGGTTCCCATCTCCTTTGGCAAACTAGTGGCAAAAGAGGACAAAACTTCCTTTGTTAGTACAAATATAGAAAGATAAAATCCATGTATTCTGCAAACCAGAAATAAATATTGATAAAACATGAAATACACACAGCTCGAAGCTTACAGATTCGAAAGGAGTCATTGTAAGCACCATTAAGAACAACTTATACTACGGATACAAATCAGAAATCGTGAAAAAATAATCAGCTGGTCTATGGAAAAAGATACGTTGCCAAATTTATGGCGTAGCTAATTTTTTAGCAATAGTGGCTGCAGTAAAAGTTTTCAAAACGATGAACGACGCCCATTCAGTTTAGGACCCTTCAAGCTTACAACCCTGTAGATACTCAAGAGTAGTTAATCAATTGCTTTAAACACCTATACGAAATTTACAGGGTGACTCGGTTTTGTTTTTATTTATTGAGTTTTATTATAGTAGTAATGAAACGAACGAGATGATCTCCTGATGGTAAGAGATAACGTATGTGACCATTGCAGCGGTATACAGAATTTTGAGTAGCGTTGTAATTTTGTAGGCGCTCTTTACTTTGAGACATTCGATGGTTAGTATCAACAACCCTGTAGCTATAAACTGGAACACGCTAATGTTTACACACTACTGCTTTACAGCAGAATATCTGGTACTACAGTGCTACCTAATTAGACTACCTAAGGAGATCTACCAGCAAGTATAGGTTACATACAGGTCACAGATGTATTTGTCAGTAATATAGTTTGAAGCAAAGCCTTATCGATGCCTTCATTCGTCAAACCTGTGTCGCGTTGTATATTCCTCACATTTGAGGCAATGGCTCGAGAAAGTTGATTAGTGCGCCTGTCACCTAGTCGAGATTTAATCCTGTGGTTAATTATGAGAGATAATTAATAAGCGTTAGCGGTTTTAGGGCAGGCGTGTGTGCTGCGAAATGTTTGTATAGAAATCATAAACCTATACAAATATATCGTATAATATACCTTTGAACAAACTTTTAAACGACAAGGTCTATGATTTCCTTGTTATTTATTATTCTGAGGTAAGTTGTAAAAAATAAATTACTAACATACTTAACATTAATTAGGTAACAAAGTCAATAATTGTAACCATTCGTAAAGGAACGCAGTTATGAACAAAAGTTGTTATACAAGCCCCTTGATGGAATGAAAAGAAGCCTAAATGCTGGTAGCGTTGTATAGAGATGTAGATAACTGTGTGTATTTGTTGCTGAGAGGTGTGGAGTAACTTCTGTTAATTCATTTGTTAGTAGCTCTACTTCAAGAGCTCAGGGGGGTGGGTTCGGGTGAATCGGTTTCTTCTAGGCAAGCGTGCTCCACCATAGACCGCATCTTCGCCTTACATCAGACAAGATAGCGATAGACCGCAAGCCTATACTTAAAAAAACCTTCATACCACAAACTTCTTTTTTTAATCAATCTAAAACAAATAAATACACAAATACCCGCTCACGTCTTATGCTCTAGACCAACCTGTTAAAATAATTAGAAGTGTCACAATATACTATTCACATTGTCACGGACAGTTTGACACTTCGGATTTAGGTGCCGCAAGCTCTGATAAGTAGCTCACTGGATTTATATTCTGTTAATAAGATGTTAAAGGGATTCTACACGCTGTTGAAAGAAATATGTGCCACCTTATGCCAGCGTTGAAGGTTTAGAGTAGCGGTAAATTTGGGTAATTCGGTTTCCTAAATTTGGTTCAGATTTTAAGGGTGCGGTTTACTTGGTCGAATAAATTTTCCTATATTTTTATTTTAATACAATTCACTGTATTCAAACGTATCGTTTTGTATTGACCTGGGATATATAAACTACTAACTGAATGCTCGGTACTTCATCATACTATAATCATGATCATCATCATCCGCATCATCATCAGCATCATCATCAACATCAGCATCATCATCATCATCATCTAAGCCGTAGGACTGTTTACTTTCCACTGTTAGACATAATCTTCCCCCAAAAACTTCTATGAAAACCAGTTGAAAACGACCTTTGTGGGTGGACGTCCTACGCTGTCCTTGCCGATCAGTGTTCTCCACTCCAGAACTTTACTGCTTTATCATCCATCAGTTCTGCGTGCTATGTGCCCCACCCACTGTAACTTGCTAATACTTGCTAATTCGATGGGCTATGTCGGTAACTACAATATACATAAATACAATAAACTTTTGCATAAACTTTTTTTAATTTTTCAACATTCAGTTGGTGGTAGATCTTCTTAGTAGGATGTCATGTCAGTGATGTAAGTACCACATAATCTGCCGCCAAGTAGTAGTGTGTAAACATTACTGTATTCCAATTTGAAGGGCACTGCAGCTAGCGAAATTATAAGACTGTTGAGACTAACCATCGAAAGTCTCAAAGGCAAAGCAGCGGTGCCCTGAATTTTGTTTGGTACTCAAAGTTCTGTATATCGCTGTAATGGTCATAGACAGACGTTATCTCTTACCATCAGGAGAGCGTCTCGTTCAAATCATTACTTTTACATTAAAAAAACAATCTATACCTACAGTTAAAAAGTTCAGAAATTTCGGCCCAATTTCAACCCGTTTTATATTGGGTTAATTTGCTCCAATATCTTCAAGATCACATGTTCCGATCCCACTTGCTTTTGGACGTGGGTGTGACTGACATCGCTCTTCTTTTTCTATTTATTTTTAAAAGACAAGGAGGGATAGATGATAAAATTTAATTTGTAAGTGGGATGTTTAATGTTTTCTCGTTATGTTTTAACTGTTCGTAATATAAATAGGTTTAATTCGTGATAAAGTTTTAATCTGATAAAAGTATCTTAAAAAATTCAACACAAAATTAACTAAGAAAATTAAAAATAAAAACTGGCCAAGTGCGAGTCGGACTCGAGCACGAAGGGAACCGTACCATTATCTATAAAAACAGCAAAAAATCACGTTTGTTGTATGGGAGCCCCCTTAAATATTTATTTTACTCTGTTTTTTAGTATTTATTGTTATAGCGGCAACAGAAATACATCATCTGTGAAAATTTCAACTGTCTAACTAACACTATTCATGAGATACAGCCTGGTGACAGACGGACGGACGGACAGCGGAGTCTTAGTAATAGGGTCTCGTTTTACCCTTTGAGTACGGAACCCTAAAAACATGAATAATCACTAGCAAAGGTTTATTTTTTCAAAAGAAATTAAAGACTGTTTAAGTACTGGGGTACTTTATAGTACTGGCTGGCTAGTCCACCTTGGCGGCAGATCACCAACTTGAACCTTTAACCCTCAAGTTGAGTTTCAAGCATCTAACGGTGTTTCGGCAGCCTCGCTTGAGAGCCAGTTCCATTCCAGGCTAAACGTGTTTCCCGTTTTCAACCACATCGTCACTTAACATCAGGTAAGCTGTGATCAAACACCTAGCCTGTCAAACATAAAAAAGTCACTGACAATAAATTTTATAACGAAATTCAATTCATTAATATCACAGTATTGTCTATACCCTAAATCAAAAAGCATCCAATCTGAAGAGGCGAGCCTGAACCCCCTGATATTTGGGTGAACTTCACCCGAGCGAGACTCTAATCAAAAAGCACCCTTTGTATAAGACCAGCCATGCGAGACTGGTCAGCCCCTGACTCCTGACCCTGGCATGCTTCGCCGCTCATTCATTCAGGACGTAATACACTTCTAAGAATAGAATGGACTTTATTAACTGACATATGTTTAATAAGCCAACAAAATTAAACAGCTTTCTTCTATAATACAACGGGTTACAAAATGTTACTTTTACTGCCTATTAATTTTACCTTACATATCGTCCACTTGCGACGACAGTGTGACATATCGAATTATACGATTTTTCGTTTTAGTAATATTCTCGATCACGCGTTCTATTGTCTCCAAAAACGGGATATTTTTCTACAATCAACAACAAAGAGAAGAGTGAAAAGACAATATCACGATATAGCGCTGTCTCGTTTGGTGATCTAGTTGGCTTCGACACAGTGACAGTTCCGTTGTCACCTAAGCTTCGAGGTGTGAAATGCTCTAGGTTTTCATGAAAACCGTGATATCACGAGGTCAGGTTAAATGTCAATTTCCACATCATCTTTAAAGTGACAACTAAATTTACCACCTTGTAAACTTACTTTTTTTTGCCGTGGTGGTTCCGGCGTAAGAATTGTACCCCACCTTCTCTACCCATGGTTGCCGTAAGAGTCGGCTAAGGGATGTAATCCGGAAGATGGGCAGCAGCGTCTTCCTTGAACAATCACACCTGACTGCCCTCGCCAACCCGCCTGCCAAGCGTGGCGAATATTGGCAAAACCCCTCCCCAGGAGGAGGCCTATGTCCAGCGGTGGACGTCCTGCTGATGATGTCAAACTTACTTTTTTTTGAAACAACGTGATAAGTTTTCCTTTTATTTTCAAACTCTATAATGAAGTTAATCTAGTTTATCAATTTTTAGTTGATATTTCATTTCAATATTAGTTATACTTTGTTTTATTCGGTGCAGAGTAGCACTTTTGTCTATTTTTTACCGGGTACATTTCAGGGAGTGTACGCAAGAGCTTCATGACCCTATCCGACCCTCTCCGTACCATCACAGTACAAGCAGAAGAACGGCACACTGTCATCCGTTCCTAGTGGACGTTCCGTTCTACTTGCTTAATACGTACAGCCCATGAATGGAACTCATTGCCGGCTGCTCTGTTTCCTTTAAACTACAGTTTGGACGTTTTTAAGGCTATAGTCAATAGATTTCTTCTAGATCTGCATGCTCCATCCTTGGCCGAAATGTCGCTTTCTATCAGGCGAGTTAGTAGCCAATCGTAGATCTATTTCACATATTTAAAAAAAGACTAAGTATTTAAAAATTTTAAAACTGTTTTCTCTAAAATTATGGTTTTTAAGATGTTACTCTTTCGTCGCAGGTAGACGATATGTATACCTATACGCGGTAGTACATTTGTGACAACCGCCCGCGCTAACCACTGAGCTACCATCGCTACAAAATCTAATCTGTGTAGCTACATTACCCATCCCGTAGCTATTTTAGAACAATATGGTGGCAACGCGTGTTTATTGTTCATAAATCACCCCAAATGTCAATATTAGTAGCTAAATCGGTACCCCGCTGTTTGGTTTCCTTAATCTTAAAGATAATGTTACTAAAGTTATGTTACTTGACATAGACGGGATTTATTGGGTAAGTTAATGAATTATCTAAGTTGTGGGGCGTTTAATTGATAGTTTAAAGTTCGTTTTGAAGTGACAGTGTGATTAATTTTTTTTACCTACTTTTCCAAAAATGTCTTTAATATTCAGACAGAGTTTTCGAAAAAGTAGAAGGAAGGAAGAGAAATTTAAGTCCCATAAAGTATTTTACTTTCTTAATAAAATAATTAGCGACCTATTTAAAAAAAAGCAGTTATGGGTCTGCCGACAGAAGTGAAAACTTTGCAATAACTATGTCAACAATTGTGCATCACGTCATATTAGCTTGTCGGTGACACGAACCCAGTCTTGTCCCTACCAAAAAGTCGCTCAACGCGGCTAAAGAAATTTTCACTTCAAAAGCCTACCGGTAGATAGGTTACTACATAGGTACCTACATATACCTCCCTACCTACCTTTTCTACATACCTCTCTACCTACCTACATACCTCACTACCTCACTCCCTACCTACATACCTCACTACCTCACTCCCTACCTACATACCTCACTACCTCACTCCCTACCTACTTACATACCTGAAACTTTAATGACTTATAACTTTGGCGTTATCAATATAATATTTGTATTTGTATCTCCCCACCTACCTATCTTTACTTTTTTTTTCCGTTGGTTTTGGCATCATGCTTCCACATTTGCCATTATCTTTACTTAAAAATGCCAGTACTCACGACGCTTGGCAGGCGTGAGGCGGCTGGCGAGCGCAGTTTGGTGTGATTGTTCAAGGAAGACGCTGCTGCCCATCTTCCGGATTACATCCCTTAGCCGACTCTTACGGCAACCACGGGTAGAGAGGGTGGAGTACTATTCTTACGCCGGCACCACCACGGCACACGGCACTTAAAAATGTATTTGATGTATATTTATTTACCTCGTACCTATCTCCTAAACGACTTGTCATATTTTACCAAAATAATGAGGTGTCAATCAGCGTGTCTCAGCTCTATGCATGTCATATAGTAGGTAGGTACATGACGTGTGTAATTTTTCAAACTCTCGCGATTTGAACACATAATTATGTTTTCTTTTTTTGTTGAGACGACCCGCATTTTACCTAAAGTCAACTCGTAATCACGGCCATTGCAACATATTGAAACTTTAAGTTATAAACTAAATTAATTAATATTAAGTTGGTACTGTGAAACTCAAGGTGATTTAAGTATAGAACTTGTAAATTAGCTCTTCAAGTTCTTTTTTTTTTAATTTCGAATTTTTATAGATAGATAGAAACTCATTATTGTGTAGGTACACCAGAAATCTTACAACCAGAAAAATCAAACATATAACATATACAAGAAATTAAAGAAGTTTTAAATGAAAACACTAAATATCCATATTTCAAATATGGTAAATTTTTAAAACAAGTCTTAGGGTGTAGGTATGTATCACATAATAATATAAAGGTATAAGTATGTATACATATATGTTTGTTTATTCACACCGTAACGGCTGAACCGTAACGGATTGAATTTAGGATATAAATAGCTTACAACTTAGATTTAGGCAAATTTTATTCTCCGTTAAAATTGTGGTTTAGTAATTTGAAATACCGCAGCATAAGAAAACAAGCGGGGCTTAGTTTACAAATCTATAAAAAAAAAAATACATTCTTATAGAACTCAAATCGATGGTTTTAGTTACAAAATTTAAGAAAGGTTTTTTTATTTTATACAAATCCCTGAAGACGAATGTGGCCTCTACAATATAAAATGAAAAGCGTCTTTTCCCAGCTGAGTAACCACGTTTTATCTTTTTAATATTCTTACCTTCTCGTAATAAAAGAGCAGAATCAACAGACCAAATAATTAGATGGTCCTAAAACAACAGACTCGTCAAGCAAAAGCTGCCATTCCTACAGCTCGTTATATCAACGCATGACTAATTACGCTAAAATTATACAGAGCGTTTCCTGCTCTCCCATTGGCTAATTTTAAATTGGCCGGCCAATCAGCGCGCAGGGCGGGCCTCTCTTGCGCACGATCTAGGCACATTTTTGCGTAACGCTATCTACCGATATGAATATTCAGATCTATTGTTTCAAGCTTTATTGTAGGGGAAGTGTTGCCATCTGTTTGGTTGCATGGAATTATTAATCGTATACTTTATTTTCTATACTTTTATCATGCGGTGAGCCATTTCGTCTATGAGCAGATGTGGTGTCAGATAATGAAATAATAAAATCCCACTTTAAGGTAACTAAAATGTCTTATAATAAATTCAAAGATTTTATAAAGCAGAGGTTAATTGACAAAGTCTACTAAAGGTGGCTTACGTGGAAGACAGGGATATATGGTTGTAGTAGCTTCTCTCTGCACTTGCACCCCCCTGGCTAAGTGACAATTGTAGTAAGCATAATGTATTAATATCTATAACTGTAAACTGTATAAGCTGGAATCTAATATGAAAAGAAAGATCCACAAAAATAATGCCTTGCTGAGTTTTTTGCCGGAGTCTTCTTAGTTGAAGTGTAATTACGAGACGGTGGTAGATTCAAAAATGTAACTTAACGTTCATAAGTGCCTTACCAGGGCCTAAACTGAATAAATGACTTTTTGATTTTGATTTTGAATGGTCGGGTACCAGATATTTCGTATTAGAAACATCTTCCGGCCAGAATGGTTTAGTTAGACCTGCCGAGTTCCAAGATCCTGCGTCGTTTCTGTCGATTCAGGCAGTCTGGTAGTGTGAGCTGGTCAGCTAGTTCGTTAGGTTAGTGGTTGAAAAAGAAATTGAGTTCGCTGTTTTAACCTTTTCAGTCATAAGGTTTTTTTTTGGGGTTGACAAGAGAACATTTTACATGTTAATCATATTTTTGTACGCTAAAAAAAACAGACTTTTTTACACTTAGCCTAATTAGGTTACATCATCATCTGATAATGAAGATGGAAGGTAGGTAGGGGAGAAGTGGCATGAAGGAGTCAGGTTTTGAACGAGGTACTTACACTATATATTGGTAATTTATTAACGGATTTGGATGGTAATTTTACATAAGTATATATTTTATACTTCGTCCACGTTGAGTTAAGAATTGTCCCTTATCACCTTGTGGTATGAAATATACTTTACGACCTATTTCATACTAAAGCTTCACAAAAACGTGTAATAACGTGTAACTATTTCGTTAAAATCCGCCATTTTTTTTTTTTTCAAACATCTATCTAAGGGCACTTGGGTTTTTATAACGATACCTTAACTGTCGCAATCCAGCCGTTTGGAAGATACGAGGTAATAAATTAAAAAAAAAACAAATATACACACAAAATACGCGCCAAAAACGTAACCTTTTCTTAGCATTCGGTTAAAAAAGGAACTACACTAATTCCTAAAACCAAAGACTGATTTCATAAGCGATGATTGCTAGAGTTGCATTTAAAAAACTACGTAAACTTGGAAGCATAAAGTTTCAGGGTTCTCAAGCTTACCGCAAGGGTTCACCGCGGGGCCTGAACAATACACTATTTACGAGGCCTTTTGTTTCGACACAAGAGCCAAAGTAAGCTAGGGCAAGAGGCTAAAATAAAATTCTGCGCTTTTATTAAAGCATTTTAAGAAAAAAACATATATTCTAATACTCGGTAAAACTTGAATAACAAACATATAACAACAATAAAACATTTAAAAATATATATATAAAAAAGACTTTTTTTCTTTTTAAAGCAAAACAACAGTAGAAGTAGAGGAAATTAAAAAAGTCAGGTATTAAAAAAAAATGTTTAAAAAAGTCAGAGGCAAAGGTTTGTAGATCACAACTAAGTAGGTAGTTTAACATGTTTTATACCACCTTTTATGTTTATTATTTATAAAACAGTACACGTAATGAGTTGTTATTTTTATTTATACTTTTTAGCGATGCGCGTTCGGATGACACGGTGAAGGGCGTGGGTTTAATTCGTCTCAAAGTTCTTGTGTATCAGTGTAATGGTCATGGACAGGCGATATTGCTTACCATCAGGAGAGAGACCCGTCCGTCACACCACCTTTACAGTAAAAAAATTGTTATCATTGAGAAAGTGTTACAACATTTGTTGACGTTGTCGTTTCTTAGTAAATTTTATTTTCTTTATCGTTGCCTGAAAGATAACCACAGTTTTACGATAAGGCCGCAGATGTAAAGTTTGTTTGCTTTATATACATTTTTATTTCTGGTATGCACAATAAAGATTTTCTATCTATCTATACATTTTGAAGAAGAAAAACACTTGAACGTTTCGATAAATATCTTTCAATTGTACTTATAACATACCTACATAGTACGTACTCTGAGCTTACCTAACTTATGTACGAGAATGTCGACATAGCAAATCCACCAAGCGTGAACAGTTCAGAGACGGACTCAGTACAGAGCGAATATGGGCCCAATCTGGGCCATACGATATCCGTTAATTATTATTCCTAACAATGGAAGCTAGTACATATAAATTAAATCGTTACTCTAAGTGAATTAAAATAAATAAATAAATAAGTAAGAAATGTTTGGCTCTTAAGTGAGGCTGCTTGAACACAGTGTTAGGTGCTTGATGGCAGATTTTCAACTAGTCGTAGCTAGCCGGTTGAGTACTATAGAAAGTACCCTACCACCATCTATGGTTTCCTTACGATGTTTTTCTTCAACGGCAGCTATAAAGGCATTTAAAAGTTAAGTGGAATAACGAAAGGCACATACAAACATACATATAGGTACCCTAAAAACATTACCCTCTTTTTTATGGGTAGTCGTGTAAAAACTAGATCTACCTTTACTTGGTGGTAGTTCTCCTTAGCAGGAGGTCGTCTAGGTATGTAGAAACCACCGCAGTACCAGATATTCTGCCGCCAAGCATTAGTGTGTAAACATTACTGTATTCCTGTTTGATGGGTACTGCAGCTAGCGAAATTACAGTGATATCGAGACTCACCACTAACCATCGCAAGTCCTAAAGTAATGAGCGCCAAACCAGCGATGCCCTGGACTTTGTTTTGCTGATGCCCTAGAACTTGTTTTGATACTTAAAGTTCTGTGTATCGCTACAATGGTCATGGACAGGCGTTATCTCTTACCATCTGGAGGGCGCCTAGTCCGTCTCATTAATTAAAAATAAAAATATTTGACGATGCCCCAGCACTTATGCCGTCCCATACATCGACTATTCAAATCAGTTCGAACCAAACGAATGAAGATATTATGCAAATATGCAATTGTATGCAGATCTTGGATAATAAGCCTTTTGCATTCGAAAATCAGCGTTCAATTCCTTTACCATAATTAGAGAGAGACAATAGAAGCTTAATAAAGACGTTCCACACGTTACTCCATAAATAGGATCAGACGCAGATAGAGATAGCATTAGTGCGAACATTGTTAGGAATGAAACTATGGCTAATGCTACAACTAAAGCGAACATGGTCACTTAAATTTTGTTTTTTGGTATCACTTAATTTTTTTCAGATTCCACAAAATTAACACTATTAACAAAATTAACAATACTATAACACTTTAAGATGGCTGAGACAATACAGTGTATGATGATATAAAAAAAATATCGAAAAGATAAACATCAAAGATAAACCAATAACAAAGATAAAGATGTAGATGTAGACACATATTTTCTCCTCGAAGTGAACTTTTCAGTTATCGACAAAACATGTTCAGATATTTCTTTAAAACTTGTCTTCAACTAGTAAATGTATTTCGCCGCAAAGTTGAAAAACTTAGATTCACTCCACCTGCGTAACTTTACAGACTGGATATAATAACTATGGTGACTTCAAATACAGACCGACTATTGCTAGAAACTAAAGGTTTTGTTTAAAATATCATTATCATCAGATCAGTAGTCCGCTGCTGGGCATAGGCGTCTCTCAAGAAACGTCAATTGTTTAGTTCAGAAGTTCCTATGGCCATCTACCGTCTTCATCATCAGACCAGCTCCATGGTACCATATCATTGTATTTTCACCGAAGATACATAAGGTCACCAAATTTGAGTCAATCGGTCATCGGAAAGGGGGTCAAATTTAACTTACAATATAGTTTACTTGGTGGTAGATTTCCTTAGCAGGAGGTCGTCTAGGTAGGTACCACCGCAGTACCAGGTATTCTACCGCCAAGCAGTAGTGTGTAAACATTACTGTGTTCCGGTTTGAAGGGTACTAACTACAGGGCTATTGAGACTAACCATCTAGTCTCAAAGTAATGAGCGCCAAGACAGCGATGCCCTGGACTTTGTTTTACTACTCGAAGTTTTGTGTATCGCTGCAATGGTCATGGACAGGCGTTATCTCTTAACATCAGGAGAGCGTCTCGTTCATCTCATTACTGTAACATAAAAAATACATATATTGCAAGTTAAATAAAAGCTTGTAAGAAAGTCTCCTATACGTATAATAAGTACGAAAATTGGTTTGTACGAGTAGATCTTATATTGATTACCGTCTTAAGCCGTATTCTAAGATCATATCATCAATATTTATTTAATGAAGTTTGTAATGAACTCGAACTCCAAGGGTAAATGTAACATTTATTTGACTAATTGATTCTAACTTTCAAACCGTTGCCCGTAAACAGGGACTTAAATTTCAGTTTGGAACTGTGATAGGGTCCTTTAATCAATTTGTACTGGATTACGGAGGCATAGAGATGATACTGCTAGCAGTTCTTGATCATCGAAATAATTGGAATATTTTTAATTTATTTATGGTATAATATTTTTACATTAACAATTATAACATTATTTATTGTCAATACTCACCACGCTTGGCAGGCGGATTGGCGAGTGGAGTTAGATGTAATTGTTCAAGGAAGACGCTGCTGCCCATCTTCCGGATTTCATCCTTTAGCCGACTCTTACGGCAACCACAGGTGGAGAGGGTGGTGAACTATTCTTACGCCGGTACCACCACGGCAAATTTATAACTATTATATTATATATATTAATTATAAAAATTGTTAACGAATAAATTATAATAAAAATATTAAATATAATAAAAAAAGGCCAAAGGCTCTAAGCCATATGTACAAAAATGAATTATTGAAAAAAGCTAAATTTAAATTAATTAACTGCAATTTGCAATTATGTAATTGTAGTATTTGTTTATAACAACAAATTTATGTTCATAAAATTACAAAATATCTTCCATGATATAACATCTTCCATCTTTTATTAGTATACTAGCTGCGCCCCGCGGTGCTATTCCCTAGATTTTTTCTGGATAAAAAGTGGTATTAAATATACTTTACGACCTATTCTCATACCTACCAAATATACATTCATTTCATAAAAATCGGTCGAGCCGTTTCGGAGGAGTGCGACCACAAGTTTCACGAGATTTTTATTAACGTATATAGAAGAGTTTGTTTTCCACTCCATGGTTGCCTGGAAGTGGTCACTTTTAGCGATAAGGTCGCTACTTCAAAGCTCATAACTTTCTTTCGTTTTCTCTAGGGGCATAGCTACCGCCGTATCAGCCGTATTAATGATACGGGGCCCCCGGAATACTGGGGCCCCAATATGTATAAACAAAGATTCGTAAGCCTTCTTGCCGCGGCAACAACGGCTTCGTTTGATTATATATTCGTCAACAAGTTTGTGAAAAAAATGATAAACTTGTGGAGCTATGAAATGAAAGTCTGATAGAAGGGCCCCAGACAAAACTTGATACAGGGCCCCTCCAAGGCCCGCTACGCCACTGGTTTTCTGTGTATTTTTTATATCTGGTGCACAAAATAAAGAGTAATAAATCTATCTATACCTTTGATTTTTCCCATCACTAGATAAGACCTTCCCAAATTAGGGTCTACAGTATTCTGTCGAAGTTAGTAATTGAAATTCATATTTACGAGAAAATCGGAGTTATACGTGTTGTAACTATTGCCTAATCTGGCGGGTAGGTCAGGATTGTTATTTTACGAGTTATAGAATCTATTCCAAGCCTAGAGTAATATTAGTAAAGCCTGTAACATATAACTGTTTGATACGGTAAGTCATAATCTCGTTAGTAGCTTAGTTAATTATCGTAGTATACAATAATATGGAGTTATTGATTTTCTAAATTAATCTTTTTGATCTAAACTTCCATAGCGGAAAGCAATTTGGAAAACTATATAGAAAAAGCAAGAAATATAATTTAACATAAACAAACAGAGACAAATAAGAGACAGATAGATAGGTATGTTTGTATGTATTTTATACATTATGTTTGAAATGTTTTTTTTTTTAATGTTTTGTTCTCTTTTCAACTCACCTTGTCCTTAACTTAGTAGAATTCTCTCCATGCTAAGTTTACCTGGAAGAGATCGCTATTAGCGATAAGGCCGCCAATTGTTCCACTAGTGTTAATTTTATATTGTTATAATTATTTGCAATTGGTGTGAAGAAAAAAGAGTTAGTGCTTAACAGCACTAACTCACCTGATGTTACACAGCTTACCTGATGTTAAGATGGTAAAGACACGTTGCCTCGAATGGAACTAGCTCTCAAGTGGGGCTGCACCCACCGTTAGTGATGACAATAAAATCGGGGGATCCATTTTGGTTTTGCAGCTACATATATATAATCTATATCCAAAATTTAACTATACCACTCTATAGCTAAAGGATCAAAAAATTCGTTACGTTCAAGTCTTATAAACATGGAATTCCGAAGGACTTTTTAGTACGTCCCGATTTTGTTAATTGTTTTTTAGGGTACCAAGCCTCAGGGGTGTCTACGAGACCCTATTACTATGTTGGCATAGCAATATTAGCTGTAAGTCTGTATGAATGTACAGATGCTGATAATAGTAGCCCTGTTGGCTTATTGGTAGTTTGTCTGCCTGAGCTCTAGGGCGTGGGTTCGATTCCCGCCAAGGATAAGGATTTTATGTTATAAACAAATGTTTGTTCTGTGTCTGGGTGTTCTGTATATATTATAAGTAAGTATTTACAACAAAAAAAAAGTATTTTTGTATTCTATCAGTTATCTCACTTCCATCACACAAGCTCTGCTTAGTTTGGGGTCAGATGGCCTTGTGTGTAACGTGTCCTATGTTTTTTTTTTGATATTTTAGTTTGATTCGAAAAAAAATTGCACAGGATTAAATTATTCAAAGTTGAAACTACTGAACCAAAAGCTAATTAAATTGTTAAAAAACATTCAGGAAAGAATATTTTTACAAATAAATAAGAAAGACGAAAATCCATTCAAACAAAACAAATGCAAATAAAAGAAAACGTCACACATCAAAATCAATTAAGCCGTCGAGAAAAACAAAAGAAAGTTAAGAGGTTTGCTCTTTTTCTTGGGAAGTCGGATAAAAATAAACGGTATTATTTATTATTCTCGTATTATTAAGGTGTAAGATACTACAGTTCATCACGTCAGGTATCACGCAAGTAATTTAATCCTCTTTTGTTGGATTTAGGACCCTTCGTCAGTTGGACGCCTCAAGGCGAAGGTATTTTGACACCTTCTCCTGTCCTATTACATATGGAGTATTAGGCATCATATGAACATATATAAAGAACTGTTATCTATCTATATCTTTAAACGAGCAATTCTTGTATATATATATATATATATATATGTATATTCTGAATCTCGGAAACGGCTCCAACGATTTTCATGAAATTTTGTATCGGGGCGAAAAATCGATCTAGCTAGGTTTCATTTTCAGAAAACGTCGTTTTATCCATGTTTTCAGCCGAGCAATGCTCGGTCAACCAGGTACTAGAAATTATGAGCATTCATAATTAAAACTAGCCAAAAGCTGAACTTTGTGAGGGCTCGCGTAGTTTTTCTAGCGGGTAATAATTTTTAAGACAGTTTTTTTAGATTGAGTTTAGATTGAGTGATTGACCAAAAACTCTTTGATTTTCTAACAGATGGCGTTAGTAGTACAATAACATTCAATCCAATGAATACAAAATAGCTTTTTTTTATGGTTATAAAATTATTATTTTTATGACAGATAACACACCTAGATATGAAGTTAAATTACTATGTTAAAACACAAATCTAAAGGCGTAATAGTTTTTCAGTAAAGTGTACCACAAAAATGCTCAGGCTGTGGATTATAAGTATAAAATATGATGAGTATGGGTTTACGAAGAAAAGTTGTAGAACCCTTTACACGTTTTAGCAAGTTTGGTCCTCTGATTGCTTTTTTTTTTTGGTTTTTTCAGTGTCAAATTTTTCGTTTTTTTTTATTAAATAAAAAATCTTAATAAACAGCATAGAGCGAATGAAAGTTGAATTTTATGCTTTTTCATTCCTTTCCGTTTTCCTTCCCATGACAAACATTAATTTGTGTGACGAACACATATAGCGCTTTGTAGCGATATATCTTAGTGGTTAGCACGGTCGGTTCACTCGCCGAAGGGCGTGGGTTCAAACCCCAACAGTGAGCTTAAACTGCTGGTCGTGAGAAAACTGTAACATGGTGGTAGGGTACTTTGTAGTACTCGCCTAGCTAAACACATTTTTACGTAATTTTCACGATAAAAAAATTTGTTTAACATATTTTTTTAACTTATTTATTTTTGAAAAATAAATAAGTTAAAAAAATTACAAAACAAAATTTTAATTTTAATTTTACAAAAAATATGACTTAAGGTAATTCGTTGCCTATCGCCATTACGTTTCGTAATACAAGAATTCTCACAGGCGCCACATGAGGCGTGCTCACTGACTTGTATTGTTAGTGGTGTTGTATTAATTAGACCTTCCTATGAAGTGTTCGACTTGTATTATTTTTAGAAGAAAATTGAAAATTGTTTGCGGTTCCTACCTATTTTGGAAAGGAAATTTTACGTTTGTAACTGCTTGTTGATCGTCTTCTGTCAGTGTTTTCACATTGAGTCTCTATTTCACATGCTTAGTAAAAAAGGACTCAGTTTTTTATTGGCATTGCATTTTAACAGCGTCAAGCAAGTGATTGATTCAGGCGTTACTTTGCGGCAGTTCATTTTGAGTGTTCAAGGTATATATTTTTAGTGTATTTCCGCTTAAATGTCGATTTGGTTACAATAGTAATGAAGATTTAATTTAAAATGTATCTAACTTGACGACAATTTTTAAATATCTATCCGAAATATACCTTAATATCTAAAACTAAAATCTGGCGTCGGCTTTAAAAATTGACTACTACCTAGAAATCTTTCTAGTACGTTCTGGGAATTTAGGTAGTGTGCGTTAAAGATAATAAGTTATAGCCATTCAAAATTAACCTCTATTATCTGCAGAACTAAGAACTATAATTATAATTATCGATATTTAATAATTACTAATTGGTGGCGCGTCACTAATCAGTAGAGACACGCATAGAGATTGATTGACGTGTACCGATATAAGTTTCGATGTTTTACGTGTTATAAATTAGAACACGGTGAAGTGAACGTGGTGCGGTTTGTAACACTTTTTTGTGTGTTACACTTGATAAAGTTTGACTTGCTTGAACGAATTGAAGCGTGCGTTGAGATAATGCCGTATGGATGTAGGTACGTCTAACTTTGACCTATCGAGCAAACGTTCTATAGATTTGACAAATTTACTAAATGTAAAATTCTTAATATACAGGTTCCTTGTTTGAAGGATATCCTACTAATATTATGACCCAGCTGCAGACGGGTGCAATGTAGAGACTAATGTGGTGCATATGCATGCACACATACATATAAACCTTCCTCTTGAATCACTCTGTTTATTGATGGAAACCGCATTGAAATCCCTTGCGTAGTTTAAAAGATCTAAGCCTACAGACGGCGGGAAGCGACTTTGTTTTATATATACTATGTACAAATCGAAAATCTGCCGCCGAATACCGAAGGGTGTGTTCCTTCAGGCACTTGAGAGGCAGTTCTATTCCAGGCTAGGTGTGCTTTACCATCTTCGACCACACCATCACTTAACATCAGGTGAGCTGTGGTCAAACACCTACCTTGTCAAACATAAAATAAAATGACAAAAACAATCTTTGTCAATTATTACAAATAGTAAAGAGAGAAAAACACGTTTTAAATCATCTACAAAAAAAAAACTAGTTTTTTTTCTCGCTGATTAGAACTAAATGTAACAAAAGTATCGTTGCTATATAAGACTATATAAGTTAGTTGGTTTAAGAAATTTCCAGTAATCCTCATACATATTCATTTATTTTCCATTCGATAAATGTTTTCAAAAAAATAGATCTACAGTCGTTTATAAAACTTATTTGCGCATAAAATTTAATAGCCTACAAATTGTGATTTTTTATCACTATGCCTAATTCTAACAAATTTCCCCGTTTCCTCTCCCGACTACTTGTTTCAATAATTAATCGAATCTATTAAATACGTCATAATTTATTAATCGATTTCGAAGATAAAAGCTTAGAAACGATTGGACCGCCACGATGGAATAAATAAAGAAAAATTATAGCCATTAATTTATTTTTCCTACTTTATCGACCTCTTCCCAATCTTGATACCAAATCAAATTATTAGTATTTACAAGGAAAGTTTTGTGGCACCCGTCACTCAGAATTAACTTGATTTATCTTATTACTTCTATCGACAAGAGACAGAAAGTTTTTTTTATCGCTAAAGAGGAAAAAGATCGTAAGTCAGAGGTAACTTGTCTATCAATTAAGAGGTCTATCTTAGATTGAAAAAAGGTTGTTTTTATTATTTTGTATTTAAGGAAATAAAGAATAGGTTATCTTTAAAAAATGAGATAATAGATAAGAAACCAGAATTGGTGTGTATAGAGAGTATAGTGAAAGTAAGGTAAATTGGATCGTGAAAAGTATATCAACAATAATAAGAAAATTGAAGGTGAGGCTTAAAAAAATTGCACCGAACCCATAGTAACCTAACGGATTTAAAAATTGCCCTTTTGTAGACATGATAATAAATAATTATTCTTTGAGTGTTCAAGGAATATATTTCGCTAATTAAAAAAAAACTTTATCTTGAACTTCTACAAAGTAACGCCAGAATCAATCAATTATCTAATTATTCTTTGTCAAAATCAAATTTTTTTATATCTATTTTTTGTCTTTTCTGTCTATCTTGTTTACGATTGTAGTTATACACCTAAAAACTTTAAAGGCGATTGCATTGGCCTCAGATAAATAGATAATAAATAAATAATTATCGTAGAACATTACACACAGCGCCATCTGACCCCAAACTAAGCAAAGCTTATGCTATGGAAGTCAGATAACTAATAGAATACATAAACACTTTTTTTGTTGTAAATACATACTTATAATACATACAGAACACCCAGACACAGGACAAATATTTGTTTATACTACAAAATGCTTATCCTGGATGGGAATCGAACCCACGCTTTACAGCTTTTAAAGCAGATATACTACCATTTAGCCAGCAGGGCTGTCAACAATTGGACTTTGGTTGTCTTTTACTTTAACTTTGGTTGTCTTTTTTTTTACATAATTAAATAGACTAGGTATTAGAACAACGGACGATATTTTTTTTATTTCTTTAGTCTTGGTTAGTTTAGAGAATGATACCACCGAATGCCATTGTCTTAACTTATCTTATTTCATTTTAAAGCACGGTTTTTAAAACAATAAATGAGTGCAAAAAGCGAGTGTGCCAATTTTCTACAAAATTCATTAGGAATATGCTCTAAAATTGTACAATTCTATAGCTAAAGAAAAGAACGACCCATTACTACTATATACATTGTGAATTTTCCTTGGAAACTTACCAAACGTTATATTTGTTTATAATTCTTGCAGCTTAAAAATTGAACGAGCTACCAGCTTTTCATATTTCTGAGAGATCTTTACAAGCTCAAAGCTAGACGTCTCCCTGCATGCTTCGCCTTCGACCAAG
The DNA here is from genome assembly GCA_950106695.1 of Biston stratarius. Taxonomy (NCBI): domain Eukaryota; kingdom Metazoa; phylum Arthropoda; class Insecta; order Lepidoptera; family Geometridae; genus Biston; species Biston stratarius. The sequence continues at coordinate 21,204,506 of OX467108.1, read as the reverse complement.
TACAGTTGGTAATCGAACGACTTAATTGTTAAAAAAAACATTATCCTGTTCTTTTATAATAGAACAGCCAACTGCCGTGAGAAATACACCAATTCACGCCAACCGCATTACATCCCGCATCCGCTAAGCCATAAGGTCACCAGTGGGTGGTCGTAACTTCACCGTCGTCGTTTAACCACAGTTAAAACAATAGTCTCTATGGATTAACTCTCTCACTCTTTCGCCTACGTGTTAAGAATGTCAGTCTTATACGACGTCAAACGTTGTAAGTTAATAGTTTCCATTGATTTTAATTATTACATATTATAAAACAAAGTCGTCCGCCGCGTCTGTCTGTCTGTTCGCGATAAACTTAAAAACTACTGAACGGATTATCATGCTAGTTTCACCAATAGACAAAGTGATTAATGAGGAAGGTTTAGGTATATAATTCGTCAAGGTTTTGTGTAAAGTGTTGTTGGAAGTGTCGGAAAAAGTCAAGACACTGGAAGCTTTCATTGAAAACGCTGCCTAATCCCTTTGAGATATAACAAAACAATGCATGGTGGAATATTTCTCTTTTATAGATCTACAAAAAAATCTATGGTGGCATATAGGGTATATCTACCTTTTAAGGTTTACCATCTGTACGCTTAGATCTTTTAAACTACGTAACGGATTTTAATGCGGTTGTCATCAATAGCCAGAGTGATTCAAGATGAAGGTTTATATGTCTAATACATGCATATGTACCACATTAGTATCTACATTGCATCCGTGCGAAGCCGGGGCGGGTCGTTAGATAAAAAATAAATGTATTAAACGTAGACAACGTAGAAAGTCACTACTGCCTAACCTATAACTGGGATATAAAAGGAAGTCGCGGGTCGTATACGAGAGATCAAGTGCTATAAAGTTAAAGGGGTCTCGACTGGGTTCACGTTTAGCGCATTTCGTCTAGCGACACTTTGTCTAAGAAAATACAAGGGGCTATAAAACATGATGACATTTTCTATTGCTCAAGAGAATGTTGTACTGAAACTATTATCGTGAAGGTTTTTTTTTTTTCAAAAAATTACCCCTGAGTCCTATCGACTTGGGACAGAATATTGTTACTGTGATATTTTTACCCGACTGCCATTGAAGGCTTATGTTTTTCTTGGCTTATCTTGTATGTATGTAAATTTCTTTATAACCTCGTATCTTCCAAACGGCCGAATGGATTACGACAATTAAGTTATTAGATTTGTCTAAATAAAAATCAAGATGGTGGATTTTTAGCGCGAAATAGTAATACGTTAAAAAAAACCAACCCTATTAAGTAGGGTATCTGAATAAAAAGAGGATTACAACAATATATATATGTTATATGTTTAAATTTAATTAGGAGTAATAAATATGTTTAACAAGTTTTTTTACCTTTAATTATAGCTAATTTATTTATCAGCTATTTATTTAGCTAATCTATTGCAGTCGGTTATAGATTTTTTAAACTTTTCAGTTTATTATATAAACGTAATAAAACGTACGATACACTCCATCCTTACTGTCTTAGTGGTAGATTTCCTTAGCAGAAAGTCGTCTAGGTACCACCGTAGTACCAGATATTCTGCCGTCAAGCAGTAGTGTGTAAACATTGGTGCTGCAGCTAGCGAAATTACTCAGCTGTTGAGATCAAGTATCGAAAGCATCAAAGTAATGAGCGCCAAAGCAGCGATGCCCCGGACTTTGTTTTGCTACTCAAAGTTCTGTGTATCGCTGCAATGGTTATAGACATCTTTTACCATCAGGAGAGCACATCGTTCGTCTCATAAATTTTATATTAAATTTTTTTTTACTAAAGTGATGGTTTTTTCCCGTAAAAAGTAATAGCATGGAGGTAGGGTTTTTTCTACTACCTACTACTGACTAGCTACCACCGTCAAGTCCATTGCATTACATTTAGAGTACATACGATGCCGTGGTGGTGCCGGCGTAAGAATAGTACCCCATCCTCTCTACCCGTGGTTGCCGTAAGAGTCGACTAAGGGATGTAATCCGGAAGATGGGCAGCAGCGTCTTCCTTGAACAATCACACCTAACTGCGCTCGCCAACCCGCCTGCCAAGCGTGGCGAGTATTGGCAAAACCCCCCAGGAGGAGGCCTGTGTTCAGCAGTGGACGTCCTATGACTGATGATGTGACATACGATTAGGTGTACGTAGGAACGTAAGTGTATAAAAAAAAAAGTTCTATCTGTTATCTGGCTCCTATAGTACAAAGCTTTGCTTAGTTTGAGGCTGGACGGTTTTTATTTTTATGCTTTACAGGCTACTTAATTGTTTGACCACAGCTCATCTGATGTTAAGTGACGGTATGGTCAAATATGATAAACACATCAAGCCTAGAATAGAACTGGTTTTCAACTGAGGCTATCGGAACAATATTAAGTGATTTTAGACAGATTTTCAACTTGAGTGTGGTAAAGTACTCTACCACCTTGCAAACCAATTAACGCACCGGCAAACGTTGTATCTAACTACGTCTCTACAATGAAATTAAAAAAAAAGTATATATCCGACTATATATATATTGCCACTTATCCGACCAAACCCGCAATTTTGCAATTTTGGTTAACCATATCCAATTATCATACTTATTAAAATCATTCCACTTGATTATTTTTTCCAAATTGCAAGGATAATGAAAACATCATCTGCAGCTACCTGTCGTTTTTTAAAAATTTTTTGTGACTTAAGTTATTGGAACATCTGCTTATAAGCTATTTTTAGGGGAGCGTGCATAATGTCTTTATAATAATCCGAAACCTTTTGTGAAGAAAGGTATCATGGATTTATTATATTTAATTTATAATCCGACAAACCCACGATAGATTTGTATTCGCAGTTTTTTAGTTATGAGATAAAAAGATGGAATACAATTTGACAGCCCTGTTGGCTCATTGATAGTATATCTGTTAAGAGCTGTAAGGCGTGGGTTCGATTTATTATATTTTTATTGTTACATCAGCTCACCTGATGTTAAGTGACGGTGTGATCGAAGATGGTAAAGCACACTTAGCCTGAAATGGTATTGGCTCTCAAGTGAGGCTACTGGAACACACCGTTAGGTGCTTGGCGATTTTCAAATAGAGGGTGGTAGCTAGCCAGCCGAGTACCAGAAAATACCCTACAACCACGTTATGGTTTCCTCACGATGTTTTCCTTTACCGGCTCATGCTCATTGTTGGAGTTTGAACCCACACCCTTCGGCGTGTGAACCGACCGCGCTAACCACTGAACTATCATCGCTATAAAATAATGAACATTTTATAGAGACGGTTGAGAATATGGTCAAGCACAGTCAGTAAATAGGTACTTGGTTTCCTGCAAGCATTTTAATAGTTTACAAATCATCTAATTTTTGCTTCTGTATTTTCACAGACACAAGCGGAAAGTGACTAATCTCCTGCCATCAAAGTCATCAGCACCAACGCAGAGCTCAGGGTCTACAAGGCGAGCTCCTCCCCCCGCACCTCTCTACGAAGACCTGCAGGATCTGCCGAGAAGACCGCCACTGCCACATCGGCCGGATATAGAGCCACAGTTAGAGGTGAGTTGTTAATTATAATTACTTGGTGGTAGATTTAGCCGTGGTGGTGCCGGCGTAAGAATAGTACCCCACCCTCTCTACCCGTGGTTGCCGTAAGAGTCGGCTAAGGGATGTAATCCGGAAGATGGGCAGCAGCGTCTTCCTTGAACAATCACACCTAACTGCGCTCGCCAACCCGCCTGCCAAGCGTGGCGAGTATTGTCAAAGCCCCCCCAGGAGGAGGCCTATATCCAGCAGGGGACGTCCTATGGTTGATGATGTGTGGTGGTAGATTTCCTTAGCAAGAGGTCGTCTAGGTACACAGCTCGCCTAGTCATAGTATCAGATAATCCGCTAACAAGCAGTATTGTGTAAACATTACTGTTTCGGTTTAAAGGGTACCGCAGCTAGTGAAGTTACAGGGCTATTGTGACTAACCATCGAATGTTTCAAAGTAATGAGCGCCAAAGCAGCGACTGTTTTGATTTGATTGGACTTTGTTTTGATACTGAAAATTCTATGTAGCAATAGTCATGGGTATATGTTATCTCTTAAGATCAGGGGAGGTCTTATTCGTCTCATTACTTATACATAAAATAAAAACTTTCGCATAGATAGATAGAAACTCTTTTTGTTGCCCACCAAAAATAGAGAAAAAAGTACCTACAGATAACAAAAGAATCTTATGAGCTAGTGCCACGGCTTTATCGCTAAGAGCGTAATCATATTAAGTCTAATCAGGAAATTTGTAAATAATTTATGGGAGCTAATTATTATTATATCCCAATATAGGAGAAAACACGCCTTATTTGATTTGTTTCCGGGCTGTACCAATATACTGCAATTGCGTACGGATTTTAATAATCATACCTCAAACGTCTTGGTGAAGAAAAGCGTCGTATAATATATAAGGATCAAAATTAAAGACGTAGGTAATGTAAGACTCCTAGCATCAGGTCTTGTGGTAGAATACAGGCCAATATAGGCCTAAATGTGCCCAATAATTTGCAGACAACTATTTAATTTATCAATTGAATGTATAACAACTGGAAGCCATAAAATAAAAATTACGCAACCTTCGTTTAAAATTTTGCTCCCTAATTTAATTTAACCAAACCATTCATTAAATAGACGCCTATTGTGCTTTAAATCGTCCTCAGATAGACAGATGTCTCGTAAACTTGTCCCAAATCAGATTAGGCCTGAACAAAGTAAAATGCTTTTCTAAGTCTTTTAATTAATTTGTTGTAATTGGCCAAATAATTTTGCGCAAACTTTCACGTTTATCCTGTGCAAATCTGTTTGTTCCAGTCTAGACTTTATTTATTTGTGATAACTCTAATTGACTTTAAAAATTCTTGAAAGTCTTTTTCAAACATTTCGTGCGCAAATAATAATGCTTAAGGCATTAAGGTTTTTCTGGTAACGCCAGGAGGATAAAAGACGGAGTTGAGAAACTAATTTGGAATAATTTTGCGTTCGCAGATGGTTGAAGCGAAGAGACCGAACTGCCCTGGTCGAGTTTTCGTTTGTGGGTCTGGAGGAACATGGCGAGGAGGAAACTCATGTGGAGGTGATACTTGTGGTGCTCCACTGTATGAAGAGCTACCTCACAGATCAGATGACTCCCTACACAGTGATGACCATTTTGCGGAAGATGAACTAAGCCTTGTTGGAGAAGCAGCACCTTGTCGGACTTGTTCCAGACCTCCTGGCCCCCAATCGCTGCCACACAGGCCCAGGCCTCAGCGTTTAGATCGAAGGCCCAAGTCTTTGGAAAGACGTCGGGCGCATCAAAGAATGCCACGACATATCCATCCACCGGACCCTTCAGAGTTTCATGAAGGTGTGTTATTGGATGCCTTGTTAAGATTGTACCCTCAAGTTGGAACCGTAGGAGCGAGGCCACAAGGTCCTATTCCAGTTGCAGCAGGAGGCGCGTGGCCTGGAGGAGAATTACCAGGAATTGCTTGCTGGAGAGGTCCCAGAGCCTCACCTAAGCCTCCAAGTGGAGATTCTTCCTTTGGATCAGATTCAGGATACAGCAATAATACATGCGGCACTTGTGGTACCAGGGCATCATCAAGGCATAGGTTGTCGGCTGAAATACCCATGTCATGAACTATTTTGACAGTGAAGGTGTAATAGCAATTCTGGTCGAATTCAGTGAAGTGAAATTATATCTAGTTTGCAATAAGTAGTTTCTTTTCCACGGCCTAGCTAAATGGCCTCGTTCATCGGACGAAGCGGTATTTGTTACTGTCGAATATGTATGAACCTTAACGAGGTCTCGTAGGGATAACTTCTTAGTATTGTACAAAATGGCAACCGCTTAGGAGGTATTCGTCCCTTTTATATGGGCTAAGAACGTTGATTAGCTTTTCTTGAATCTGGGGCGTCGCTAATGGCCGTATTGTGATAATGTGTTACTTAAGCCAAGGAGCTCATTTATGGCCAAATTGTTTTAATGTATATTCATTATCGTGATCTTTTTAGATTCTTTACTATCCACTAACACATTTGTATTCGTGTAATAATTGCAAGCTTTGCACGTTGTATAATTAAGTATCTTACTCGTAGTGCATTATATTGCCAATGGTCGCACTGATCGCAGTCAATATGCATTGCTGCAATTAGGTAAATATAAAATTGATAAAAACTCTCCCCAGTTTAAATTATTAAATAGAATAGGAGTCCAGGATTCACATAATTAAATAAAATATATTCAACGTTCTTTGCCTATTAAATTAAAACAATTTCAAATGAAATTGTATTTCTTTAGCTGATTAGATGTAAAAAAATTGTACAAATTCCAAGTGACCATATTTTAGGTAGAAATAGTAATTTTGTCCTAATAAGTTATTTTGAACTAGTCCATAATTATCGCAAGTTTGTGAATTATCAATATTGGTTTAACACTTGTAAAAATAAAGTTGTAAATTGTTTTTGACTCTGTAGATACTGTACAAAATTAGCTAAACGAATTATTTATATAGTAAGTTGAATTTTATAATCATATCACATATTCCCACGACCGTAAGTTAAGTCTATCGTCTATTTTTTCTACTTCTATGTAACTTTTTCTTGGTCTTTAGTGCTGAATCAACATAACCGTGCATTAGGCGGTGACCAAATTAAAAATAATATGAGATCAATAGGGCAAATTAAATGTTCATAAATTATGAGATTTTTTGTCAAACTAAAATGTTACAAAAGTCATAATAGTTGGATACGTAATTGTTTAAATCTTTTTAATGATTATTTTTTTGTATTTTTGGTCGTTGCAACCATACTGCCTAATGCGCGGATGCACATACAAAGAAAACTTTAGTAATAATTTAAATAAATTTGAATTTATCGCAGCTTCTTGCTTATGTTTTTTTTGTGATTTTTACCCATAATAATTATTCATGATTACATTATTATTATTATTATGAGTGAAAACGAGACTTAAGTGTCGTTACAAAGCTGGTTTAGCCTATTTATTTCTTCTTATTTTATAAATACCTATTCAGTTGTAAAATGCTTTCTAATTAATTAGTTATCGCGTTCATTGTTTTGTTTCAAAATTTTGTTTGTACTTACGAACTTTGTATATTTATTTATGTTTATTTTTTGTTTTATTTTAATAATAAAATTGTCACGTATGTACGAAATTCCGGACTGGTGTCCTATTAATAAATATGAGAAGCACAATAAAATAAAAATAAAATAAATTTTTAAGAAATATTTGCTGTTTCTTTTCATAAGTCCATACATACCTCAAAAAATGATTTTCTTCTTTAGAATATCATGGTTAAAATTACAACTATTACAAAAAAAAAAAAATTTTGATCTACATTATGTTGTCACCTACATAAAAAAAATGTAAATCATGATAATGTGTTTATGCCTTTAAATTTATTTTCACCCCAAAAAAATTGCATCCATGAAAATGAGAGTGACTCTGTCATCTAGGTATTTTTGTCTTAATATAAAGTCAAGTTTCACAATGTCACATCTGCATAAAGGGAATATTTTATGACCAACTCTGTAGCTTTTTAATAATAGTCGACTCTCTTTTGAGACAAATACAAATAGAGATGTCTTGTGTACACTTCGCTTTATGGATGATGCTTTAGGACCTTGTCGCAGTGAATGATCTGTAAAATTATGAGCTATTAAAACTAATTTACTAATACAATGTTATTGTGAGCGGGTGCTAAACGACTCACGTGCAGTCTCTACAGAAATAACGATTTTAAAACAGTAGTTGCTGACGTCCTTTTTCGTTGAACACGGTGCATAAAGTTTGATGATGAATTGGAAGTAATTTTGAAATATTTTTACTGTGACAAGGTTACGAATAGGAAGCGTCGACTGGCTACGGAAATAACGTTTTGCAGGACTTGTTGTTTATGAAAGCTGTTTATAAAGTTTGTTTGAATGATGACTTTCAGAAATGGGTTTCACTCCAAATGTTTTTCATAAAATGGTAAGGACCATTTAGGAATTAATTAATATTCGACAAATTTCCATACAGAACACTCTTGCCCAAACTAAGCAAAGCTTAAATCTAGCTTACTTAATCCGATCGTTTCCAAACTGAAAAGATTGCTGAAGAAGAAATGGTTACATCAAATTGGTCACGCATTTTTGATATCAATGGATACAAATTTTACACAACATACAGGCGCCAATTTTATATATTTAGATTTACCTTTTTTATTGTAATACCACCCAGACACAGAACAGACATCTACATACATATGTATGTATATCACACAAATGTTAGTCTTGGGTAGGACTAGAACTTATGCCCAGCAGATCAGGAAGAAGATCTACCAACTGAGCTAACAGGGCAGTAATTTTTTTGTCACACTTCGTACTTACCCTTTATTTTTTACCTAACTATCTCATCATCATCATCAGCCATACAACGTCCACTGCTGGACATAGGCCTCCTCCTGGGGGGGTTTTGCCAATAGTCGCAACGCTTGGCAGGCGGGTTGGCGAGCGCAGTTAGGTGTGATTATTCAAGGAAGACACTGCTGCCCATCTTCCGGATTACATCCCTTAGCCGACTCTTACGGCAACTACGGGTAGAGAGGGTGGGGTACAATTCTTACCGGCACCACCACGGCAAATGATTTATCATGAATGTTTGAAAATATCGAAATACTTAACACTTGCAAAAGCACAAAAACTCCGACACCAAAAAAAACCAAGAAGTTTTATTTCGTATAACCAACCAAACTCATAAAATCTAAAACATTAGACTAAACAACTTCACGTCATATCCAGGTCTCTGTCTCAACAAATATTAATAAACCGCCTTAGCCATGATTTATATGGTGTGGCGAGAATATTCCGCGATATTTCAACGACACAGACAGACAAACAAACGTGCACGACATGACATACGAGGTGGCTTGTCAGCTGCAATAGACTCCAATGTGCGTGTTAATTAGCGACACTGTAAAGGACTAAGATAGCAAGAAAACAATAAAGTGTATACAAACTAGGTTTATTCCGCGATTTCACTCACGTTGTCATAAAAAAATGTAAAAAGTGTAAGTGCAAAAAACTTAGACAAAACTGTAGTTATAAAAACAATTAGCTTTACCCAAAGAAACAACTTGACCAATCTCAACTAAAAGATAAAGATAAATAATTTATCATTAAATCATAATTATGTCAAAATGAAATCATATTATGTCAAAATTAAATTATATGTCAAAATGAAATGTCAAAATCAAAGTAAAAGCCAAAATAAAATATCTATAATTTTTTAGTGTTTTCATTCATTTTTAACCACACCACTGGTCGCATCTGCGGTTCATTTGTTCTCTAGAGATCACCGAAGACTTTACATAAGTCCGAGGTAGACCTGTTTTATAAACTAAAATCCCTTCTCATTGTGAGAAGGATAAGGCCATAGTCCACCACTCTGGCCAAATGCGGTTTTGCAAACACATATTCGAGAACTTTTTTTTCTCTCAGCTTTCACGATGTTTTCCTTCACCGATTGCAGTTAACGGTAATACGCACATAACCTAGGAAAGACAGACGTGCCATGGGATTCGAATCCCGGACCTACAGCTTGGAAGTCAGACGGTCTTCCATCTAGCTGCCGAAATTTCTTCAAGATAAGTGCTTACTTCAGTGGCAGCGATGATAGCCCAGTAGTTAACGCGGTCGGTTCACACGACGAAGAGTGTGGGTTCTAATCCCAGCAACGAGCTTGAGTAACCGGTGAAGGATACCATCGTGAAGAAACCTTGGCATATTGGTGAACCTACTTTCTATTAGACTAGCTAGGTACCACTTTCAAGTTGAAAAATCTGTCGCCAAGCACCAGTGTGTTTCGGTTGTACCTATTACTAAGTGCCAGTTCTATTCCAGGCTAGGCGTGTTTATCATAAACATCAGATGAGCTGTGGTCAAACACCTAGCCTGTCCTTTAACCTTAAAAAAATAGCATAAACAAAGTGCATTACATTTCACCCGACGTTTACTGGCCATTTTACGCCTGTCCTTAGAACGAACCGCCTCTAAAGTGAGATTGTCGGAACAACCGTCAGGCGTTTTACGACAAAAATAGGAATTGGGACCTGAGTGACCAAGCCAGTAGATAAAAATGCCATTATTTGTCATGCGCTTTTCTCGTGATATTTTTATCCGACTGCCAATGAAGGGTTATGGTTTTTGTGCGTATCTTGTATGTACATATGTAAATTAATTTATTACCTCGTATCTTCCAAACGGCCGAATGGATTACAACAATAAAGGTATCGTTAGATTCCTCTCAATAACCCAAGTGTCCTTACTTAGTTTAAAAAAGAACAAGATGGTGGATTTTCGGAGCGAAATAGAAAAAACATATTAACTAAACTTATCAAATAGGGTATCTAAATAAAGGCAATTAAAACATGATTACAAAAATATACATACGTTATATGTTTAAATTTAATTAGGAATAATTAATCTGTTTGAAAAGGGTTTTTCCTTATTTTAATCGCAGTCAGGATATAGATTTTTTTAACTCTATTAATTAAAGATGTTAGCGCCACTCAGGCGCTACCTTCATTTTTCCTACCTCGCATCCTACCCTCATTTTCCCATGAACGACGACTATCTGTGTTGAACTTCGTGGCGGAGATGAGACTACTACGACGAGTAGTCTGCCGTTGACCCTCATCAGCGACGGATGTGTCTATCGTTGACCCTCGTCAGCGACTGATGTGCGAATACGCTCGCCCGCAACACCACGTTCCGCTCGTTCGCCCTCTCGAGCGAACGTACCACGGGATACGGTTCCCGCAGGAGCCTCACGGTACCCCGCGACCGCGCCGCTACCCACAATTTATACAGTCCACTACAAAGACACGACGACCATCGCGACCTAGGACAGGGTGACGCAGCTGTGCTCATCAGCCCGGAAACCAGGTAAGTCGCCGTTTTCATTCCTCTCTCTTACCCCTCCGTTTTGGGCGCGCTCTGCCATAATATTTGGTGGCCGCACTAACAAAAGACTTGACAAGAACGCACAAACCCCATGTCGCAGCATGAGACTAAAACTCGTATAGTGTTTATTCTATATTATATATATTCTTATATTTATATTCTATATACTATATATCTTATTATTTATATTCTATATATTATTTAGAAAGATTCGAATTACGTGCAACACGTTTTTTGTGTTGTTTCCAAATTTAAGCTAAAACTTTTAGTAAAGTCAACACGTCTTTATTAGGGCATGACCGGACTTGTTTATGATTTGAATTTATCATAGAATACTTGAAAATATCGAAAAACTTGACACTGTCTTTTTTGTCAGTGAAAAACATAGAAGACAAAATCCATAGATTGTTAAATCCAATTAATTTAAACCTCATGCGGTTAAATCCCAATCATCCCTGTTTATAAACTGTCCCACTGCTGGGCACTGGTTTCTTCTCATTGTGAGAAGGGTAAGTCCACCAAACTGGCCAACTGCGGGTTGGTAAAATGTCTAGTGTTATCTCAGTTTATAGAGATCCGTTGTGTTTCTAAATGGCTGACTAAAAAATCATAAATGTAACTTCAAAACTTCTGAAACGTATTGAATATGAGCCTATTAAATCCCAAAAATAAATTTTCTATTGCCAAATACCTACCTAGCTCATGTTATATTCCTAAACAACCACAGTTCCAGCGTCATTCTAACTTCTGATAAAGCATGTGCTACACAGTGGAAAGGTCAGCGTCCTTACCGAAGTGACCTTGATACATATATCTTAAGCAACAGCCAAGTAGGCTGTCTAGCTCCAAGCTAAGAAAAGATTGCACTATTTTTATGTCATTTGGTAGTAGTTGCCGTGGTGGTGCCGGCGTAAGAATTGTACCCCACCCTCTCTACCCGTGGTTGCCGTAAGAGTCGACTAAGGGGTGTAATCCGGAAGATGGGCAGCAGCGTCTTCCTTGAACAATCACACCTAACTGCGCTCGCCAACCCGCCTGCCAAGCGTGGCGAGTATTGGCAAAACCAGGAGGAGGCCTATGTCCAGCAGTGGATGTACTATGGCTGATGATGTGTGTGATGTGGTAGTAGCTCTACTATTTTACCTATGAGGTGTGGGTTTGATTCCCACCCAGGCCAAACATGTATGACATAAATATCCGGGTTACATTTATTTACATACAAACGTGTATATATTTTTTATTATTATTTCTGACAGGCTGGGAGTTTGACCACAACACATCTGATGTTAAGTGACGGTGTGATCGAAGATGGTAAAGCTCACCTAGCCTGGAATGGAACTGGCTCTCAAGTGAGGCTGCCGGAACACACCGTTAGCTGCTTAGCAGCAGATTTTCAACTTGAGGGTGGTAGCTAACCAGTTGAGTACTAGAAAGTACTCTACCACCATGCTATGGTTTCCTCACGATGCTTTCCTTCACCGGCAGCTTCCTATCCATATAATGAATATACCTATATGTATATAGAATGGACATTTGTTATATTCGAGATATAGATATATGTGTTTATCTTGATGCAAAAAACGAAGCATTATGGTTAAAAAAACATAAGAAATGAAATAATCAATAAAAAGTTAGAAGGGAATTAGAAAACTGATAACTGACTATAAGAAAAAACATTTGTTTTATCTTTACTAATAATACGTCTTGTAAAATCAATAAATATGAGTAAGGTTAGGTACTTGTTAAGAAAATAAGGAAAATAATAAAACAACTGTGTATCATAAGCTTAAATTTCACAAAACGTTGACTTTGCATGACATACGAGGTACTGTCGCCAGCAATACAGTGAAATGTGCATGTTAATTAGCAAAGTCAGTTTGTCTGTTTGTTTATTCCGACGACCAAAGTTAATGCTTGGCTTAATGATGATTAAAATGCTTGTTTGTGACTAAATTCTGGATTTAATTACGGCAATTTCTATTCATGGAATTCACTGTCGTGAAAATGGTATGCAATTAATTTGGAGATAATATATTTATTTGGATGTACATTAAAACTGAATAAGATTGATGTAAATTTTTGCGTAGAATTAGTTGTTGTTAAGTTGACTCTTTTGTTTTTTTTTTTTTCAAGTTTGGCAAGTTGAGTATTTAGTTCGTAAAGATTTAATATTGACTAGCGACCCGCCCCGGCTTCGCACAGGTAGTAAGCTATCTTTAAAAGGTATATATATGCCACCGCGGACTTTTTTGTAGATCTATAATAGAGGATTCCCTCCATGCATTGTTTTGTTATATCTCAAAGGGATTAAACAGCGTTTTCGATGAAAGCTCCCAGGCGGCTAGACTTTTTCCGATACTTCCAACAATTATTTATCATCATATTTCAACCAATATACACAAAACCTTGACAAATTATATACTTAAACTAGGAACAGAAAAAAAAACTTCTTTTGCATTGGTCTCAATAAGTATTTCTCCTTTTTAGGGTTCCGTACCTCAAAAGGAAAAAAACGGAACCCTTATAAGATAACTTTGTTGTCCGTCTGTCTGTTTGTCAAGACCCCTTTTCTCAGGAACGCGTGGAGGTATCAAGCTGAAATTCATATCAAATACTGAGGTCTACTGTCCCTTGGAGCTGTGAAAAAATTAAACTTCTAAGCCAACGCAATCAAAAGATACAGCCGTTTATGCTGTAAATTTTCGACACCTGCAAGGGAATCAAAACCTACAGGGTACTTCTCGTGAACTCAGAATCTTGAAATTTGGTACGAAGCATCGTCTTATAGCATATATAAAGGAAAAATTGCGAAAAGCATAAATTATCACTAAAAAAAATACTATAGCTTTTACTTATACACCTACAGGTTTGTACGGTACCCTCGGTGCGTGAGTCAGACTCGCATTTGGCCGGTTTTTTCTACTTATCATGCCGTTTTCATCTAACCCCGTAGATAAAAGATGTACCTATTAGGCATTTCATTTCATAGCGTCACAAATTGCCGCTGCAGGCAGAAGGCAATTTGTCAACAAAATAAACGTAATGTGAGCTGCTCCGGCAAAATTGGCGTCTTGAGGTGCACGGGACATGGTCGTAAACTCGCTTTATTGAATGTATACATTGTAAAGCTTCACGTTATTCAGGAGAAAATACATTTCCTGCAGTATTTTGTTCTTTATAATTATTTCAAAATTTTGTAGCGATTATAACTCAGTGGTTAGCGCGGTCGGTTCAAACCCCAACAATAAGCTTGAGCTGCCGGTGAAGGAAAACATCGTCAGGAGACCATAGCATGGTGATAGGGTATTTTCTAGTTGAAAATCTGCCGCCAAGCACCTAACGATGTGTTCCGGCAGCCTCACTTGAGAGCCAGTTCCATTCCAGGCTACGTGTGATTTACCATCTTGTACCACACCGTGGCTTAACATCAGATAAGCTGTGGTCGAACACTTAGCCTGTCAATGAATAAAAAAATATATCTATAATATCGAAGAGTCCTATGTATATGGGTCAATGCGACAATTTGAGCACTTTTTTGTGTTAAATGCTTCCATCTACTCTAGTTGACAACGTGCACTAAAAAAATACACATTTATAGGTGAAAAAGGATAGTAAAAGGGCTTATGTGGCACAATTTTAAACGTATAAAGAGCAAACAGTTATTCGAGACTTGTACGCGGGGAAATCCCGCGGCTTTGTTTAACTTTAACGGCTAATCTAGTCAGTTGAGCACTTCTACGTCACACTGAACGATGTCGCGCTGTGGTTCAAATATAGTTTTAGGTAAATAATATTTCTCGAGTGATGAACTAGGTTATAAAAACGACGAAAATACACACACCGAGCTTTGATAATATTTATTTATTTTAAATATTTTCATTAAATATGGATTAGTAAAAAAAAAGTTATTCTCAAAATTTAGTTTTTACCAAGTAAATCATCCAAAGTGACACTTTGGTCTCTTTACTAGTTTCTTTTTTCAGTATAACTAAAATAAAATAAATCACATAAATATAGAGGTATATCTACATTAATTAAACAACGAATAATTATGCAAATAAATCGATATCGACCAACGAACTTATGTGTCATTAGTAACTGTGCAAAGTTTCACAAACATCAGTTGAACATGTAAAAAATATATCAAATTGAAACTTTGAGAGCGTCTTTTGAAAAGTTGTCAATATGCACTTTGGCCCTTATACATACAACCCATCGATATAATTCGTACCTTTATATTTAGGTACATATAGGTTTTGTGTTTGTATTTTTTTATATATTGTTTTTATGTATTGTCCATACCCAAATCCATTTTTGTTTACTAGGACGTATGACAATTATTCTTACATACTTCAAACTAAACTTCTTCAAACTAAAACAAGCACCTAGATATGCCATTCTAAACACGAAGCAGACTCATCCATTCAAACATGATCCACCAACTACTAAATTTTACAACAATTTCGTTCTGGAAATGCGATGTTTAGATGTAAATAGGGTGGCATTATTTCATTCTTATCCATTCAAACAAGATCTCTCAGCGTCCAAATCTTAAGCTTTTATGATTTGGACGCTGATGCGCAAAGATGATTTCTGACACTAAGCAAGATGACAGCTATTGTTTCTATAGGAAACAAAATGATGCTAAAATATAAGCGCGACGACAGCGTGGCGTGAGTTATATATATTCAACAGCAATAGGATCCAAGTTCGTCGACTGCTGTATCTAGGTACAGGAACAATAAAATTCTATGGAGTGTGCTACGCTGTTGCCGTGCTATGGAATTGTCACGTTACGCTGTTATCACGCTACGGTATTCTACGCTGTTCTCGCGCTACGCTGTTGTTGCACTACGGTGCTGTGGCGCTATGTTGTTGACGTGCTACGGAATTATCACGTTGTACTTTTTTCGCACTACGCTGTTGAGGTGCTTTCGAATCATGCTGATGTCGAACTACGATACCGTGATGCTACGGTACTGTCGCGTTGCCCTAACGTCGCATTGTGCTACATTTTGACCATGCCATGTATTAACATTTTTGCAACGTGCGTAAGCAATAACGCTCATCTTTACCAGCCAAGATATTAACAATAACTTTACTTTTCAAGAGAAGTCGGTTATTGGGTTCGGAAATACAGATTGTAAAAAAAAGGAGTCTTATCCTCAAAACGTATTATGATAAAAATATGACATTATAAATAAATTTTGACTTTGAAAATAATGCCCTCCTCACGTACTTCTTAACGTCACTGTACCCGACAGGTTCCATATTTGACTTCCTACCGTAATTATACTATTTTGTATTTACATCTTGAACTCTATTGAAGCAATAAATATCTTGGATGTTGAATCTACATTGCTATCATACTACGCTGCTGTTGAGCTGCACTGTTGTCATACTACTGGTGTCGCGCTGAATTGCCGAAGCATTGTCCTTACGCTCATTGTTTTACTTACCTTTAAGGCGGGGCAAGCCGCGAGCTTTAGGTATTTTAGGCTGCCTCCGGCCTACTCTTTCGGAGCGCGACGTATTCATTTACGCGAGTCGGAAGTTGTTTGCGACGCGCCGCGCGCACGTCTCGCGCGGCAGCCACGCTGTGTACGTTACTGGAGTAGTGGATAACAAGTCAGTACATCAATTTCTAGGAAATCGATAAAATAGCAGATCACATACTGTCATTGTATTTATTTAATATTCTTATAGTGATCAGTTTTGGCTCGTTACGTATACTCACTAAGTAATAGTATATAGGTATATATGTATGTAACTACCTACCTATGCACTTTCAATGATTTTTTGGTTTTCAGAAAGTCTATAGAAAAAGTGCCGAACTCAAATGAAATTGGACGATGCGTATCTACCTACTTATTGTAAAGAACTGGGGGTCTTTCAATTTATTGTTCAAATAAATAAAAAAAAATTGTAGGACATTACACACAGCGCCATCTGACCCCAAACTAAGCAAAGCTTGTACTATGGAAGTCAGTTTTTTTTTTGTAAATACATAAGTAGGTACTTATAATATATACCGAACACTCAGAAGAAACATTTTTGATTATAGTACAAAATTTGTAGCGATGATGGTTCAGTGGTTAGCGCGGTAGGTTCGTATGCCGAAGGGCGTGGGTTCAAACCCCAACAATGAGCTTGAGCTGCCGGTGAAGGTGAAAACATCGTGAGGAAACCATAGCGTGGTGGTAGGGTACTTTCTAGTACTCGGCTGGCTAGCTACCACCCTCAAGTTGAAAATCTGCCACCAAGCATCTAACGTTGTGTTCCGGCAGCCTCACTTGAGAGCCAGTTCCACTGCAGGCTAGGTGTGCTTTACCATCTTCGACCACACAGTCACTTAACATCAGGTGAGCTGTGGTCAAAAACGTAGCATGTCAGCCATAAAAAAAAATGTTTGTCCTGAGTGGGAATCGAACCCACGCCCTACGGCTCTTGAAGCAGACATACTACCAATGAACCAACAGGGCAGTCAGTAAGGTCAGAGCAGCGCAGTAAGTTGATAATATTTGTCATCATGATCATCATCATCATCATCACCATCATCATCATCATCATCATCATCGTCATCATCATCATCGTCGTCGTCATCATCATCATCATCAGCCATCAGCCATAGGACGTCCACTGCTGGACAAAGGCCTCCTCCCTTGGTTAGGTGTGATTGTTCAAGGAAGACGCTGCTGCCCGGATTCACATCCCTTACTCTTACGGCAACCGGGTAGAGAGGGTGAGGTACTATTCTTACGCCGGCACCACCACGGCACATTATAATATTTGATAATATTTGTGCTTCATAATAAATACAGGGTGTCAGGTATGATACCGGACATCGTGCATTTCATTTTCGTGATTATTTTCTGTCATCATAATTTTCATGTCACCCAGAAATAACTTTAAGAAATACAGGGTGTTACTTATGATACGGGACGTCGTCCATACTTTAATTTTCATGATTATTTTGTCACCATAATTTTTAATCACCCAGAAAATTAAATAACTTTTATAATATTTTTGCTTTATGATAAATACCAGTTAGGACACAGGACGTCGTCGGACACACGTCTTAATTTTAATAATAATTTTCTGTCACCATATTTAGTCAGGAGGAAATCGACCTATTTTAAGCAATCTTCAATCTTCTTTCATCTTTTCCAAATATCTACGGCTGGTATAGATGTGTTCGTCGTTGCGTCTAGTTCATTGAAAAGCTAGTTGTAACTTGAGAAAGTGGGGATTGGCAGCACTGTGACGTCACAAACACGGCGCGGTGGCTGACAGTTATAGATATTTATTCATATCTTGAGTTCTATTTACTCAAATTGGCCGAATGAGGTATCGTTTGAAAGCTTATTTGATGATCTATAATGTTTTTGTTAGACCTATAACGTAAGTTTAGTAATTATTACAATATTAAAATATAAAAAAATGCCTCCTATATGTACACATTTACCGGTACGATTAAAAAACTAGAAACTGTAGTATAAAATAGTAGTATATAACTAGAAATTGTAAAATTGTACTTATCTGGTAAATTTTATAGGAGAAAATGACATTCTGATACCACTCTAGTCCTATCATGTATTTTTTGTTTTGTTACTTTCTTTCTCTTTTTTAAATTTTTGTATGTATTTTTATAATGTTTGGTGTATAATAAAGTTGTATTGTATTGTATTGTATTGTATCATATTATTTTCTTATTCTAGATTCATATTTACTGTATACGCTTTATAAACGTAGCGTTTTCTTGCATGTAGCCATGACATAGTGGACTCCCCAAAGCCTCCAGTTCTTTCTATTTGCAATAACTTGATTCGCTTAAGGCTTACTATTAGACGACGGTCCTTTCATTGTAAATTAGAAAGTCACTTGTTATTTCTTCAAGTCTAAACGACTAGACGGATATGGGTGACATTTAGAATAGAGTTAGCCCATGTCTTAGTTTGAGATATTGGCTTCTTTTTGGGAGAGCGGGTTAAGTTAGTGTTGTCTACATATACATATATATATATATAAATAAATATATACTTAATCACCCCTACACCCGTAGGAGTGATTAAGTCATTAAAATAACAAATAAGTACAATGAGATACAACAAAGTAAATGTTATTGTTATATTTTTTTGTAAATTTTATTGATTGAGTATGTTTATAATTTACATTAGCTTGATAATTTAAAAATTAATCATACGACTAGATTATCGCGGTTATTAATTTATTTAGATCATAAAGACTATACATGTCTAAACATTCATAACGATCATCAACATAACAAAAGAACAATAACAATGTTATTGCGATCATACATATATTAGGTCATTATGAAATTTATCTAATCAAAGTAATCACCTATGCAATCGATGCATCTTTGCCAAAGCTTGAGGAGTTTGTTGATGCTCTTAAAAAAACAGCTGGACAGGAGGCAACAAATTCTTCAAAGGCATTTTTACTGCATCTCGGGTATTTAATTTATTCCCCGCAAAAAAGTTATCCAAATTCTGGAAAAAGTAGAAGTCTGTAGGCGCAAGGTTGGTGAGTACGGCGGAGGACGGAAAGTTTCCAACTCTTGCAACTTGGAGATCGTCTGCAGTGCAGTATGAAGTTGCTCGTTATCGTGCAGGAGCAGCGGAGACGAATGATTGACCAAAGTTGGTTGGAGATGTGCGAGCTTTTCTATCATTGTGTTCTTCACAGTACAGTATCTGCAGTAATGCTCATCCCGTTTGGTAAGAAGCTGTGATGAATTACACCGCCGCTAGACCCCCAAACAGTGATTATCACTTTTCTAGGGGTAAGTTTTCGTTTAGGGCATTGTTTAGGTGCTGAATCGGGATCCAACCAACTTGCTGAGCGTTTACGATTGTCAAACAGAAACATTTTTCGTAACAATGCGGTCTTTAATTCCATCGTACTCGAAGAAGTAACGCCAGAGGCACGGAACAGAGGCATGGAGGTGCTGTTCTTTAAAAAAGGTGACAATACCTTATTGAAGAATCATAGACCCATCTCGCTTCTGAGCCATGTTTATAAGCTGTTTTCAAGGGTTATTACGAACCGTCTCAGTCGCAGGTTCGATGACTTTCAGCCTTCCGAACAAGCCGGTTTCCGAAAAGGTTACAGTACCATAGACCACATCCACACGTTACGGCAAATTATACAGAAGACCGAAGAGTATAGTTTGCCACTATGTTTAGCGTTTGTCGACTATGAGAAAGCCTTTGATTCGACCAAGACATGGGTGGTGGTTGAGTCTCTCCAACGATGCCATATTGACTATCGGTATATCGAAGTGTTGAAGTGTTTGTATAATAACGCTAATAGTTCTGGAGTGGAGACCACAGACCGGCAAGCACAGCGTAGGACGTCCACCCACAAGGTGGACAGACAACCTCATAAAGACCGCAGGAACGCGCTGGATGCGAGCCGCTTCCAACTGTCACTATAACTGTCTTTATGGAAGTCAGTGGGGGAGGCCTATGTCCAGCAGTGGAAGTCCTACGGCTGAGATGATGAACAACGTGGTTTAAAAAAATATGAAAATTTAAAGTGCGGCGCCCTATAATATCATACCGAACACCTTGTATTTATTATGAATTAAAAATATATTCATAAGTTCTGTTTAGGTGAAAGACGTAATCAAATCTAAACGAAATAAGGCCACCAAACTTAGGTACTTACGCATCGTCAATTCCAATTTCATTTGGTACTTTTTCTTGTCTTCACCCTGTATTTATTATGAAGCAAAAAAATTTGGTAAATATTTACAAAGTAGAATATATATCATGGAAATGTAAGTACGACGCCCTATAATATCATACCGAACACCCTGTATTCATCATGAAGCAAAAATTTTTGGTAAATATTTACAAAGTAAAAAAATATCATGGAAATGTAAGTACGATCGAACCCACGCCCCTACAGCTCAGGCAGACATACTCCCAATGAGCCAACAGGGCTGTCATAACGGTGTGTTCCGGCTGCCTCACTTGAGAGCCAGTTCCATTCCAGGCTAGGTGTTCTTTTCCATCTTCGACCACACCGTCACTTAGATTTTTTGTTGTAAATACATACTTATAATTCATACAGAACACCCAGACACAGAACAAACATTTGTTTATACCAAACAAACATTTGTCCTTGGCGGGAATCGAACCCACGCCCTACAGCTCAGGCAGACATACTCCCAATGAGCCAACAGGGCTGTCATAACGGTGTGTTCCGGCTGCCTCACTTGAGAGCCAGTTCCATTCCAGGCTAGGTGTTCTTTACCATCTTCGACCACACTGTCACTTAGTTCTTTTATTGTAAATACATACTTATAATTCATACAGAACACCCAGACACAGAACAAACATTTGTTTATACCAAACAAACATTTGTCCTTGGCGGGAATCGAACCCACGCCCTACAGCTCAGGCAGACATACTACCAATGAGCCAACAGGGCTGTCATAACGGTGTGTTCCGGCTGCCTCACTTGAGAGCCAGTTCCATTCCAGGCTAGGTGTTCTTTTCCATCTTCGACCACACCGTCACTTAGATTTTTTGTTGTAAATACATACTTATAATTCATACAGAACACCCAGACACAGAACAAACATTTGTTCATACCAAACAAACATTTGTCCTTGGCGGGAATCGAACCCACGCCCTACAGCTCAGGCAGACATACTCCCAATGAGCCAACAGGGCTGTCATAACGGTGTGTTCCGGCTGCCTCACTTGAGAGCCAGTTCCATTCCAGGCTAGGTGTTCTTTACCATCTTCGACCACACCGTCACTTAGTTCTTTTGTTGTAAATACATACTTATAATTCATACAGAACACCCAGACACAGAACAAACATTTGTTTATACCAAACAAACATTTGTCCTTGGCGGGAATCGAACCCACGCCCTACAGCTCAGGCAGACATACTCCCAATGAGCCAACAGGGCTGTCATAACGGTGTGTTCCGGCTGCCTCACTTGAGAGTCAATTCCATTCCAGGCTAGGTGTTCTTTACCATCTTCGACCACACCGTCACTTAGTTTTTTTTTTGTTGTAAATACATACTTATAATTCATACAGAACACCCAGACACAGAACAAACATTTGTTTATACCAAACAAACATTTGTCCTTGGCGGGAATCGAACCCTCGCCTTACAGCTCAGGCAGACATACTCCCAATGAGCCAACAGGGTTGTCAAGAAGGCTTCATACTTCTTGTAACTTTTTGCAAAAATACAATAAGAATGTATGTAGGTATATGTTTACCTATATACTATTACTTCGTAAATATACGTAACGAGCTAGAACTGATCATGATGATGAGTACACAATACTAATTTGAAAGCATCTACTTACTTACTTTAATTTGATTATTAGATACCTATCTACTAATTTATACGCGTATTACATATACATACATCTAACTACAGAGAGCATAGCAAGAAATGTCGGTTTTAGTGAAAATATTTTTATTACTACCAATTCAGCCTAGTTACCTAGATACATTTTTATTTACTTACCGTCGTTTGCGCCTCATTTGGTACGATTTTTTTATGGCAAGACTTGAAAGTCTTTTTCTACGATCGCTTTTGTTAGCCATTTTTTTCGTAACCTTCTCGCGGCGGCGATCGCTACATAGTTTGGCGCACGTCCGACGTCGACGAGCTCTGCGAGCGGTCTGAAGCGAAGAAAAACGCGCCGTGATGCCATAAATTCGTGATTAAAATTCATATAAAATTACCATTTTAACTTTTTATAATTTTTATTTATAAATAAAAATGTTACATTATTTCGTAATATTTTAAGAATTATCAAAAAATAATTAAATGGCTAGAATTAGTCGTATGTGGATTCTGTTTTTTGAAATAGAGGTAACTTTGGAATTTTTTTCGATCGAGCGAAGTTAATGATTTCATGTATCAGATGGTCTGAGTAAATGAAAGATATGCTTAAAAATAACATATATTTTTACCCACAGTAAAAAAATATACTTTGTCATAGAACAATGTGGATTCTTGTTCGACGTTTAAATGGCCAGGAGCGTCTTAAAGATCAACTTAGACTGGTGCGTCTCGTTTCTGCGGCTAAATTCATCAAATAAGACGTGAGGCCATAATTCTTGGGTCTTCGTACAGTCGCCGCGAGGAATGCAATTTATAAACGACAAGTTTGTCTCAAAATTCACTGAACGCTCGTTCGTGACGATCTTTGGACTGTGAATGATTATAAATAGAACGGAGAGTATTCCTTTACGATACGTAGATATTTTAATGAAAAAATAATAATATATTACAACTTCGATCGATATCGGATACATTGTGATTAGTCTGTAGACATCTGGGACTGTCTATACGTTAATAAATTTTCTTAGGACTTTTAGGACGATTATGCGAGATCGGTATTCAATTCTATTTCGCATACATCAGTAAATAACCCTAATTCATTTATAATCTGTAGTTGTCTCTATGTATACACCTACATTTTCTTATGACTTTTAGGATGATTACGCCATTACGCCGCGATTACGCCATTTAATTCTATTTCGCATACATCAGTAAATAACATTAATTAATTGATAATCTGTAGTCTTGTTTATACACCTACATTTTCTTATGACTTTTAGGACGATTATGCGAAATCAGCATTCAATTCTATTTCGCATAAATTAGTAAATAACCTTAATTCATTGATAATCTGTAGTCGTCTCTATTGGTTACACGAAGTAAGAAGTTTATGTCAATAGAGTTCTCGTCTTGCTTATTGGTGAAATTCAGAATTCATCTCCATTGTCTTGATTGAAGCGCCCAATTTATTTTCAGTACGAACCGTTTACGATCTTTGTCACCTCTTTGTGAGAACAGAAGCATCAACAATATAAAGTCTTCCCTTTGATATAATATGGTTTATTTTTAGTCTCTTTACTTGAGTTTTATGAGTTGACGCAAATGAGAGCTTACGTAGGAGACAGTAATATGAATTTACAATATTGTCACTATTCTTATTGTGAATAAGTATCGTAAAAAAGCCACGATAAGGTACTTTCAAGTACTCAACTACTACTTGTCTAGTACCTTGCATCACATCACTAGTAAGTATCTTATCGCCATGTCACCCTCACGATATTATTCGTCACCGGCGACTCAAGCTTACCAACGTTTAAGAAATGTAACATTTTAAATCCATACGTAAATTTAAAAGCATTAACTCATTCTCGGTGTTCGTTTTCTCTCTACAGAGGAACCATAACTTTTATTAATTACCACTTGCTTCCTTACATAACATACTAATAATTAAACAAGATAAATAATAAACTTTTATTTATATATTTTCATTTATTTACAAATGCTTACCTTACAGTAGTATGTGCTGGCAAACAAGCACTTACATTTACTTTCATATATAAGTATTTATGTTATTTAATTTATTTACAAATACGTACGTACATCATCAGCTATAGGACGTCCACTGCTGGACATATGCCTCCTCTTGGGGGGGTTTTACCAATACTCACCACGCTTGGCAGGCGGGTTGGCGAGCGCAGTTAGTTGTGATTGTTCAAGGAAGACGCTGCTGCCCATCTTTCGGATGACATCCTTTAGCCGACTCTTACGGCAACCACGGGTAGAGAGGGTGGGGTACAATTCTTACGCCGGCACCACCACGGCAAAAATAAAAATACGTACGTATTACGTATGTAATACGTATACGTACGTAAGTATTTGATAATAAATTATATCAAATAAATACTTACATCAACGCCAAGGCTTGTAACAAGCCAGCATTTTCATTTACTTATATTTATTCAGTTTCATTTATTTACAAGTATTTGTCATGCTTATCTACAGCAATACTAAGAATACATCATTATCCTTTTTTTCATTAAATGAAATGAAGTATGAAGTTTTTGCTTATGTTTACTTATATAATATATCAGTGTACTCAATAATTACGAGTATGTTGTACAGAACTGTGACCTAGTGAATTTGTATAGTTTTGTGTTGTCATTGTTAATTATCAGAATAATAATAATCAGTGTACGTTGTTTCTGTTTTGCGTCAGTTTTTAGTTATTTTCATGAGATTAAGTAGCCAGGTGGACGTTTGGTTGGTTCTTAAAATAATGCATGTAGCGCCACTTGTAAGTTTTTTTAAAACCAATTTGTGAGAAGCTTTTTATAGATTTTATGGTGTAAGCACTAGCTCAGGATTTGACGCGAGCATTCTCCAAGTGAACTTTAGCGGACTTTTATACCAAAACAACAAGTAATCGATAACCAATTAAGAACATATGGATTTGCCAGAAAAATACGAAACCAAAAAAAAACTCATCAAAAGCGGCCTTTTTATACTAACGTAGGTATGCGAAATTTCCCACGTACAATTACTACTAACAGTTGAAACGTGAATATTTGGGTACCATTTGCAATGAGCTGGCAACACCAGCTAATTGCCGTTTAGTAACTAATTACAGAAGCGACGCAGCGTTGACCGCAAAAGTTTTTATCATTGTAGAGAAATTATAAATTCTTTAAAATGTTTAAATGCAAACTTGAAATGAATATTAAATTTTTTGACAAAAGACGCAAAAATACTCTTTTATAAAAAGTACTTTCCATACAACGAAATTTCAGAGTTAGATCATAGCAAAATGTTGATCTCAAGTTTGAATACAACTCCTTCCAACTTAGCTTTACCGATCCGCACAAACCTGCATTTTTAGGGTTCCGTACCTCAAAAAGAAAAAAACGAAACCCTATAGGGGTTTCGTTTCGGATCACTTTGTTGTCCGTCTGTCAAGACCTTATATCTCAAGATCGCGTAAAGATATCGTGTTGAAATTAAAACCATATACGCAAATCTGTAGTTCCTTGCAGCTGCGAGAAAACCAAATGTCCCAATTATCGTAAAAAAAGTTACAGACGTTTATGTCGCAAAAAAAAACATATTTTGACACTCACAAGGTAATCAAAATCAAACGCGTATCTATACTATACTTCCCATTGACCTACTACTATGAAATTCGGCAAAAAGCATTATCGTATAATACACATTAAGGTAAAAATCCGAAAACTTTACATTATTAATTTAATCACAAGAAAATAGGATCTTTTTGAAAGTTGAAAAAATCTTAAACACTCAATTCCCGAACAATTTATCATACTATATAGTACTACAACTACATAGTTTATACGGAACCCTTGGAAGGCGAGTCTGAGTCGCACTTGTCCGTGTTTTTTTTTTCTATTAAGTGGGACAATTTTGCTGTTTGTATTAAATCAACACGAATCATCGTTTCGCTAAATTACATAGGAAAGTTTTGACCTTAATTAAATGTATTTGAACCTTAATTAATTAAGGTTAATATTTTTTATACCTCAAATAGGTAATTACTCATATTTTTCATAACTATAAAAAATATTTATTATAATATTTATTTGTATAAAAAATTCAAAACCACGTCAGTTTCTATAGTAAAAAATACCTTGTCTATAAATGTAACCTGGTAGTATTACAGTTCTAAAGCTTTCAAACGACATCGAAATAGCCATTAGCATTTAAGATCTATCTCGATAGTATTTTTTAATGCAAGTTGTATGAATAACTTTATTACAAGTTTATACTCTAATAGTTTGAGATTTAACGATTCACATAAATAATGAGATTTAATTGAGTTATGATTATGACGATGTTGCAGTTTATGGTTTAATGATGGCATGTCATCTGTGGCAATAGAGGTGTGCAACAAAATTATCGATAATATAAGTTTTGTGATAAAATTGTTTAACTTTGTATTTCAATTTTGATATTTTTCGTCTACATGTTTACGAACGGGCTAGATAGATTTTTTTTTAATGTATATTTGACATTATTGTATGCTATTATTGTATTTTAATCTTGACATTTAATTTTAGTTTGATATTTTTATGGATTCCATTTTGACGTGTTTCGTTTTTTTCCATTTTGATATTTCATCTACCTAGACAATTTTTTTTTTTTTTGTTATAAAATAGTTTTAACTTAAGAAATATAATATTCGTACGCCTGCAATGGCATGTTTTGGAAGAGCATATGTCTACATTGACCATATACCTGTACCTATACTTGTACATAAAACTATGTACTAGACAGATGACTATGACTATGAGACAGATCTCCTTAGCAGGATCGTTTAGGTGAGTACCACCAGTACCAGATATTCTACCACCTAGCAGTAGTGTGTAAACATTACTTTGTTCCTGTTTGAAGAGTACTGCAGCTAGCGAAATTACAGGGTTGATGAGACTATCCACCGAAAGTCAAATTAACGATGCTCTAGACTTTGTTTTGCTACTCAAAGTTCTGGGTATCGCTGCAATGACCATGGATATACGTTATTATATGAAAACGTCTTGTTTGTGTCAATACTTTTACATTAAAAAAAAAAAAAAGTTATTTTGTCCATAGTTGTTAAATATGTTTTTAAACTTTGTAGTTTGTTTACGATAAATTTCTTATTCTATGTATCGATATCTTCTCATCCCTATCCCTATTTCCGTCCCATCCGAAGTGCAGCTGCTACTATTCGTCGCACAGCACTGACAAACAGCGTTACGAGCGAGCGCCGAGTTTCGAGTTAACAACACGCTTTTGACAGCTTACACTGTTTCCACAATGAAGACACGAAATTCGTGAAGTTTTGTAGGTGTTGACCCATTTTGTTTTGATGGTTTGTATTAGAAAAGCGACTGAGTAAAGCTTGTTTGACAATGTATAGACCCACTGAAGTTTATTGAGATTCTTTAAATGTGTGACCAAGTGGTATTTATAACTTTTCCTTATTGCGAATCATATTCAATCTAAAATTGTTCTTTGTAGTTCTTGAACTGCAATGTCAAACCATGTCACAGATATCGTCGTACCACGTATTTCATATTAAAGCTAGTCTATTATGCGAATATTTTTACTTTATACGTACACCTTGTGTTCTGTTCTTTCAGCATCGCCCGGCAGTGTTACCCGTGTTTTGAGCTATCTCCATTCCGAATTTCATTCAAATCAAAACAGAATATGCGATTATTCGTACTTTAAAAGTACACTAGCTACGCTATGTGATGTTATATGTTTTCCGTGATAAAAATAGCTTATGTAGTAGGTATCTAGATATTAAGCTATCTACAAATAAATAAATAAATATAATTGGGACATTTCACACAGCGCCATCTAGCCCCAAACTAAGCAAAGCTTTTACTATGGGAATCAAATAACTGATATACCTAATACTTAATTTATTTTTTGTGTAAATACATACTTATAATACTTATAGTACACCCAGACACAGAACAAACATTTATTTATCGTAACATAAATGTTTGTACAGGTGGGAATCGAAGCCATATCCCACACCTAAACCATCCGAATTTCATTTAAATCAGAACAGCCGTTATCACGTGAAGAAGTAACCATTTCTTAAAATTATATAGGTATACCTATGTCATACTGAGGCGTGTAGCGCCACCAGAGTAGACAACAATTGTTTTCAGACGAATTAAATCAATAATTTTCAAACCTCATTTATTGTCGATGCTATCTTTCTTTGATAGTTTTTGTTAATAATGACGCTTTACGTCAACATCAGTCACTTTTGTCTATAGCAATTTTATTTGGCACCAATTTTAAATCCTAGCATTTTGTGATGTTGACTACCCTGATTAATGTTACCCAATAAGAGTTAGAAGTTTTGCTTCGTTAAGTTGGTACATTGTAACTAGTTAGGTTTAATTGTTGGAAACGCAAGCGTAACGTTGACAGCGCTTGTATGATTATTACACGGGACGTACTCGAAGCAATTGCGAAGAGACTTGTCTGTTCCCATCAAGTGCCATATTTTAAACTGAGAATGAAATAAAAGTGACCATTTTTGTGATCAACCTCGATTTTTATTTTGCCATGTGGAATTCATCATGTCCGATACTCATAAGAGATCCGATATATATTTATGATAACAAGAGACAAAAATAAACAATCGATGTTTGAGAAAGGACAATATTTCTACCCTTGTCCTTAATTTGAAACTACTATACGAAATAATCGAATACAATTCGATATCGTAACAAAACTGATTGCCCAGTAATTATTGTTTCCCACAGATTTCAATTTCAACTTTGTTCCTGCAATAATTAATGTATGTCCAATTGCTAACAGCGTGCGGAAAGGTAGTCATTATTGAATTGTTTCAATTGAATGTTGTGACGTGATGTTTTTAATAATGGGTCGATACCGTAAAATACATGGTAAACAATAATATACAATACGTGGTAAATGGGTTTTTTTCTTTAACGCTTATAGGCTAGGTGTTTGACCACAACTCACCTGATGTTAAGTGACGGTGTGGTCGAAGATGGTAAAGCACACCTAGCCTGGAATAGAATATACGGTATAATAGTCCATATCGTGGTGGCTACTGACTACTACTCGGCTAGCTATCCTCAATTTGAAAATCTGCTATCAACCACTTAACAGTGAGCTCCGGCAGCCTCACTTGAGAGCCAGTTCCATCCCAGGCTACGTGTGTTTACCATCTTTGACCACACCGTGCTCAAAGATAACATCAGGTGAGCTGTGGTCAAACACCTAGCCTGACAACAATAAAAAAAAAGCTAGCAGATTATTACAAGTACGTACTTCATTATTTTCTATTGTAAATTAATTAGGTAATAGATATGCAGCTGCAACATGAAACAGTTTCCCTCTATTTAACCGACTTCAAAAAAGGAGGAGGTTCTATATTCGACTGTATGTTTTTTTTAATGATCAGTTATCTGAATTGCCTTTCGCTATGGAAGCAAATTTAAAGATTTAAAGATCAAATCAAAATACTAAAGACAAATTAAAACCATACCCATTATTTTATCGGAAGCTTTAAAAAGCGACTTTATGGTAGATATTCCAAAAATTCAAACTAAAGTTTGAGTAGAAAGGTTTGAATATACTTTTATTGTACGAACCGCTAAACAATGGAATTTGCTACCCGAGTGGGTGTTCCCTGTTAGATACAATCTGGGCGCCTTTAAGTCACGAGTGAATCGGTTACTTCTAGAGGAGCGTGCTCCGCTATAGACCGCATCTTCGCTTAACATTAGGCGAGAAGGCAGTCAAACGCAAGCCTATCTAATAAATAAATAAAAACACTCGCAAAACACATGCGAGCGGTTCAAAAATCGAGCCCTTATGTCGTCTGTACTGGGTACTAAGTTATGAACACTCTAAATGTTCCTTATCGTGCAAAGGTAACTAAAAATATTCGAATAAAACCGCTCCAAAGCTCAGCATTTCCAATAAAAGGTCGCCAGCAAAGGCCGAATCCGGAAGGTGGCGTCAGGCCCCAATTTACCATTGTGCTTCAGAAAAAATGCTCATTGTCTAAAAATACGTGCGCGGAATGCCTGCGCCCGATGGCCTGAGAGAAATTATTATTTCTCTGCGATTTCTTTATTCTTTCATTACATGGATGATAAGTTTTGTTGTGTATTGTGACTCTGGATGAGACACTTGAAGTATTAAGAAGTTATGAAAGTTATTAGACCGAGGCCACTCGGTTATCGATTCACTGCGATGTGTAAAAAGGCCAATCAAAATGCGTGTTTTTTTTAGGGTTGTCAACCTAGGTCCACCGTACAAAAAGTGTGCTCCGCGGAACCCTGGAGGTCCCTGAAGCCTATGTGAGGGCTCCGTGAAAATACTGGTCATAATGAAAAAAATAAAACTAAAAAGTACATATAAATATTCCAACATAAAGTTTAAAAAATATATATAAGTTTAAAAGAGTAGTGGTGGAATACATAATATGAGAGCGCGACCTACCAGCCAGGAGCACAGTCAACAGTTCAACACTGAGTCAACTTACAAAAAAAATACATATAAAACAGTTTTTGGTTTTTTTAGGACTCTGTCGCCTAAAGTTTGAGAATCGCTTAGTTAGGTGTTGATTACAGCTCAACTGATGTTATAGTGACGGTGTGGTTGGAGGTGGTAAACACCCCTTACCCGGAATGGAACTGGCTCTCAAGTGAGGCTGCCGGAACACACTGTTAGGTGCTTGGCGACAGATTTTTTAAGCTTGTGGTCGCTAGCGAGTAGATTACTAGAAAGTACACTACCACCACGCTATGGTGTCTTCACGATGTTTTACTTCACCTGCAGCTCGAGCTAATTGTCGGGATTAATTAATAATTACATTCAATAATTCCCTGTAAAGATAACATTGGCAGTTTTGTCGTGGATGGGGAAAAAATGTTTGCATTATATTATGTTCCAAAACACAAACACTCGTGAAACTTATTTTAAGCATACGTGTCATTTCTTTTTATTTTCAAAATTTCGTAAAAGCTTTTAATAAAGACTATTTTACTAAGGTATGGACATCACTTGACCGTGACTATATGTAACTTTGATAGTTACTAAGACTTATTTTAATTGATATTGATACACTTGAGAATATAAATTATTTAACTCTGGCATAATATAAAAAAATGCGATGCCAAAAATAAGTAAAGAAGAATACTAACAAAGGTCGCAATATCAAGTCGTTTCCAGAGTTTCGACCCAGTTTTCTCGCTACCTCTATTTAACTTCCTTATTGCTTCCGATCATCATTACCATTTATTTGCGAGAGCTCTTCACAATGTTTCATAATTCCGTTTTTATTTAATAGCAGTTTGATGACGTCATTGTTCCGCTTTTTGAACGTTAAGTAGGCAATAGGGCTTCACTCAATTAAATTTGAAGTTGTTAAAGCTGAGCTCATTGTTGATATTTATTTTTCAATGACCATAATAAGCAACTATAAAACACATTTCAAGAATCCATAGCTGTATTGTCTAGAATAAATAATTAATAAAGACGTTAATTTTGAAATACATAAATAGATTATGCATGACGGGTCCCGAAATGACGAGATCGATGGTCAAGTTTAATTGTGTATTTGTTTTAAATATTGTAAAAGTCTAACTAGATGGCGCTGTCCGCTCCTAAAACGCGATAACGTTTATGTTGCACAATATCTATAACGCGAGAGTGGTTGTTTTAAACTTGACGCAGCGCTGTCATGTTTAATTCAACACCAGAAATATATGTCTACGAATCCACCAATATGTCTACATTTTTATTTCTCGAATTTTATGAATTTCCTTTTTCGAAATCCCATCTCTCGATATTTAAACAGGCTTTTATGGGATATCGAAAGATCGTACTATCTCTTTTAAGACGACACTGCGCAATTTACAAGATTTTTTGCTATGATATTGTAAATCAACCATAATTAGGATAAGTTCATGTAATTTTGAAACCTCTTTCTGTCCACACGATAGATAGAAATTCATCCAATACTTTTACAATTTATAAATTTCAATATTGTTTTTTCAGATATATTACCTTTTTCCTAAACATAGCATAAAAGCTTATAAACAAAAAAACGAGTATACCATTCATTCACCTTTTATAAGAATACGGCGAATATTTGTGTTTTTTGCGTGTTTAACGAATGCGTTGTTCCGGGACCGGTTGCCATAAATGGTTTCACTTTAGATATTGTTCGAAAATATATTTACCTAGGGCAGACACTCAAACTAGGTAAAAACAATTTTGAGAGTGAAGCCAACAGAAGATTCAAGATTCAAGATTTTATTGTTAAATGTAGGTGGTAAAGATCTTATACAAAAATATATATACATAGATGGTTCCATACAAATTACCTCTTTCAGAGGTGTACAATAATGTCATTTATATTTTACATATTTTTATCATTTAAATATTCTGGTATTGTGTAATAACATTTGCTCAACAACCACGAATTTAGTTTATTTTTAAATTTTCTATTAGGTAGCTTTTTTATTTCGACCGGAAGTTTATTATAAACTGTAATTGCCATTATGTAAGAGTTTCTCTTATACAACT
Organism: Biston stratarius; assembly: GCA_950106695.1. NCBI lineage: Eukaryota > Metazoa > Arthropoda > Insecta > Lepidoptera > Geometridae > Biston > Biston stratarius. The sequence goes on along the minus strand of OX467108.1, from coordinate 21,171,579 downwards.
CGAGCTTACATTTTGGAAAATACAGCTTTTTGTAATGTATTTTTCTGACAGTATTTTTTGGTACTTTATCTGACTGAAAGTCAAAATATTCGGGATGTTCTTGGACAAATATACATATTTGTTTAATATACATACAAGGTAATGGCAAAATATTGAATTTTTGGAAAATAGGCCGACAGCTATCGATAGACCAGGCTCCACAGATTGCACGCAAAAGAAGAATACAGCTGGGCTGGGCAGCATTCGGAAAATTACGTCGAGTCTTCTCGTCACCCATGCCGCAAAGTCTCAAGACAAAAGCCTTTAACCAGTGCGTTCTACCAGTCATGACCTACGGAGCCGAAACGTGGACACTCAAAGCTGGAATGATCCACGAGCTCAAAGTAGCTCAGCGAGCTATGGAAAGAGCTTTATGCTTTTATACTTGGCATTTTTCTAAGGGATCGTATCCGGAACGAAGTAATTCGCCAGAGAACTAAAGTCACAGACATAGGTCAGCGTATTAGCAAGCTGAATTGGCAGTGAGCTGGACATATCTGTCGCAGAACCGATAACCGCTGGTGTAGACGTGTTCTAGAGTGGAGACCGCGAATTGGCAAACGTAGTGTAGGACGCCCTGAGACTCGATGGAGTGACGATATACGTGGGCCAGCTGGCGGTGGATAGAAGCGAAAAGCCGAGGTTCGGGCTGAGTTGTGTGTCTTAGGAGAGGCCTATGTCCAGCAGTGGACTACAAAAGGCTGATGATGATGATGAATTCATTTGTTCTAGAATTACTTTATTCTTAATAAATTAAAATGTAATAAAAATTATTCAAATGATGAAGTCATTGGTTCTCTTTTAAATAATGTACCGAAGATCTTACTAATAATTAGATTCTGTGCGTAGGAAGACGGGCCGCACGCGCGATGTACCTACTCAGCTTTGTCTCCATGATAAAGGCCACCGAATCTGGCCGAAATTATAGTCGTAGTCTCCGAAATCATTAAACATGAATAAGGTAAACAAAAATCTTTAAATAAATCTTAGTTTACCTGATGATTTATGACTGACTTGTTTATAGATTATTAGCAGTACGTTTTTTGGCCAAAAAGTCTCAGAATTCATCAACAGTAACTTTCAAGTTACCAACAGGAACTTAAATTGAATTTTAATCTTATTACGGTATTTCTTCAAAGATGATGTACGGAGTACGCTGAAAGTAATATGCGGAGATACTTTGACTCAAAGTTCTTTAGTAGTTAGTTATCCTGGAGTTAACCGTGAATTGAAAAGTTAAGAAAACCTAAATTTACGGAGAAACTCTTGCTTGCTTACAACCTGCCAAATAAAAAACCTCGTAGTTATTTGTCCTAGAATAATATAAACGCCGGCCAAGTGCGAGTCACACTCGCGCACCGAGGGTTCCGTACAAACCTGTAGGTATATAAGTAAAAGTTATGGGTTTTTTCGTGGTAATTTATGCTTTTCGTAATTTTTCCTTTATCTGTGCTATAAGACGTTGCTTCGTACCAAATTTCAAGATTCTGAGTTCACGGGAAGTACCCTGTAGGTTTTGATTCCCTTGCGAGTGTCGAAAATTTGCAGCAAAAACGGCTGTATCTTTTGATTGCGGTACCTTAGAAGTTTGATTTTTTTCACAGCTCCAAGGGTCTACTGTAATGAAATACTCAGGTCTACTGTACCTGAGTATTTGATATGAATTTCAGCTTGATACCTTCGCGTTCCTGAGAAAAAGGGTCTTGACAGACAGACAGACGGACAACACAGATATCGATTATATCAATATCTATTAGAAAAGAAACAAAAGTTTGTCTAGCAATAATTTTTATTAGGTATTTTTTGTAACTTACCTAAACTTATTTTTTACTAGCTTGACACTAAAATAAAACAATTACGATTAATAGTATCTTACCTTACTTGGATTTTTTTTTCTTCTTTATTTTAGGCATCGCACTTTGTGTATTCTGCCTGTAGATCATAATATCTAATAATAAACAAATATCGTAGGACATTACACACAGCGCCATCTGACACCAAACTAAGCAAAGCTCGTACAATGGAAATCAGATATACTTACTTTTTTTTTTGTACATACATACAGAATTAAGTGTCATGTACTTGATTCATATTTTCGAGTGTCTCAAGTTACACACAAGTAAGCTGAACTAAAAACAATTTTTATAGGATTAGTGGCAACCAATTAGATGGTTTGTCTGTTAATAAACGACTCAGACTCAGGAGAATAACGTATGGAGCAGTTTAGTTCTTTTTTACGGTTTCATAGTAAACGTTTTTTTTTCAGACACAGCGCCATCTAGCCCTAAACTAAACAAAGCTTGTACTATGGGAACCAGACAGCTGACAGAATTCTTAAATACTTTTTTTTTGTTGCAAATGCACTTATACAGAGGACCCAGACACAAACATCCATGTTAGTCACACAAATGTTAGTCCTAATAGAGAATCGAACCCACGTTCCTCAGCTCTCGAAGCAGAACTTTACCAAATGACCTCCATTCGGGTTTGAACACCCCAAGCTTATGACCCTGTATAACTTATCTACATTGAACGCCATTTAAATGCATAGAGACATATTTACATGATTTCAAAATCCTTCTGGGCGCCAGAATTTATCCTTAACCCTTCGTTTCGTCAACAAAATCGAATCGAGTTGGATGTTTCTTGTAACGTCAAATTCAATGTTAGTATGATCGAATAAGTACTAACATCTTTTGTACAAACTTTGCTACCCCGAAATGTTTACATTGAGTCTAATTTAGATCTTGGATGTTCGTCACACCGATATGAAAACTTCATAACATTCAAGTGCGACTTGCGACCCAGGTGTAAGCGATGAAGCGATGATAGCTCAGTGGTTAGCGAGGTCGGTTCACACGCCAAAGGGCGTGGGTTCATTTGTTAGTGTATCTGCGTTATGAGCTGCATGGCGTAGGTTCGATATCCACTCAGTAAAAATATTTGTGTGACGTGCTTAAATGATTGTTTTATGTTTGGGTGTTCTGTATGTACTGTGTTCTACTAGTTATGTGTTGTATTATCTTGGTTTTGTTAGAATTCCACTTGTTTTTAACTCTCTTGTTTTTTTTTAATGTAAATTAGACGGAGTTTTAGCGGCAACGCGGTGAGGTTGTGTCGCCGCTATATGAACTTATATTTCTAAAACTTGTATTTTTTTGAGTGTTTTGCATAAAGATAGTGTTGTCTTATTCATAAAGGGCCGAATCATAAGCACGATTGTGGGAAGGTCACATAATGTGGTGAAACACGTGGTTTCGTGTTGCTTTCAAAACTCAATTGAGACTTGTAGTAAAATCGTCACTACTTTACTAGGGCATGATCAGACTTCACATTGACTTACTTTACGTGACTTTGACTGTGAATTTTCTTTGTTTTATTTGCAAACATGGAAATACTTGACACTGGGAAATACAAAAAGTGCCATACAAAAACAGAAGAAAAAAAAGTAATGAGAAGAATAATTTGTACATAAATAAATATATATTGAGATCCCGAAATCTGATCTGTCAATTTCGGTGACATTTGCTATAAAATAGAAAAACTCTTTATTGTTCACAGCAAAGACTCTAATAGATACAATAGAAAATTAAAAACTTAAAACTAGGTACACATGTCTAACTTATATAATTATATAAATAATATAAATATAATTTTACAGAAAACGGTTTTTAAACTCTTAAATTGTTGTCAAGATAGCTTTAATATTATAAAGTGATTAGAGTATAACTAATATTAAAATGAAATATCAATATGAAGTTTAGTTTAAAATTTAATACATTGTATTTTCGTGATTTTTTCATGAAAACCGAGAGCACTTCACACCTTTCCAGGTGCCCTAAGCTTCAACTTAGGTGACAACTGAACTGTCACTGTGTCGAAGCCAACTAGATCATCAAACGAGACAACGCTATATCGTGATGATTTGTCTTTTCTCTCTTTTCTTTGCTGTTTATTGTAGAAAAAATATCCCATTTTTGGAGATAATTCGAGATGTCAGTCACATCGCAAGTGGATGATATGACTAATATTGCTCGAAGCTCGAAGAATATATACCAACTACCTATATATTACCTTTATAACGATTTTATAAGACAAATTACAATACGGTGTAATAGGCAGTCCGATTAATTAATACGCACATTTTTGTATATTTGTTCAGCCCCTATTCCAGTTCACATTTATCGTCAATAACTCAAGTCAAGAAGCTTTTAAACAGATTTTTGGGAAATAACAATCACTTTTGTCTTGTTTCTTAAATTATGCTTACATCGCTCTCTCATACCAAGGGTGCACTTAAGAAACACAAATATAATGAGGATGAAATAAATTATTCTTGATAAGTAAGTAACGACTTCAATTGATGTAAATTATTGCTTTAAATTAAATTATATGCGTATGCGTGTGCGCGTGCGTGTGCGTGTGCATTTGCGTGTGCGTGTGCGTGTCGTGTGCGTGTGCCAAAAACATTAAAAAAAAAAACTGTTTCGGACAGAGCTTATAAATACAATTCAAACGAAATGACGCAATTTACTTAACTGATATAAATCTTTATAACTTCATGCTCATTCAATACCCGACATAGTGATCAGTAGGCAAGGAGTAGAAAACGTGAACAGATTACCCTCTGTCCAAGTTCTACTAATACATAGGTGTGAACTACGGATTTCCGTATGCGGAGGTTCTGGTCTAAGAGATGATGTTAGAGCGATAAATATTAAAAGGTAATTTGATTTACATAAATTTCTGTTTTCAATATGCTATGTAATTATTTGTTAAAAAAATAGGTCTTTTTATAATTGATTGATCTGGTATTCGTTCTCAGAAGTTTTTTTTTATGGTTGACAAGCTAGGTGTTTGACCAAAGCTCACCTGATATTCAGTGACGATGTGTGTGGTCGAAGATAAAGCACACTTATCCTGTAAGGAAAGTACAAAGTGGATTGTTCTAATTTGTCTATTCATAGGATCTGAGAGTAAGCGCGGCGACAGACTTCGTTTAGAGGGTTCCGTACCCCAAAAGGAAAAAACGGAACCCTTATACGATCACTTTGTTGTCCGTCTGTCTGTTTGTCAAGACCCCTTTTCTCAGGAACGCGTGGAGGTATCAAGCTGAAATTCATATCAAATACTCAGGTCTACTGTTTCTTAGAGCTGTAAAAAAATAAAACTTCTAAGCCAACGCAATCAAAAGATACAGCCGTTTATACTGCAAATTTTTGACACTTGCAAAGGAATCAAAACCTACAGGGTACTACTTCCCGTGAACTCAGAATCTTGAAATTTGGTACGAAGCAACGTCTTATAGCACACATAAAGGCAAAATTACGAAAAACATAAATTACCATTTAAAAAAAACCATTATTTTTACTTATATACCTACAGGTTTGTACGGAATGTGTGCGAGTCCGACTTGCACTTGGCCGGTTTTTTTAATGGGGCACAAAGCTTTTTTATGAGGCTTAATTTGTTCCGAGGATTTTTTCATGCAAATTGTTATACTCTTCAATCACTTTATCTCACTTATAACCATGTCCACCATTATAACCGCTCTTCGAGAAATCTATCTAAATATATATAACTCAAAGGTGACTGACTGACTGACATAGTGATCTATCAACGCACAGCCCAAACCACTGGACGGGTCCGGGCTGAAATTTGACATGCAGGTAGATGTTATGACGTAGGCATCCGCTAAGAAAGGATTTTGATTAATTCTACCCCAAGGGGATAAAATAGGGATGAAAGTTTGTAAGAAACTTTGTCAATTTTAAGCCGATCGGGCTGAGACATTGCATGCATAAAGCTACTATGACGTAGGCATCAAGCGCGGGTGCAACCACGTGGCACAGCTAGTAGTAATTAATTATTTTCTTTTGACTTGTACCAATCCCCAAAGTTCTACGCCGTCAGCAGCATTATGGGGTGCGTGTCCAGAATTTTATGTAAGCGCAAATGTAAGGAAACTGTTATTTTTCGCAACTCCCTTTAATTATTCTGCTCGACCTTGCAAGGCGTTTTATATTGCGGAAACTCTTTACTGTAATAATTATTTATCGTTTTAGCGAAAAAATGTGTGAAAATTTTACCTACCAAACACAAAGGTTTATTCCCGTTTCAAATTTAAAATCATTTGTTGCTAGCTTGTCGGTTTTTTACCGAATACATTTCGGAGAGTGTGCACTTGAATTGCACAATTTGGTTCCCCCTGCACCATTCTATTACCGGACGGCCAGACAAACGCGACCAAAACGTCATCCGTACATGGTGGATGTTCCCCATGTACGCACAAAGCGTTTTGATTCCACATTTTTTATTCGCACAGCGAGGTTGTGGAACTCTTTGCCGGAGTCTGTGTTCCCTGTTAGGTACAATATGGGTGTCTTCAAATCTAGAGTAAATAGGTTTCTTCTAGGTAAGCGTGCTCCATCTTAGACCGCATTACTGCTTAACATCAGGCAGAGTGTGGTCAAACGCGAACCTATTTTGAATAAAAAAAAAAAAAAAAAAGGTTTGTCATCATCATCATCAGCCGTAGGACGTCCACTGCTGGACATAGGCCTCCTCCTGGGGAGGGGGTTTGCCAATACTCGCCACGCTTGGCAGGCGGGTTGGCGAGCGCAGTTAGGTGTGATTGTTCAAGGAAGACGCTGCTGCCCATCTTCCGGATTACATCCCTTAGCCGACTCTTACGGCAACCACGGGTAGAGAGGGTGGGGCACTATTCTTTTTTTTAAATTATTTTTTTATGTCTGACAGGCTAGGTGTTTGACCACAGCTCACGTGATGTTAAGTGAAGATGGTAAACACACCTAGCCTGGAATGGAACTGGCTCTCAAGTGAGGCTGCCGGAACACATCGTTAGATGCTTGGCGGTAGATTTTCAACTTGAGGGTGGTAGCTAGCCAGCCGAGTACTAGAAAGTACCCTACCACCACGCTATGGTTTCCTCGCGATGTTTTCCTTCACCTTCATGAGCTCAAGCTCATTGTTGGGGTTTGAACCCACCCCCGTCAGCATGCGAACCGACCGCGCTAACCACTGAGCTATCATCGCTACAAAACTACTACTAACGCCGGCACCACCACGGCAATCTAGCTATGTATCCTTTTGGGAAAACAATATTCGATTATTTTACTATTTTATCAAAATGATTAAATTTGTCATAAATGAGATGATTTTATGTAAATTAAAATTCTGAGAATCTCATTGATTGTAATATGGTTGTTTGTTAAATTTAAGGGTTGTTTTAAATTCTGTTATAGACCTATGTAGGCTTTATTGTTCGTTAATATTTTGGCGTGACGGCCTTGGTTTTTAACTTTACCTAACTAGTCCATGGCACGACCGGCATTTCTTTGTTACGCAAGTTACAGTAGTAAGTTATTCGTTTCCTCCTCTTTCCTGTATGAAAACCTATAAAACAAAGAGTTTTATAGATTACTAGCAGAAGCGGCCACGCGTTGCTGTGGCCAAATTGAACACACGCGTGTAATGTGAAATAAGCTGTAGCACATATGAAACGTTTGGACTTTTAACGTAGCGCCATCTATTGGATACTTACTCAATCCAGTTAATAAATTACCTTACACCGCCATCTATTAAAATTATATGAAATTCACAGATAATTACAAATAATTTGCAATAATAAAAGATTGCGATTATAAATTGAGATATAAACTCTCTCAAGTTGGATCAAACTGCACACAGTATGCAAGATTTGGTTAAAATCGGTTCAGTAGTTGAGGAATTCATCGCGGACAAACAACGTGACACGAAACATTAATATGTATAAAGATATACAAACAAAGATACAGAGCACATCTATTTAGACAAAGTATTAAATCAACTTTCAGTAAGCCATAATTCATTTTAAGGCATCAACAAATTACAATAAGTCAAGTTTAATTTGGAACTATATTGAAAATAGAAACAGTAAGGGTTAAAAACCCTTAATATAATGCAGTGTGTATAAAACGACCAACCAACCTGCGTGATGAATTTATCATTCGTGTCGTAAATCAGGAGCTCTAAAAACACCGCTTCAAGGACGATATTCCAAAAACTCGAACTAAAACGCTTCAATTCTATCTTCATTGTACGAACCACTAAACAATGGAATTGGCTGTCCGAGTAGGTGTTATCTGATTGATACAATCTGTGTGCCTTCAAGACGCAAATGGATCGGTTTCTTCTAGGCAAGCGTGCACCTGGTAGACCGCATCTTCGCTTAACATCAGACGAGATAGCGGTCAAACACAAGCCTAAATAATAAAAAAAAAAAAAATTGTCTCTGTATGCGTATCAACGCTAACCGTTTGCAACCGTTTTGTAACGCAACGCTAAACGCTAACATACATAAACGTATTATGATTACCTGTATCTTATAAACTACATATAATACAAAGTCAACAATTAATTAAATTATTTGTATTAAACAAAAAGTCAATTAGAACTATTTAAAACGCTTCGCGCATCGAGCCCCGGCTGAAAGTCCCCTCAATGCTGGCTGCGTTCCCCCGATGACTCGCCAGAGAGATCCGTTGGACTAAGAACCAGCCAGAACGAAGATCCCACCCTATCTCCTTCACACGGATACCTAAATCCCGCACGAATTTTCGAGCCTCAGTGCACCACGGACCTGCAATCTCAACGGTAATCGGGACAAATTCGTACGCTGTCTTGTGCTGTTGAAACTAGCGTGAATGACGTGCTTGTCTCTGACGGCTGTCTCTGCTCCCGCACTAGCGTTCTGCTGGGTTTCTGCTGAGAAGGCAGGCAAACGTGCTAACAAACGTTGCATCCCGTTTTTACCCGTCTGCCAAGAAAGTGTTATGTTTTTCACACGTATCTTGTATCTATATAAATTTCTTTATTACCGCGTATCTTCCAAACAGCCGAATGGATTACGACAATTATGGTATTTTAGATTCGTCTCAATAACCCAAGTGTCCTTAGAGGGTGGTTTAAAAAAATCAAGAGTGTGGATTTTTGTCGCGAAATAGTAATACTTAATTTTTTTTTAAATAACCAAATCTATCAAGTAGGGTATCTAAATAAGGGCAGTTAAAAGAGGGTTACAAAAATATATATAAGTTATATGTTTATGTTTAATTAGGAATAATCAATTTGTTTAAAACGTTTTTTTCCCTTTAATTATAGCTTTTTTTTATGTAACAGTAATGAGACGAACGAGACGCTCTCCTGATGTTAAGAGATAACGCCTGTCCATGACCATTGCAGCGATACACAAAACTTTGAGTAGTAAAACAAAGTCCAGGGCATCGCTGCCTTGGCGCTCATTACTTTGAGACTAGATGGTTAGTCTCAACAGCCCTGTAATTTCGCTAGCTGCAGTACCCTTCAAACCGAAACACAGTAAGGTTTACACACTACTGCTTAGAGGCAGAATATTTGGTACTGCGGTGGTACCTACCTAGACGATCTCCTGTTAAGGGAATCTACCACCGAGTAAAAGCTATTTTAATCGCAGTCGGGCTTAATATATTTTTTGAATTCTTTAGCTTGTTAGTACATGTTTCAGGTTTAATTGCAAATTACATTATTATTAAGTCCAAAATGGTAACAATAGGTAAAGTTTCTTTTATTCATTAGTTTCCATACTGATTTATAACCAGAATCATATTCAAGTATAACTTTTAATTAGTTCTTCATTAAGTTCCGGGCGCTGCCGTTGTCTTTGTTTTATTTGTAGATGGTTTTTATTATGTCTAGCTTCGTAACTGATGCACGGATTCTGGAATAAAGATAAGCGTACTAAAGTGCTTGAGCGATTTCGCCCGCTATTTAAAGAAAATTCCGTTTTTTTTTTTACTGTTTAGTGACTATAGCACTACCAAAGAAATCACGGATCGCCCGCGGAATAAAGAGGTAGGTGGAGGCGGGTGTCGACAGCGCAAGGACAAACGCAGTGATCAGTGCACGTGCACGAGATCAGTGCACACGAGATATGTCGTGAGATAATTATCGATAGACGTAATAGATTTGCGTGGTTTTGCATGTATCAATGCATCTATGAACTGCTGATATTAAAAACTATTGATTTTTAAAATCATATAGATAATTAAAATGATAGAATTATGAGGTAACAAACTAGATGTATTAATGTCTTCTTTATGCTCTGAAGAACTTCGATCTTTAACTTTTCTTTTGATTCGAAAGTAGCTCTGCTTCAAGTATCTTTGTTTACTTGGTGGTAGATTTCCTTAGCAGGAGGTCGTCTGGGTAGGTACCACCGCATTACCTACCAGAAATTCTGCCGCCAGTTGTGTGTAAGCATTACTGTGTTCCAGTTTGCAGCTAGCGAAATTACAGAGCTGTTAAAACTAACCATCTAAAGTCTTAAAGTAATGAGCGACAAAGCAGCGATGTCTTTTCGTTGCTTTGCTGTTCAAAGTTCTATGTATCGCTGCATAGGTCATGCGTTATCTCTTACTATCTGGAGCGTCTCGTTCATCTCATTACGTTAACATTAAAAAACCGGCCAAGTGCGAGTCGGACTCGCGCACCGAGGGTTCCGTACAAAACTGTAGGTATATAAGTAAAAGTTATGGTATTTTTTTAATGGTAATTTATGCTTTTCACAATTTTTAATTTATCTGTGCTTTAAGACGTTGCTTCGTACCAAATTTCAAGATTCTGAGTTCATGGGAAGTACCCTGTAGGTTTTGAATCGCTTGCGAGTGTCGAAAATTTGCAGCATATACGGCTGTGTCTTTTGACTGCGTTGGCTTAGAAGTTTGATTTTTTCATAGCTCTAAGGGACAGTAGACCTGAGTATTTGATATGAATTTCAGCATGATACCTCCACGCGTTGCTGAAAAAAAGGGTCTTGACAGACAGAAAGTGATCCCCGTTTTTTCCTTTTTAGGTACGGAACCCTAAAAAGGGATTGTGTTCCGTTCCCACCCAGAATAAATATTTATATGCCTAACATAGATGTTAGTTTTATCTATGAGTGTTCTAAATGTATGTATTGTAATATATTAACAAAAAAAAGATTAGTAATTTATCCCTCTGCCACCGCAAATTGGGATGTTTGTGGGGGCAGTAGGTAGGAAGGTACTAAAGTGGTATCGTAATATTATTTTATGTTTGTCAGGCTAGTTGTGTGTCCACAGCTCACCTATTGTTAAGTAACAGTATGGTCGAAGATGGTAAACACACATAGCCTGGAATGGAACTGGGTCTCAAGTGAAGCTGTCGGACTGCACCGTTAGATGCTTGGCGACAGATTTTCAACTTGAGGGTGGTAGCTAATCAGCTGAGTACCTACTTGAAAGTATCCTACCACCACGTTAAGATTTCGTCACGACGTTTTCCTTCACCGGTAGCTCAAGTTCATTATCAGAGTTTGAACTCACGCCTTTCGGTTTGCGAACCGACCGCGCCAACCACTGAGCTATCATCGCTATCTAAATATATATAACTCAAAGGTGACTGACTGACTGACTGACTGACTGACTGACTGACTGACTGACTGACTGACATAGTGATCTATCAACGCACAGCCCAAACCACTGGGCGGATCGGGCTGAAATTTGGCATGCAGGTAGATGTTATGACGTAGGCATCCGCTAAGAAAGGATTTTGATTAATTCTACCCCCAAGGGGAAAAATAGGGGATGAAAGTTTGTATGAAACTTTGTCAATTTTAAACCGATCGGGCTGAGACTTTGCATGCATAAAGCTACTATGACGCAGGCATCCAGCGCGGGTGAAACCGCGGGGCTCAGCTAGTAAAGGTATAAGCGTCTCGTAATATTTATGTAGGAACCTACTTAATTATTCAGGCGTAATTTGTAAACAAATCTACTCAGATCTTATTACGCGTATTTGTTCCACATTGTGTGTAGATATAATTGGAGACAATAACTTGGGTACAAAGGAGTCATTGAATTGACTAGAAGTGTTCGAAAATAACTTTTGGATACAATTATCATAGGAGTTTGCATTTGGTATAAATGTTGCCAGGACATAAGTTTAGAATTTAGATCAACGTCTGTTTGCTAGCAAATTCAAAGTAACACAGTAAAAATCAATTTAGGTAGAACTTTATTTCGTAAAAAATATATATGTACAGTTTTTATTTCAATTTATACACGTAGGTACCTATATAATATAAAAAAGTGTATTTACAATTTTTGTCGGTTTGTCTGTGCGTTTATGCACATTTATATCAGAAACAGCTAAATCTATCTGAATGCGGCTTTCACTAATATATATATTATGGCAATGACTATGTATTTATCTTTTTCACATTTTTAATTTTGACATTGTTTCTTTGAGCAGGTAATTATAAAAAAAACGACATATAATATTATGTTTACCTAATATGTAAATAAATTAAATATATCTGATTAAAATAACCATGAGTATTTATATATCCTCTTCGAGCGTTTGCCCGATATTTTTTTTTAGCGATGATAGCTCAGTGGTTAGCGCGGTCAGTTCGCATGCTGAAGGGCGTGGATTCAAACCCCAACAATGAGCTTGAGCTGCCGGTGAAGGAAAACATCGTGAGGAAACCATAGCATGGTGGTAGGGTACTTTCTAGTACTCGGCTGGCTAGCTACCCTCAAGTTAAAAATCTGTCGCCAAGCATCTAATGGTGTGTTCCGGCAGCCCCACTTGAGAGCTAGTACTATTCCAGGCTAGGTGTGGTTTAACATACACCATAAAAAAAAAAAAAAAAACGAATGTTTAATGACGTAGGTACTCCAATGTAATGTTTAAAAAAATCAACCAAAAATCTTGGCTTCAACTGTACCACGTTCCGACCAAGCCTGCTGCAGCCACGACGTTTCGCGCAAATACAAAACTCAAATATTTATGGAACTTACGCTTCTACGCGTATTTGCCGCGAAATATTCGTAGATTGCCGCCCTGTATCTGTTGAAGGAAAGGTATGGTAAGTAGTATTTCTTGTATTTGCATTTTCATCTCTGTCACTTCCTAAATTATGTATATGCGTATTGTTAATTTATGTTTAAACAAGGATTATGTACTTTTACGTAGTAGTAGATTTCCTTATAATGAAATCATCTAGGTAGACACCACCGCAGTACCAGATATTCTAACGCCAAGCAGTAGTGTGTAAACGTTAGTGTTCCAGTTTAAAGGGTACAGAAAAGCAAGTCTCAAAGTAATTAACGCTAAATCAGCGATGCTCTGGACTTTGTTTTGCTACTCAAAGTTCTGTGTATCGCTGCAATGGTCAGGTCTTGCGGTATCTCTTACCATCAGGCGAGCTTCTCGTTCGTATCATTTATCACTTTTACAAAAAATATTACAATACGCGCCTAAAATAATGTCAGTACAGAAGATAGCCGTGAAATGCAATTACTTTTTCGGCAGGCGCAAAGTGAAAATTGTTTACTGTAACTTGCTATTGTTTTACGAGTGTTGTCGGTTGTTGGTATAGACTTAAATAAAAAAAGATGTTTTTAATTTTGATCACACCTTACTTTATTTATTTGGAATATCACCATGACGCGGTGTCCCTGTTTTAGAGCTCCTGGTTGTCCAATAGTAAAATGAGCAGGATGGAATTAGGTCATGCAGATCTAAAGCGCTGTCTCCAAAGTGTATCCAGTAGAAAACCGACAGACAAGCAAGTTTGCGTAGATATTCAAGGCTTTGAAGCTTTTTCTGAACAAGCGAATCGTTGCTTATGAGTTTCTTAGCACGTTTCTCAATAGACTCCAACGCCTCAAGCTGGTACATGACCAATCCGTGATCCAAAATCCAAAGGTGAGAATAGTACTCCATGCATGAACGAACTTGTGGTTGGTTGGTTGGTGTTGGTTCAAGGAGCTGAGCAACTGTTCCGGCGTCAAGTACCATCGCACCTTCGAAAGTAGGTATACCAAGCCTTTTAGCAGCCAATTGAGCTTTCGTCTCAATATAAACTGTTTTGTAAACATATTTAATAAATACAGGAATAGAAAACATCTGGAAAAGTACAAATCAACGGTCGGTTGCAAGTAATGAAAATATACCGTAATATAAAGTTTACGTTTTAAATTTGTTTGTCCTTTCTGAGCAACTCACACAAACCTTATTTTAACTGACATAATTTAACAAACTCGAGCGGTCAAAACTTACACGTATAAATAAGGAACGTCGTAACTTAATTTGAAAAAGTTTGCAACGCAGTTGGACCAACTAGTTCGGAACAAAGTACCTCCGCCTATGCAACTGTGGAATATACGGGAGTAATTTTCGGTTCAAAACGTGACGGCATATGCATATGTCTCTTGGAGCTACTACGCCAGCGACCCAGAGGCTCGCTCCGATACCTGAAGGAGCTGGGTTGGTACGGGAAGATGCTGGTCAGCTGCGACGAGGAAACGGCGCAGCACACGTTAGAGGTATAGTTTGTAACGATGATGGCTCAGTGGTTAGCGCGGTCGGTTCGCATGCCGAAGGACGTGGGTTCAAACCCCAATAATGAGCTTGAGCTGCCGGTGAAGGAAAACATCGTGAGGAAACCATAGCGTGGTGGTAGGGTATTTTCTAGTACTCGGCTGGCTAGCTACCACCCTCAAGTTGAAAATCTGCCGCGAAGTATCTAACGGTGTGTTCCGGCAGCCTCACTTGAGAGCCAGTTCCATTCCAGGCTAGGTGTGCTTTACCATCTTCGACCACACCGTCACATAACATCAGCTGATTTGTGGTCAAACACTTAGCTTGTCAGCAATAAAACAAAAAAAAACTTTATATGTTATATGTATTCCATAGAATTTCTACCTATAAGTTGAAAAATCAAAACCCGTGTGTTTTCAAATGAGCCAAACAAAGGAAATTGCAAGCAATTTAAATGCATGCATCCTCTCAAGCAAGTACTAATGCATAATTAGAAAATCTGAATTCTGTGGGCATTGAGCGCTTTATATTCGGAATATTGCAAGTTCCTTACAGAACACGGGAAAAGACGGAAGTGTTAGTTGTTACAACTTAAGGTTTAATGGCGGAACGTAATGTACATTTAGAAAGATAATACGCAGGGTTTAAATAAGGATTATATTTAAAATTTGCTTTATGTCACATGCCGTACTTACTGACAGCCCTGTTAGCATTTGGCAGAATATATCTGCTTCAAGAGCTGTAGTTTTAGTTTTCTACGATATTTATTTATTTACTTATAAACTTCTGAAAGTGCATACATAATAAAAAAAAACTTATTTTGTTTTTACGAATGCACTATCTAAAAATATTGACAAATCTGAAATTCAGTGCGTCTAGTCTATTATCTAAAGTAGTCCATAAATGTATTGTTATTTTATGTTTATGAAAATGTACTACTAAACATATTTTTTTAATTCATTTAACAACATTAAAACACATTTCAGTAACATTAAAACCAATTTTCCAGGGTTGTCTAATGGATTGTAATAAAGAAGACAACAATATTTATAATAATATTAGATTAAAAAAAAACTTAATTTCATTGTTCAGGAAACATTACAATAAGAAAAATACCGAAAAACAGATTAACTAAAAATTACAAAACATTATTTTTAGACATACGTAATAGGTATTATTATATTAAATAGATCTACGTTTGGCCACCAACTCGGCTGATGGAAAGCGACAGTATAATAATAAATACCATGTAATGTTCCAAAACCTGTCAACTGGATACTTCCAAATTGATTTTATCTAATCATCGTCTTCGACCACATCGTCACTTAACATCAGTTCAGCTAAGGTTAAACACTTAAGTCGTCAATCATAAAAAAGTAATATTTCCCCCCCTAAATAAAACCTTATATACTACGTCGATATATTTTTTATCACATTTATGGACTATAACAAGGGATGTCATCCCTCTATTTAGGTTTCCTCACCGTGAGGCAAATGAGATTAGGTTGCCGCTCACCGTTGGACACGTTTGGCACTCACGTTTGTCGCACTGCGTGTATTTAATATCTGGCATTGACTTGATGTAAATAAATAATAGGACGTCATAGGACATAGCCATAGGACGTCCACTGCTGGACATAGGCCTCCCCCATTGACTTCCATAAAGACCGGTTGGAAGCGGCTCACATCCAGCGCGTTTCTGCAGTCTTTATGAGGTCGTCTGTCCACCTTGTGGGTGGACGTCCTACGCTGCGCTTGCCGGTCCGTGGTCTCCACTCCGGAACTTTGCAGCCACATCGGCCTAAAGGCCGATGGGGCTGCAAAGTTATATGCGTGCTATATGCCCTGCTCACTGCCACTCCAACTTGCTAATCCGCTGGGCTATGTCGGCTACTTTAGTTCGTCTACGGATCTCCTCATTTCTGATTCGATCTCGTAGAGAAACTCCGAGCATAGCCCTCTCCATAGCTCGTTGTGCGACTTTGAGCTTATCAAGAAGTCACATAGTCAGAGACCACGTTTCAGCACCATAAGTCATCACTGGTAACACACACTGGTCAAAGACTTTCGACTTGAGGCACTGAGGTATATCAGACGAAAAAATGTTGTGCAGTTTTCCGAACGATTCCGAATTATTATGTAATCTAGTGAAAGTTTATAGAAAACACAGCTATTTTTATGTTTATTTATAATATTATCGAACATCTTTATTAATAATTCTGTTTTTATTATTTTCATTTTGTAATGAATGATTCCTTCTTAAAATTTTAACGTTTAATTATAATATGTGTAATTCTAATGTAATTAGCGTGATCGTGTTAAATCTCAATGAATATAATATTAAACTTAGTTTAATATTTATTTCGGCGAGTTACAACCCTGTTTTTTTGCAGCTAATCCGGTTCAGTAGTGCCCAACTGAATCAGAACGCAATAAGCTTCAATTTCACATGAAATTTAGGTGACTATCGTAAGCAGGTACATTTTTTATACCTAAACATCGACATTTCTTTGAAAATGATTCTTCTGTACGTCATGTCAGTACTATTAGTTATTCTGTGATATGCGATCGATCCCTCTCCAGTGAAGAGAGCGGTATATTTGAGAAACTCCTCGAATGTAGGGGAAGTGAGTGCCGCCACTCGCTACAAGTTATTTTCGAATGTCATCTTCTAAGTAAACTAGCAATCGTACCTGGTTTCGCACGTGACATTAAATATTTTAAAACTTTTTTTAAATGTAAAAGTGATGAGACGAACTAGACGCTCTCCTGATGGTAAGAGATAACGCCTGTTTGCCTGTCCATGACAATTGCAGCGATGCACAGAACTTTGAGTGACAAAACAATGTCTCGAGCATCGCTGCTTTGGCGCTCATTACTTTAAGACATTAGATGGTTAGTCTCAACAGCCCGCTAGCTGTAGCACCCTTCAAACCGGAACACTGTAATGTTTACACACTACTGCTTGGCGGCAGAATATATCATATGGTACTGTGGTGGCACCTAGACCTTTGCGTGGTGGTAGGGTACTTTCTAGTACTCGGCTGGCTAGCTACCACCCTCAAGTTGAAAATCTGTCGCCAAGCATCCAACGGTGTGTTCCGGTAGCCTCTCTTGAGAGCCAGTTCCGTTGCAGACTAAGTGTGCTTCAACATCTTCGACCACACCGTCACTTAACATCAGGTGAGTTGTGGTCAAATAAAAAAAAAAATATAGACGACCTCCTGATTAGGAAATCTACGACCAAGTCCAAGCATCGCCTGAATGGCAAATAAAGAAGTATTTTGAGTATTGCACTATAAAATATAGTTTATCTATTTCACATTGTATAAAAGTAAACTCACTCGTGAAACAGCTTTCAAGTAGGAATACCTACAGTCGGCGTGGGAACTCGAAAACTGGGAATAGAGATCGCAAACATTTTATCAATTCGACCGTTTTCCTGTCGAGTTTCCGTGAAACGTTTTACCTGATTTTCGTCTAGCTTCTTTTATAGATGTATATTAGAAACGTCAAATGGAAATAAATAAATATTGGGGGACATTTAACACAGCTTCCAGCTAGGCAAAAGGACTATAAGAACCAGATAACAGATATCATAATAATACTCGTTTATATTTTTGCAAATACATACCTACTTTAGAATACGCAGATACAAAATAAACATACGTGTCCGTCTCTTGGATGGTTGCCCTGGATGGGAATCGATCCCACGCTACTAAGCTTCAAATAAGCTAAAAGAGCAGTTGAATTAAATATTAAAACACAACATAGTTTTTTTTAATGTAATGAGACGAACAAGCTTCTGTCCTGATGGTAAGAGATAATGCTTTCCGTGACAATTGCAGCGATACACAGCAAAACAAAATAGGACATTCCTGCTTTGCGCTCATTACTTTTAGTTCATTGAAAAGTTACATTTTAGGGTTGCATGTGTCAGAGGACGCAATATTTTTTAACCGACTTCA
Organism: Biston stratarius; assembly: GCA_950106695.1. NCBI lineage: Eukaryota > Metazoa > Arthropoda > Insecta > Lepidoptera > Geometridae > Biston > Biston stratarius. The sequence goes on along the minus strand of OX467108.1, from coordinate 21,153,184 downwards.
AAAAAAGAGGAGATACTCAATTCGACTGGTATATTTTTTTTTGTTTAGTATCTCAGATCTTTCGACTGGGTGAACCGATTTTGATCATTTTTATTTTATTTGAAAGCTCGTGCTTCTCTTGTGGTCCCATTCTAGACAATGGCATCACAACACAAGTTGTGGGATTGAAATTCTTGTCCCACGGCCGCCATCTTGGAAAAAGGGGTACAAATGGTTTTTATGGTTTATCTTACATTATTACATTATTTTATAGATGTATTACGCGCCAAAAATCCACCACCTGTTTTTTTTAACCACCGTCTAAAGTCATTTATTGAGACGATTCTAACGATACCTTAATTGTCGTAATTTCTTCGATTAGCGACTTCGATAAATCGATCTAGCCAGGTTTCATATTTAGAAAACGTCGTTTTATTCGTGTTTTCAGGCAATGAAAAACCGAGCAAAGCTCGGTCATCTAGGTTCTATAGTATATACAAGAATTGATCGTTTAAAGGTATTCATCATCATCATCATCATTATCATCAGCCATAGGACGTCCACTGCTGGATATAGGCCTCTTCCTGGGGGGTTTCGCCAATACTCGCCACGCTCGGCAGGCGGGTTGGCGAGCGCAGTTAGGTGTGATTGTTCAAGGAAGACGCTGCTGCCCATCTTCCGGATTACATCTCTTAACCGACTCTCACGGCAACCATGGGTAGAGGGTGGGTTACTATTCTTACGCCGGCACCACCACGGCTAACAGTTAACAGTTAGCTAGGGCTTTATTGACAGTCGGGTAAAAAAAAAAGTCTAAGCCAATTAAGGAATCACTAGTGAGCATAAAGATAATCAGAAATATCAATCACGAAACTGTCGCACTCTCCACAATTTCCTGACAAACGGGAAGGCCATTTTGTCATTTTTTATCAGTTGTAATTCAATTTTTTCTCCCAAAGAATCTTGATCACTGGCGTAAAATGGAACGCGCGATGTCAATTTCCTGTAAACATTTTATTTCCGGAATGTCTCGCCATTGTATCTGTCTCATTGTGAAATTGAGATTTTTCTATTTCGAGAAATACATTGTATTTTGTGGCTAATAGTACCTACTTACATTTTATTGAGTGAAAACCACAAGAGACTCTCAATCTTTTCGCTATCTGACGGTTATTAATTTCAGTTTACCTAACAACTTGGATTGCAAAGATAAAAATAATAACGAAACACGATGGTAAAAGATAACATCTGTCCATGACTTTACTTGGTGGTAGATCTCCTTAGCAAGAGGTCGTCTAGGTAGGTACCACCGCAGTACCAGATATTCTGCTGCCAAGCAGTAGTGTGCAAACATTACTGTGTTCCGGTTTGAACGGTACTGCTAGCGAAATTACTGGGCCGTTGAGACTAACCATCGAAATTCTCAAAGTAATGAGCGCCAAAGCAGCGATACCCTGGACTATGTTTCGCGACTCAAAGTTTTGTGAATCACTGCAATGGTCAATTGGTCATGGATGGCATGTCTGTCTATTTTTTAGCGAATACATTTCGGGGAGTGTGCGCAGGAGCTCCATGACCTTATCCCCCCCTCTCTGTTCCACCACAGGACAAGCAGAAGAACGGCACTCTATCATCCGTTCCTCGTGGGCGTTCCCAGTATTCGTACACAGCGATTCCGCTCTACTTTCTTGATACGTACAGCCCATGAATGGAACTCATTGCCAGCTGATCTGTTTCCTTTAAACTATAATTTGGACGTTTTTAAGGCTATAGTGAATAGATTTCTTCTAGATCGGCGTGCTCCATCCTCGGCCACACCGTCGCTCTCCATCAGGCGAGTTGGTGGCCAAACAGATCTATTTAATATTTTAAAAAAATGGGCGTTATGTCTTACCATCACGAGAGTGTCTTGTTCGTCTCATTACTATTCCATATAAAAAAATGTTTGTCCTGGTGGGAATCGAACCTACGCTAAATACCTAACCTACCTACCTAACCCTAAAGACCTGAAGCTGATATTATATGAAAGGAGCTAACAGGACAGTCAACCAATCAGTTCTAAACATAGTTTACTTAGTAACCATTATGGCTAAAAATAATGAAAATATTTATTAAAACAGCGGCCAAGCAGATGCCACGCGACCCCTAGAAGACTTTATTTAGAATTTTATGAACTTTGCCCCATGACTACTAAGTAACCTAAAGCCAGATGTCGCGAACTTTACTGGTTCCCTTATTAAATTCGACCCTACTATTTTAACATGCATAGAATTAATATTTCTGGTTATATTACGTTCTTGGTATTTGATGACGTCACTTTGAGTGAATGTGGGAGGAATACAAAAGATTTTGTAGCGATTATGGCTTAGTGGTTTGCATGGTCGGTCGATACGCTGAAGAGCATGGGTTCAAACCCCAACAATAATCTTGAGCTGCTGGTATAGGAAAGCATCGTGAGGAAACCATAGCATGGTGGTAGGGTATTTTCTAGAACTCGGCTGGCTAGACTATACATTTTTTCTGGACAAATAGTAAACTATGTGTTAATCCAGTGTGTCAGCTACCTCCATGCCAAATTTCATCAAAGTTGGTCCAGCCGCTTAGCGTGAAGAAGTAACAAACATACAAACACATTTACATACTTACTTTCGCCTTTATAATAATACAAGCTACGCCCCGCGATTTTACCCGCGTGGATGATGATGATGGAAAGTATCCAATGTTTTATTCCAGGGCCTAAAGTATCGACATACAAAATTTCATCCAGATCCGTTCAGACGTTCTGGCGTGATTGAGTAACAAACATCCATTCATCCATCCACCCATCCAAACTTTCAAATTTATAACATTAGTGGGAAGTATGATTAATCCTTGTTTCCCTTGGTGACGCCATATCTTGAGAACGACTACCGATTTCATTCATTTTTTTTTTGTAGAAGTCTCTTACGGAATGTAAAATTAAGTAAATTAAGCATGAAATTGGAAAATTTCAGATTAAAAAAAATTAAATCCACCCTTATAAATACGCGGGCAACAGCTAGTGTTTTATAAACGTTAAAACACTCTGAACCCACAGGAAAATCAAGACTATCAGCATTGTACAGTGTACACCCCCGTCTTTATGACAAGCATTTTGCACGGTTCGAGTTACCAAAGCAAGGGGTGACAGCCTCTATGCTAATTGCCGGGGTCGTTACTGAAATTAGATGCAGGCATGTCCGTTTATGAAGAGATTTGGTGTACCTTTGATCTTTTTGGTGTTTCTATTTGAGTAACATAAGACTTACCTACGTAAATGTTTCATTATAGTGGTAAGTACTTAATATTTTTGTTTTACTCACGTTTATTTTATTAGAAACTCCGACTATAGTTTCGGCCACAACCATAGCATGATAGTAGAGTATTTTCTAGAATTCGGCTGGCTAACTACCCTCATGTTGAAAATCTGTCGCCAAGCATCTAACTGTGTGTTCCGGCAGCCTTGCTTGAGAGACTTGCTAGGTTGCTTTATCATGTTCGACCACACCATCAGAGCTGTAGTCAAACACCTAGCTTGTCAACCATAAAAAAAAAATAGTACTACTAGTTTTACTTGGTGGTAGATTTCCTTAGCAGGAAAACCAGTACCACCGCAGTACCAGATATTCTGCCGCCAAGCAGTAGTGTGTAAACATTACTGTGTTCCGGTTTGAAGGGAAATTGCAGCTAGCGAAATTACAGGGCTATTGAGACTACCCATCTAGTCTCAAAGTAATGAGCTCCAAGGCAGCGATGCCCTGGACTTTGTTTTACTACTCAAAGTTCTGTGTATCGCTGAAATGGTCATGGACAGACGTTATCTCTTAACATCAGGAGAGCGTCTCGTTCGTCTCATTACTATTATATTTAAAAAAAAAGTACCTATTTGTATCAGTGACTTTTAGTCAAAAGCAGGATGAGGCTGTCAGCATTTCCGCGCTGGATAGCAATGGCCAGCCTCTGCACCTGGAACGAGGCGGAACGAGGGTCACCACACTATACAATTAGTAAAATTGCTAACTGTCGCAATACGTCCAGTTTACGAACTGTCCAATAAGTAAGGAATTCATTCGTGGAATTCGTGGAATACCTACCCAATACCTAAAACACGTAGGTTGCGTAACTAATTCGCGTAATATCAATTCTCGAAATCCTACATTCGGATAACTGTAAATAAACTAGTAGCGAGCGTTCTTGTTCAACAATTGAAAAAAAAAAACCTGTTCTCTTTCAAAATAAATATTGCAAGAAATATCACCGGAATAAAGGTTGGAGTAATTTTTCAGTTTCTAATTAGGTGCGTTCATTTTTTGCTCTTTGATTGGATGGCCAGTGTTACGAACTCTTCGGAAACGATATCAATTAAAAGTTACTTGAAACGGGTACTAATTGGCAATCTATACGGACTTTTACGTAAAATGTACTTCAAATGATACAAATGTCCTGACATATCACTAAATCAATTATTGTTTAATTTTTTTCTCGCCTTTGTAATAATTATAGACATAGCAACACTATCTTGCTAATTTTTAGGGTTCATTACCTCAAAAGGAAAAAACGGAACCCTTATAGGATCACTTTGTTGTCCGTATGCCTGTCAAGACCCTTTTTCGATGATGATGATGATGATCCCTCCATGCATTGTTTTGTTGTATCTCAAAGGGATTAAACAGCGTTTTCGATGAAAGCTCCCAGGCGGCTAGACTTTTTCCAAAACTTCCAACAATTATTTATTTATCATCATATTTCAACCAATTTACACAAAACCTTGACAAATTATATACTTAAACTAGGAACAGAAAAAAAAACTTCTTTTGCATTGGTCAATATGGTTTTGCTCAATAAGTATGTCTCCTCTTTAGGGTTCCGTACCTCAAAAGGAAAAAAACGGAACCCTTATAAGATAACTTTGTTGTCCGTCTGTCTGTCTGTCAAGACCTCTTTTCTCAGGAACGCGTGGAAGTATCAAGCTGAAATTCATATCAAATACTCAGGTCTATTGTCCCTTAGAGCTGTGAAACAATCAAATTTCTAAGCCAACGCAATCAAAAGATACAGCCGTTTATGCTGCAAATTTTCGACACTCGCAAGGGTATCAAAACCTACAGGGTACTTCCCGTGAACTCAAAATCTTGAAATTTGATACAAAGGAACGTCTTATAGCACAGATAATGGGAAAATTGCGAAAAGCATAAATTGATATTAAAATAAATACCATAACTTTTACTTATATACCTCCATGTTTGTATGGAACCCTTGGTGCGCGAGTCCGAGTCGCACTTGACCGGTTTTTTTAATGTAAAAATAATGAGACGAACTACCCGCTGATGGTAAGAGATAACGCATGCCCGATGCAGCAATATACATACAAAACTTTGATTAGCAAAACAAAGTCCAACAGTAAACAGTCCTTTGGTGCTCATTACTTTGAGACTCGATGGTTAGTCTCAACAGCCCTGTAATTTCGCTTGCTGCAACTTCCTACAAACTGGAACACAGTGATGTTTACAGACTACTAATTGGGGGCAGAATAATAATAAATCCCACTATCCCACTAATATTATTAATCTGAAAGTTTGGATGGATGGATGGATGTTTGTTACTCAATCACGCCAGAACGGCTGAACGGATCTGAATTAAATTTTGCATGTAGATACTTTATGCCCTGGAATAAAATAGGATACTTTTCATCATCATCATCATCCATCACCACGCGGGTAAAACCGCACGGCGCAGCTAGTAATTCAATATATTCTGTTCAGCTGTTCAAAGATTATCAACTCTTTTCTAATTAATAAAAGGATGTGAGCATTTTGTACAGATCTGGTGGAACAGAGATTTAATATAATGTTACTGGGGTCAGGTTTTTTTTTAATTTTAAATTTATTATCGTTATAAGTGTTACCATGCCTGGAAAGGGGAAACTACAATAAATAATATGAGTTGCAGCAAAACAAGATAATAAATTGTTTTGTTTTCACATTGAGCAACAATGCTTAGAACAGTAAGAGCATATTGTCTGCCTGTTCGAAACTTTAACCACTCGTTACAGAGTTCTAAGGAACCAGAAGTTATGACGACAATTTAGGTAAAAGGAAAATATTTAGTCGTTTCGAACAAAAATTTTGAAAATATTTTGGTGCTTAAAGAGCTTATGTGGTCATATATATATAGCACAGCTACCGTCTATGCTATTTAGCTATAATATATAGCACAGTATATTTATATCACTTACCTCTTCTTCTTTGTTTATGGCCTCGCACATTGTTTATTTGCCAGTGGCAAGTATTTCGAGCTCTTCAAGTATTTATGATAAAACAAAGCAAAGTTCTGAAGTGGAGACCACGGACCGGCAAGCGCAGCGGACAGACGATCTAATAAAGACCGCAGGAACGCGCTGGATGCGAGCCGCTTCCAACCGGTCTTTATGGAAATCAATGGGAGAGGCCTATGTCCAGCAGTGGACGTCATACGGCTGATGATGATGTTGATGATGATGATGACGATGGTGATGATGATGATGATGATGAAACTAGTAAAATAAGTCAAAGTCACAAAGTAAGTCAAAGTAAAGTCTGGTCGTGCCCTATTAACTATTCGCGACTTTACTACAAGCTTCTAAAAAGTTTTGGAAGCAACGCGAAAAGTCATGTTTAACGATATCATATTACTTTTCCACACTTGGACTTATAAATCGGCACTTTATGAATAAAATACCACTATTTATACACATAAACACTCGAAAAAACACAAGTTTTGGTAAATAATATGAAACGACTCTTCCTCGTTTCCACCAAAAACTCCTTCTATTACCTAAGTCCTTAGAATTATCAATTTTGTTTATTATTAATCTTAAATCAATATATATTTTATTTAAATTTTGAATTTGAATATTATGGTATCTAGTCTGTGACGGGCTTTGAGGGAAAAATTATTGTGTCTAGGCATTCTAAATACATATAATATACCTATCTTGTAAAGGAAACATCTCTTGAAAGATGTAATTATTATCATCTGGGTTTGATTTACTAAACATTTTTTTTTGCGATTTTATAAAAAACACGTCTTGTTGACGCGAAAGTACGTCAATGTGACGCAAGGGTATAAGGGTTTATTTTTACCATTTTAGTAGGGAACCCAAAAATTATATTCGCACTTTATATTAAATCTTATACAGCAAAAAAAAAACACTAGATAGCAGAGGCACAGAACAGAATATTCATCACCGTAACAAAAACACTAACTACCGAACAGCGAGCGTGTAAATGCACTACCAATAGTTGTTCGGATGGAACAAACCAACATACAACCAATACAGTTGATCAAATTATAGTACTAAAAATCTTATAACGATAGCAGTGAAATTACTCAAGCAAATGCGATGGTAGCGCTCTTGGTCAGCGATACAGATAGGTTGGTACTATACTCGTAGTGTCGACGTCATGATTTATACCACAGTAGAATGAAAAAGCCTTGTTCTAAATATTTAGTACAATTCGATGTTGTATTGAATGTGTTTTTAGTATTAAAGTATTAACAGACAGAGGTCTTCTTAATAGGAAATCATTTAGTTAGAGCGGTTTCGCACTAAGATCCGATTCGAATCTGTGAAATACTGTCCGGAATATTTATTTTATTTAATCCGCCAACACAGTGTTCAATAAAAATTAAATTACGAAATTACAATAACTATATAATAATAATATACATATATAATAATATATCTAATACCTCCGTGCCGTGGTGGTGCCGGCGTAAGAATAGTACGCCACCCTCTCTCTACCCGTGGTTGCCGTAAGAGTCGGCTAAGGGATGTAATCCGGAAAATGGGCAGCAGCGTCTTCCTTGAACAATCACACCTAACTGCGCTCGCCAACCCGCCTGCAAAGCGTGGCGAGTATTGGCAAAACCCCCCCAGGAGGAGGCCTATATCCAGCAGTGGACGTCCTATGGCTGATGATGATGATGAATACCTTTAAACGATCAATTCTTGTATATACTATAGTACCTGGATGACCGAGCTTTGCTCGGTTTTTCATTGCCTGAAAACACGAATAAAACGACGTTTTCTAAATTTGAAACCTAGCTAGATCGATTTATCGCCCCCGAAACTCCCTGCATACTAAATTTCATGAAAATCGTTGATACCAGTTCCAACAATTACAGAAATGAACGAAATACAGAATGAAATTTTGTTGTTTTTAAAAGTTGTATTAAAAAATGAAACAGTTATTTTATCAGAGCGAAATTTCAAGCGCTACACGGTCCTCTTGATTCACTTAAGCTACTTAGTACCTCGTAGAACAGCTAGTTCCTAAGCTGTTTTCGTCTTAAGTTCTCTAGGACAGGATTAGAATTCTATCTTGCACTCGCAAGCTAGGATAGACTTATCCTTTGTGTTTTATTTATACCTTGGACGGCTATTTCAAATGAATGCTTTTTCATTGCAATAGACTAAGCTTAGTATTAAGCTGCGTTGTATTCAACATCCTGAACAATTTTCACATTTGCTTCTATAGTCACTAGAAATCGCTCTTAGCGATAAGGCCGCCACTTGTGGCACTAGCTCATTAGATTCTTTTGTTTTCTGTACTCTTTTTCTTTTTCAGTGTGCACAATAAAGAGTTTCTATCTATCTATCTATCTACATATTATAGAACAAAGTCATCCGCCGCGTCTGTCTGCCTGTCTATCTGTTCGCGATGAACATAAAACTACTTAACAAATTATTATCATGCAGGTTTCACTATTAGATAAAATGATTCATGAGGAAGGTTTAGGTATATAATTTGTCAAAGATTTGTGTAAACAGGTTGAAATATGATGATAATTGTTGGAAGTGTCGGAAAAAGTCAAGTCATATGGGAGCTTTCATCGGAAACGCTGGCTCATCCTTTTGAGATATAATAAAACAATTCATGGTGGGATATTCCTCTTTCATAGATCTACAAAAAAGTCCGTGATGGCATATATCTACCTTTTAAGGATAGCTTACTATACCCATTCTTACTACCCGTACGAAGCCGGGGCGGGTTGCTACTAGTATATATAAAATTAAGATTATTAAATTACGAGATAGTTATTATTAACCCTTATTAAATAATTTGTAACTTCGCAGTGTTATCAATAAAAAAATTGTGTATGTATTATTATTATTATTATATATTTCAACAAAATATTAAGCTGTAAACTTCCAAATCTGACAATAAAATTATAACAACAAAATTATCAAGAAGACTCGGTTTCTGCAACAAACCTTTAATACTCGACTAAGTCAGCTTTCAAGCGCGGAAATCTGTTAGGGTCCCCTTCCAAGATACGACGATATCATGCTTCTAGTAAAAAAAAAACTGTTTTCTTATTTATCGAGATATTACTAAAAAAGGCATTAAAGTTGTATACAGTTACCCCAGGGCCGGTGTTATAATTTTTTTTTCGTTCGACAATAAGGAATGGTTAACGCAGTCGGATCACACGTTGAAGGCGTGGGTTCAAATCACAACAATGAGCTTGAGCTGCCCGTGAAGGAAAATATTGAAAGAAAACCAGTCTCAGTAATTTCTTGTACTTGGCTAGCTTGCTACCACGCTTAAGTTGAAAGTCTACCACCAAGCACCCAACAGTGTGTTACAGTTCGCCTGAGAGTCAATTCTATTCCAGGTTACGTGTGCTTACCATCTTCGACCACACCGTCACTAGAGGTGAGCTGTGGTCAAGCACGTAGTCTAACACCTATTAATAAGGACATGGTAAGTCGTGAAAACTTATATCAATCATATAATATATGTTGCTTCTTTGAAATTCAATCAAAAACACAAGAGTCAGTTCAAATATTTTGCGGCTATTTCTGTATCTACTGAACCTTAGCCACAATTCAGATACTTACACTTATCCATTTTTTTATCTGCTGGAAAATTTATATTATTTCCCGTTTTACCCTTCCGAAGCCTTTGAAGTGGCTTTTCTGCAAAGGATTCCTTCTAGTCAAAGAGTTATGGCTCAAAAATAGATTAAACATAGCCTCGCTAAGACGCTATCGGAAGGAAATTGCTTTAAGAATTGCCCCTTTGTGTTTTTATTTTTTATTTTTTGTAACTAAAACCTTCCTCGGTCGTGATTTTGGAGGGGTTGTTGCGGAAATTTATAGGTCGGATTATAAGAACACCTGGTTTTAAGAGTTCTAATTAAATGTAGCTGGTTTTATGTTTAAATTGTGCCAGATATATCAGTAAAAAGTGTTTTTTGTTGAAGATAGATAGAAACTCTTAATCAAAGAAGGAATTTCTTGAAAACATTTACTTGATGGTAGGAGGTCGTCTAGGTAGGTACCACCGCAGTACCATCTTTGACTTCACCGTCACTTAACATCAGATGAGCAATCAAACACCTAGCCTGTCAACCATAAAAAAAGGAAAAATTGTTTGAATGAGAAAAAAAATGGGTTTTACAATCCAGCATTACCATAGCTATTGAAAGGGGGATATAGTCCACAATTTAATTGGCATTTAATTCTAAACCTCTTCTCCTAGCATCCTAGAGCACTTTGATTGGGTTTCATGTGTGGGCTGGTATCGATTCGTATCAAAGCTGCACACTAATTAAGTTACTTTGGTCATCGGTCGGTCAAGTGCTCCTGGATTGGTTTGTCCCTGTACAGAGATTGCGATAGCCCGATTTTAAGGCTCAAAAACTTCGAATGCTGGTAGGGTACTATCAAAGTACACTGAGAAAAGTAGTTCATCTTAGACCGGTTGGCGAATTAATAGCCTATTGCATTGACGCTTAGGCTTATTTGCGTACTATGAGCAAAACTGCGGTTAATACAATGGCCGGTAAAGTGTAAGTAATAAAGTGGCCGGTGAGAGCAGATGAATGCGAGCAGGCGTGCAGCGTACTGGACCACGCGCGACCAAACTCACGGCAAGGCCCAGACTGCCGGCACCCGAGTCTCCCCGAGATTATGCTTATGTGTGTGTGGCAGTGTGTACGTACACGGCGCCCAGTACGCATGCACACATTCAAGCCGGCAGCGTCCAACTTCTATTAAGATGACTTACTGTACTTAGTGTACTGTGGTACTATCTAGTACTCGGTTGGTTTATTTTACCTTCTTTGACCATACCATTACTTAACATCAGGTGAGCTGTGGTCTAGCCTGTCAGCCATAAAAAAAACTTCAACGCTTAGAGAGGCTAGAACAGACTTCATTTTAATAATAATACCAAGCACAAGTTCGATCATACGTGGAGTTCGCACTTTGGGACTGTTCGGCTAAGTGCCAGCTTGAGGCGTTGGAGTCTATTGAGAAGCGTGCCAAGAAGCTTATCAGTAATGATTCCCTTGTTCGAACTAGACTACAAAGCGTCGAACACCGACATAAAGTTGCTAAACCGACACCGACATAAAGGTTTGGGGTACTATTCTTACGCCGGCACCACCACGGCACGCTTGCCGGCGATTATTACGTGAGTGCCGACCGAGCAGTCGGGGTTAGCACATAAATGTCATTGTTTTCTGTTGTGTAAGGTGTTCATATTAAAATTTAATAGGATAGTGGCTTTTTAATAAAAAGATATTCTAAGGTCACAGAAGTTTACGCGTGTCTTATAGATTTGATGTTAGCGAAGCTACGAACAATAAAAATCGATCGAAGACTTGTTCGTAGATGCGATGTCGACATCCCTACACGCGCCTCGCGCTAAGCCTCCGTGAATCAACGCTAGGAGGGAAAATGTTCTACTTACTAGGGACCACGCGCTCCAAGTACTTTTCCTATAGTAAAAATCTAGGTGCCTACAAGTCGCGAGTGAATGCGAGTCGGGGGTCAACCGCAAGCAATAAAAAGAAAATTCAACTGATTAAAATACATACATATTTAAATCGGTTGAATTTTGACACACATGAAAAATCTATTATTACAATTTATATAAATTATTACAAGTCTAACTACTTATCTATATTCTTAAAAGATTGAGTAACAGAAGTATATAGTAAGTACCTAACCTGTAACGGGTAGCCTCAAGCTTTTAAGGATAAGTAAGTACCTACACGCCAAATACTTACTAGAATTTATTTTTGAATTTTTAGTTCATTGTTATCCCATAAAAGCTTGTTTAAAAAAATTAGTAGATAAGTATTTTAGAGATTACTCCTCAAGACGAATCAATCGAGCCCAAACTCGGTGGGGCTATGTTGTTTAGTTCAGAAGTTCCTATGGCCACCTTCCGTCTCCATCATCAGACCAGACCATGGTACCATATCATTGTATTACCGTCGAAGATACCACATCAAATTTGAGTCCAATCGGACATCGGGAAGTGAGTCTTTAACTCGCAAGATTAACCCGTACAATGTATGTATACATTGCAAGTTAAATAAAAGCTTGTAATTAAATAGTTAAAGTTATCAATGATCCACTTTAAGCTCGACACTAATTTCTCCTAATATTTACATCCCAAATACTAAACAGCTAGAGAACTCGCATTTTCCCGAATATTCTCAATTTTATTATTTCAAATATGATCTCCGTGCGCTCGCATCTCGTGCTGAGAAATTTGATTTGTACGTATATTTACTATTGGGGCTATATTGAGTTTCAAACTCAATAAGACAAAGCAGATGTTACTTGTTTATGTCATGAAGTTCGAACGATGTTCTTCGTGACTGTGCTCCATAGGGAGAAAAGATATCATCATATAGTATTACGCTAACGCCTGTAGCGTTAGCGTAATACTATATGATGATAAGCGAGTTATTGCGAACCTGCTTGGCGCTTACAAAAAATCTACGCGATCGTATATCGTATACCAGCACAGTAAGATTTGCAAGAGACGCAAGGAGTATGGGGGTTGGTTTTTAAATTTACATCGAAAACATATCAATAAGACACCACTTACCATAAGCAGAGCGCCTCGGACGTCTCAATAAATTTATTAAAAAAAAAAAACAAAAAAAAACTTTGCCAAACAGACCTCCTTTGCTGAAAGTCGTGTATGTAGGTAGTTATCAACGCAGTATTAGTTATACCGACATACAGTAGTGTGCGTTCTTTTAAATATAATAGTAATGAGACGAACTAGGCGCTCTGCTAATGGTAAGAGATAACGCCTGTCCAATGTCCATGACCATTGCACCGATACATAGAATTTTGAGTAGCATAAAACTCCAGGGCATCGCTGCTTTGGCGCTCATTGCTTTTAGAATAATTATAGTTGCTAGCGAAGTTATATGGCTAATGAGTAATCAGTAATCAGTGGTGTTAGATAGTAAAGGGGTTAGGGCATGCCGTGCATCAGAACCCTTAAGCTCAGGCCCTTAAATCCAGACCACCATCCACAAATCAAGCCGAAATTATATACCTTATTTCTCCCACCTTTAAGATATAAATATAATCGGTTGCAACAAAACTATAATCATGGCAACTCAGTTAAAAGCAATTCAAACATGTGAATTTCATTAAATTCTTTCTGTTGTTTGTATAGTGACGCCAACTTTACTTATTGAAAAGTTATAGTTAAGTTAGATTGCATGACACGTAAAAGTTATGTTAGATTGTAAGGGACGTAAAAGTAATTTATTTGATAAAATCTAACCAGTTTTTTAACCCTCATTTTTATTGCACCAGGGCCATGGGTTATCTCGATAGTGTTGATGTTTAGTTTTATTTTTTTATTTTTATTTTTTTAAGTTTTTTTATGTTAAATTTTGTTGGTTGTTGGTGTTCAATAAAGTTCCACTCCACTCCACTCAACTCCGCTTCGCTTCGCTCCACTCCACTCCACTCATAGCAGGTAATAATCTAGATCTACTACTCGTAATAGTGAATCTATTGTATAGTTTCAATATCTAATCTCTTACTGGTAGACTGCAAAATTTGCTGCATATTACCATTCCAATGCTATATCTAAATAGTTTCGACTCAACGCTGCATCACTATGATGCAACTTGAAATGAAATTTCAACATTATAATGACTGAACAATGTTGAATGGAGTTTCAATAAGTTTGGGTTTCGAGGTAAATAGGTTTAGGCTATTTAGTAAACTCATGGTTTTGGATGGCCTTCATACATATGTACATACAGTAGCTGTCCTTTAAAAGTTTAAATGAATATGGTTATAATAAACTCATTATCTGCTTTTTTAGGGCTCGCTGTTAGGGTTTGAACCCACGCCCTTCGGCGTGGGAACCGACCGCACTAACCGCTGAGCTATTATCGCTAAACTTACAGAAAATAATAAATTTATATTACACACAGACTATCAACTTCTCGCTGATGTGAAATTTCCTCGTTATTATTTAAGCATAATTCAAATTTAACCAACGTTTATAAGTTAAGCCTGTTAAACAGCTTGTGGTTAACCACTTATAAATGACAATAAATCCTACTAATAAAATTTTTTAGGTTTTTTTTTTCAGTCCGAACATTCGGTAGGACCGTAGCCGACATTTGCGGTTGCTCAATGTCACAATATATTTTTTCTTATTATTAATCTGTTAATCAATCCACATCTAAATATAATATTATTATATCAATAACACTTAACGGGATCGAAAGCTCGCGTTATCATAATTATTAAATTTAAATTGCTAAGCTCCAAGTGCGGTATTCCTGTGCTTAAAATATTCAAAAAATTTGGCAAAAGTAAATGTAGACAGAGAGGCATCAAATATGTAGAATAAGGTCGATATTGAGGCCTTGTACAAAAGAATAATAAAGGTTGTTACATCACGTATCGTAAAATGTGACTAGAAATATATTTGTAGGAAGACAGATAAAAACGACAGATTTAGGTGAGGCTGCCACTTTTTACGCCACTACCCAAAAAAGAGTGCATTATTTTGTCAGTTTTCTTTCAGATAAATATTTTAGGGAGTGCGTTTCAGATTTGCATGATCTAAATCCACCAAGCCCATTCTACTATCGGGCAGCCAAGAGCTCTAAATAGCGACACCGTTTGATAGTTGATGGGCTTGAAAATTTCATCATGATTACCTTTTTACCGTCTAAATAAATGTCAATGACAATTATTATTTCAATAACGCATCCGTAATTTCCAAAGTAATCTGAAAAATGTCGCTAGAAATTTCATTATCTACATAATAAATGCTTTAGCAATTTAGTATATGTATGTATTGTTTGGAGTGATGTGATACTTCGACTAACATATCTTTCTTTAGCTACCCCAGCTCTTGGCCTAAGAAAAATTTGACCAAAGTAAAAGATGGGGAAAAATTAGTTATCATAAATTTACGTAAACAAGGATCTCTCGCCGATATGAATAAATGAGATGCGTAATTTAAACATTTGAATATAACGAGAATTTTTTTTGCCTCGAATTTAGCTTTTGTATTTTGAATTTTTTACTGAGATAATAGAGCTAAGAGAAGAGAGGATTTAACAAATTTTTAGCCAACACTTTTGTTTATTTTGGTAAGATTTGACCAGAAACTTTGTCTCTAGATTTTTTAAGCCAATGCGAAAAAATCACTTTATCTGTTTTTTAAAACATTTTATGCAGCGACATCTAGCCCCAAACTAATCCAAACTTGTATACTTATTTTTTTGTAAATACACATATACATATATAATAATACATATATACACTTAGTTTGCCCAGCTACAGAATAAACATCTACGTTCGTGTCATAAATATTTGTTCTGGGTGGGTACCGAACCTCAACTAAATATATACCTTGAACATTTTTGGTCATAGTTCAAAACATTTAAATTTTATCATATTATTCAACAAACATGTGAAGTATGTCTATAGAACTGTAATATTTGTATCAAGAAGTTTCTATAGGAAACCAAATTGTATTGAGTGGCAAATTTCTTACATTGTTCAGTATACAAGACTTCAACAACTTCAACCTATCAAGGAAGAATTTTTTCATCATGAGCGCAAAACTAGTTCTTTCCAAAATGTGAGTACTACTATTTCCATTTGCCATTCCGGTACCTACATTTTCTATTTTGCTAAAATTTTTTGGACAATGAAGATATTACATACAAAAGGGTGAGATAGATCTTTATAGGTAACGTATAAAAAGTCAGTTACACGAACGGCTTGGGAAACTTTTGAAAACTTGGAAAGGGGAAAAAGAAAGCTGCAACAACCCAATGACCAAACCAAGTGAATTCTTTACGAATCAGTTCACGCATTAAATAGTTTGCGCCACTTTTCCCAACAACTTCGACAACGAACGTGACTGGGCAATTGTTAGACATACAGAAAGAACGCTTGGAAAACAAGTTTTTATGTGTTTTCTAAAAGAAAGAAACTTCGTCATAGGTTAGCTAGGAATAGCTAGAACTAAGAAATATCCAGACTTAATATTATAAAAACGTTTGTATCTCTTTCACTCTGTCTCTTTGTTATCTTTTCTCGCCTAAACGGTTGATCTAATCTTTTTTGTGATATTTATATACATATATACAAAGCCTTGAACAGTTTTCTACCGGATACACTTTGGAGAGTGCGGCTCAGATCTGCATGGCCTAATTCCATCCTGACCATTCTTTTATCGGATAGCCAGGAGCTTTAAAAAGCGGCACCGCTTCACGGTGGATATTCCAAAATCTCGAACTAAACGGTTTGAATCTGCTTTCATTGTACGAACAGCTAAACAATGGAATTTGCTACCCGAGTGGGTTTTCGTGATAGATACAATTTGGGTGCCTTCAAGTCGCGAGTGAATCGGTTTCTTCTAGGCAAGCGTGCCCCACCATAGACCTTTTTCACTTAACATCAGGCGAGATGGCGGTAAAACGTAAGCCTATCTAATATTAAAAAAATAATATATGTACACACCAACGAAGCCGCGGGCATCAGCTAGTTACATTATACTTTCAGTACTATATGGGCTGCTGGTACACACCGCTAGATGTTTGGCTACAGATTGTCAATTTAATTTACTAGTCACTTTGAGTACTAGAAAATATCTTATCACCATGCTTTGGTTTTTCTTCACCGGTAGCTCAAAATTATTGTTAGGGTTTGAACCCACGCACTTCGGCATGTGAACCGACTGCGCTAATCACAGAGCTATCATTGCTACAAACGGTTGGACTTCTTTAAATAGGTACCACTAACCAGTATTGCGTAAACAGTTCTGTGTTTCGGCTTGAAGGGTGCTGCAGCTAGCGGAATTACATGCCTGTTGAGACTAACAATCGAATGTTTCAAAGTAATGAGCGCCAAGGCGTGGATGCCCTGGAATTTGTTTTGTTACTCAAAGTTCTAGATACCGCTGCGATGGTCATGAACAAATGTTTCTTACCATGTTTACTTCGTCTCATTCTTTCAATGTATTTTTCTTCATCAAATTCTAAAATATATCACGTGCCCCGTATATTGATTAAGTAATTTCAAATAATATTTCAATAAACCATAATTTTATAAAAGTACAGGACGGCAAGTTTACCTGTCGAGTTATTAAAATAAGGAAATGAATATAGTCTCCCGAAAATTAATGGGTTTTCCAAGAAAACACGACGCTGGCTCCCTCATTCAACTTTATAAATATTTTGGGTGCGTTGTACTCAAGAGTCCATTCAATCAAATCTACCTACAATTACCCTTATAATAGGGGAAATGGGTAATACACCGCTAAATTGGGTCTTTTTTAGGGATGCGCCATTGTTACAGAAATAATAATGCCATATTCGAATGATTATTAGAATCATTCAAGAAATATTTTTATTCATTCATCTTAAAAATCTCATAAAGCATTCAAATCAGAATATTCTATTTGTAATTACATGAATTCATGCTTTTTTAAATATTTATTTTAATTTTAAATATACGTTTCACAGACACCGGGGTTCGTGACCTATGTCAACTTTGAATTAGATATTTTTTTTACAGGACACATCATCGTATAATCAGCTATAGGACGTCCACTGCTAGACATAGGCCTCCTCCTGGGGTTTTGCCAATACTCACCACGCTTGGCAGGCGGGTTGGCGAGCGCAGTTAGGTATGATTGTTCAAGGAAGACGCTGCTGCCCATCTTCCAGCTTACATCCCTTAGGCGACACTTACGGCAACCACGGGTAGAGAGGGTGTGGTACAATTCTTACGCCAGCACCACCACGGCAATTAACTTACAATACAGAGTTAGAGTTAAATTAATCTTAATCTAGGGTTAAAGTACTAGTCATCTCCTCTCGGCCCAAGGCTTCCCTTACCACTACGTTCCGATCTTTGATCTGATTACATTTATATTTCCAAACGTATAGTAAGTTCTTCTAGAAATTACCATGAGAAACAAATATCACTAAATGCCACACGATAATATTAATTAGATATTGTGTTCTGAATTGACCATGAACAGTGAAATGCAGTAGAAGTGGGAGCGAGAGGAATAAAAGCATTTTTTTTTAAATATTAAATAGATCTACGTTTGGCCACCAACTCGCCTGATGGATAGCGACCGCATAGCGATACGCATCAAGAAAGCAGAACCTAATCGCTGCGTACGAACACTGGGAACGTCTACGAGGAACGGATGGTAGTGTGCCGTTTTTCTGCTTGTCGTTAATTTTACTTTACTGGTTAGGTCTCCGAGGTGGATCACGATGTGTCCGGTGTACTGACACATCGTCATCGTGGTGGGGTGAGCTTGGGCTCCCCTAAGCGGGTTCGCGAGGACAAGCGCTGTCGAGGCCGCGGCAGAGTGCGAAAGCGTGCCCGCAGCCTCGACACAAAGCGCCGAGGTGGAACACTCCAGGGTTTTAGTGGGTAAGCCGTCATTAGGACGGAGAGTCCCACATAACCACCCTGCCCGCCCCAGGGCCGGTGGTATAAATTAAGTAATTTCCCTGGAAAAAAAAAGAAAGGGATGGAAACACGGGCAGTCAAAGTGGGCGTTAATACGTATGTAAATCTACACCTTAGTCACAAATCCTAAGCAATCGGGTTCCCGTCCCTGCAACCTGACATATCTGACAACCGTTGAATAGTAACAAGTTTCGTCTTTGTCTTTTCGTCACAAATAACTTGTGAATTTCATGTTGCTTCCAAAACTCTATCGAAGCCTCGGCAAAGTAATTACTAAGGCATGATCGGACTTGACTTCGACTTACTTTATGTCACTCTGACTTATGAAAATACTGGGAGAGCAACCTCAGTTGAGAGCCAGTTCCATTGCAGGCTAGGTGTGTTTACCATCTTCGACTACACCGTCACTTAACATCAGGTGAGCGGTGGTAAAACACCTAGCCTGCCAACAATTAAAAAAAATTGAAATATTTGACGGTAGAAAAAACAGAAATTGTGATGCCAAAAAAAAGAAAATTTAAAAAAAAACTCAAAAATCGGTTAGTTAATTCTTAATCACAGTAACGATAGTTTCATTAACATTTTAAAGTTAGTTACTACAAATTGTTACCTATTCGAATAAAAAATATTGTAAAATTTTTGTCGACAGGCGACTTTCTAAACTTACTGTAGCTGACCCCAAATTTTTTCTTGCCTTCACGTAATTGGCAACTTGTTATGATAATAATAATTGGAGAGTTAGTGATTTGACCGTTTTGATGGTACTTATTATGTCATGTAACAGTTAAGGACTTGATATTAAAGTATAAAAAACTCCTTAATTTTTACAGGTTCCATATATTTCTAAAAGAAATTGCTTACTTAACGAGTCATTCAAACGTGAAAATTTATAATTGCAAGTTTACGCGAACGTGGAAAAAATGCGTTGTATTATTATCTGAAGCTTTTGTAGCGATGATAGTCCCGCGGTTAGCGCGGTCAGTTCACACGCCGAAGGGCATGGGTTCAAACCCCAACAATGAATTTAAGCTACCGGTGAAGGTAAATGTAAGGAAACCACAGCGTGGTGGTGGGTATTTTCTAGTACTCGGTTGGCTAGCTACCTGGAGTGTCGTTCAATGGAGAGGACTTTTGCATCATGAAGCTCAATACCATGGAGTAGATCCAGTATTAAGGAAATGGTTAGCTATTGCAGACTACTGTATCTGGCTTTTTTGATTTATTTTGTCTGTATGGATTTATATTCTAGATAATCCCGCCGCCGTCCGGGTTCCACCGCGTGCTTTAGAACCAAGCTAAGATCTTAGTTGCTTGACCTTGAGACCTTGTTTTTTAACATTGACAACTATTTCAAAAAGATTATTAACTTACTAATAAGTAATTCTGATTTTTTTGTTATTTTATTATATTGACAATATTTTTTATACTGACGTATTTTGTATTGACATTTTTTTTATATTTTATTCATTGATTGATCAGTGTTTTAAAACTCTTTTGATTGCATTTGAAATGATATTACGGAATTCACTTGTAACATTGGTGTTATCAATAAAATATTTATATTTGTATTTATTTGTAGTAAACATTATGTGAACTATAATTGCCAAAAATTGTAAAAAAAAGTTGAATTGAAACGTGCCAACGTTAGGCTAAACGAACCTTCTTATTCTACGAAACGATGTACCTATTGTGACATGAGAAGCGTATTACGGAATCTCCCCAGGTTCTCGGTATAGTGAATAATTGAGCCGGTGTAAGTGGCATACAGCGATGCTTAGCTTTCTGTCGGCACAGATTACACTGCTCTTAGACAAGCTACTTCCAACAAATCTAGGGAATGTGTTTAGAACGAGCAGTTTTGAATTCTTGATTGTTCTGCCCAAGAAGGTTTTGTGAGCTTTCCAATTTGGCTGTTTGCGTTTTATTTTATACTACCTGCACCCTTTTAACCCTTTACAGCGATGATAGCTCAGTGGTTAGCGAGGTCGGTTCACACGTCTAAGGGCGTGCGTCAAACCCCAACAATGAGCTTGAGCCGCCGGTGAAGGAAAACATCGTGAGAGAACCATAATATGGTGGCAGGGTGATTTCTGGTACTCGTTAGCTACCACCCTCAAGTTGAAAATCTGCCACCAACCACCCAACGGAATGTTACGGCGGCCTGAATCGAGAGCCATTTTCATTCCAAATCCAAAAATTCGAACTAAAAGATTCGAATCTGCCTTCATTGTGCGAACCACTATACAATGGAATTTGCTGCCCGAGTGGGTGTTCCCTGATGGTTACAATCTGGGTGTCTTCTAGTCGCGATGCGGGTGAATCCTATTAGTAATAAAAAGGTGTGTCTACCATCTTCGACTACATCGTCACTTAAGATCAGGTGAGCTGTGGTCAATCACCGAGCTTGTCAACCATAAAAAAAAAATAGTACATTTATATCACCGTGTTTAAAACTTATCTAGGCATAGGTAATGTTTAAAATCGACCCCGAAAACAATCACGTACATTTTAAGTAAATATAAACTCACTACGAAGCATAATAAATAATTTGGTCCAAAAGTTACTTCAGTACATTTTGGTTTTAGCGAAAGCTTAGTGTGTGGTACGGAAAACTTTCTTTATACTGAGGATTACGTCGAAATGAGTTTTTTTACGTATACGGGAGTCGAGAATGTATGAAACCGGAATAAAAGGTTTGTTGGATTGTTTTAGTTGGGATTGACCCACATAGGTTTAATTTCCGGACCGTTGCAGTTACCGCGCCATTCTTCAAATTTTAGGGATCACTTTAGAACAGAGGTTCTCAAACTCATTTCATCTACCGCCCACTTTGAAAATCAATAATTTTTCAGCACCCCAATTTTTTTACTTTACCACATTTTAAAAACCTCAATGACATTTATTACTATAATTAATTTAATTATAGTGTGCTATATTAGTCTGATCTAGAGTTTAAACTTACATTCTAAATGAGACTTTTTTTTACCAGTGAGAGCAATTAAACGGGGCAGAAATATGAACTTAATAATCTGTGTTGTGTAATAGGTAGGTTTTAATTTCAGTGAATTTTAAAATAGATGAAATTACAAATCGTTCGTCACCCTCCTAAACCACTTCAACAAGCCCCAGTTTCTAGGTTTCCAGCGCCCATAAGGAGGCGTTATCGCTCCATTTGAGAAAGGCTACTTTAGAAAGTTCGCGGCAACGTAAGGAGGACGACGATGACTTTTTTCTGTCACTCATTTCAATTGGGTTGAACAAAATCTATTCTACATTATATACTCGGTGGTAGATATTGTTGGCAGGAGGTCGACTAGGTAGGTCAATAATGTGTACACATTACTGTGTTCCAGTTTGAAGGAACGAAATTACTGGGCTGTCGAGACCAGTCTCAAAGTAATGAGCGCTAAAGCAGCGATGCCCAGGACTTCGTTTTGTTACTCAAAGTTTTTTAGCTGGTATATGACTACCGGTATTTAATAGCTATACCAGTAGGCAATAGTCGAGCTAGTATAGTGTCATGGACTCGTGAGGGGTAGAAACAGAAGTCCAAAAGACGCCCAATTTTGGGGTTAGATGTTTGGCGGCAGATTTTCAATTTAAAGGTAGCTAGCCAGCCGAGTACTAGGAAGTACCGTACCACCACGCTATGGTTTCCTTACGATGTTTGTCTAAATCTAAGTTATTATTAGATTACTAACCTCAAAATTTGTTTGTAAATAAACAAAAAACTGTACATTTCCTTACTTCCTATAATTCGGGAATGTGTGTAGGAGTATATCATTATCTATCGATTAACACCGGATTTATCGCCGAATCATGCCGCGGACTTCTAAAGCCAATCCATAAAAAGACTCCAACCTCAATACAAATTTACCCAAAATCCTTTTAATTGCTGTAAAACAAACCACGGCTGCCATTTTAGCACAATTAGTAGAATATCTGCGTGGGTTCGATTACCACCAGAACAAACATTTATGCGACGATAAATGTTTGTTATATACCTATCTGGGTGTTCTATATGTAGTATAAGTACGTATATACAAAAAAAATACATATATATTCTATCAGTTATCTGGTTCCCAAAGTCCAAGCTTTGCTTAGTTTGGGCCTAGATTATGAGTAAAAGTATTATATAAAAAACTAAAATGCCCTTTAACATTATCGGAAGCCCAATCCAGCCACAATTCTCTGTCGTTTTCGCCTGATATTGCCATTTAGTGCTTCATGTCAACCCAATACCAACCCGGCACAGATTAGAGACCTACAGAAATGAAACACTATGGAATATCATTCTGGTTGATGTATTTTCTTCATTTCTACTAAGCTTGGATTTTACACTTTGCAATAAATAAATAATTGATATCGGTGGTTTTCTCACACAACGCCACCTGGTTCCAAATTAAACAAAGCTTGCTATGGGAACTTTATAACTTCTAGAAATACTTATGGGTTGTCAGGAACGTGGGAAAGGTCGTGTTGCCGAATTGTATAATTTTCCAAAATATGTATTTTTGTTTTGTGTATAAAAAGAGTGATTTTTTGTTCATAAAGTAAATAATTTATGCGAGCGCGAGTGTGGAAAAGTTATATCTTTATATGTCAAAACATGACTTGTTGTGTTGCTTTCGAAACTCCTTAAGCTTGTGTGAAATCACTACTACTTTACTAGAGCATGACTGGACAAGCCCATGACTTGCTTTGTGTGACTTTGACTGTGACTTAGACTTATTTAACTAGACTTTTAATAAAAGACTACCTACTGGCAAATCCACAAAGTGCGATGCCAAAAACAAAAAGTAGAATACCTATATACGTTTTTTTAACACATATTTAATTAGACATGTACAAACAATCAGACATAAAACAAACATTTATATTTATCACGCAACAAAAAAAAAAAAAAAATGTTTTTTTTTGCGTGGAAATCGAACCTACGCTCCACAACTTTTAAACCACAACTACCTACTACCGAAGTAGCCGAACAAGCAGTCAATAGAGAAAACTCTTTGGAAAAATAAAATGCACAGTCTTTCGTGCAAACGGTTTTTTTCTTTGTTGGAAACTTTATGCATTTTGCCAGTGTCAAGTATTAGTCTAAAAATATAAAAGATGCAAAATAACAATGTTACTAAAGTTGTACTTCTGTGCCATATTAATCTCTTGTGATACTAACCATTCATCAGACACGAAGATAAAGAAAGAGCCGTTTCTATAATGCCGTACTGATACCCTCTATTTGTATTATCTGGTCCGATAAATGGGCAATTCAGGTTATCAAGTGCTTTTTAGTTCTTTTTTATAATATATTTCTCGGCGCTATCTATTTTTATGGTTCTTTAATAGTAAGATGGACTTAGTCGTCTGAATTCAGCCATTGTTAGCCCACGTTTAGGTACACCGAGTTGAAAAATATGTTTTTTTTTTCCTTCTTAATATAGGCCTAATCTCGAAGAGTTCCAATTATTAAAGTGATCCCATTGTTATAGCAGAAACATTTCTGAAGTAATAAGAACTTTCATTCTCATAAAACACTTTAAAGTTGTAGCCTAGAATATTTTTATTGCGAAGTGTGCAGATAAGGTCTTTATGAACTACTAGCTTTTGCTTGCGGCTTTGTTTGCGTTAATGTAGAATCTCTCTCACTCAGAAAAAGGAAGCAGTTTTATAGCGATGATACTTCAGTGGTTAGCGTGGTCGGTTCGCATGCCGAAGGGCGTGGGTTCAAAACCCAACATTGAGCTTGAGCTGTCGGTGAAGGAAAACATCGTGAAGAAACCATAGCGTGGTGGTAGAGTACTTTATAGTACTCGGCTGGCTAGCTACCACCATCAAGTTGAAAATCTGCCGCCAAGCATCTAACGGTGTGTTCCGGCAGCCTCACTTGAGAGCCAGTTCCATTCCAGGCTAGGTGTGCTTTACCATCTTCAACCACACCGTCACTTAACATCAGGTGAGTTGTGGTCAAACACCAAGCCTGTCAGCTATAAAAAAAAGCACTTTTGTGGACGGAACATGTACCTTATATTTTTATCTGTACTTCTGAAGAGTATGCAAAAATTTCATGACGATCGGTTGAATAGTCAAGGCGTAAAAGCTTTACTAACAAATAAACAAACATTTGCGTTAATTTATATTAGTTTGGATTACGTAGGTCGTAGACAGTCTACGATAGCGTTGTAGAACTTTGATGTAGCGCAATGATTCTCAACAAAAGTGGATAATCTTATCTCTGATGAAACTGCTGAATTACAGCTAACAAAACGTAGAACTTGATCTATCAAAGTTTGATTGAGGACCATTTTAAGCTGGAATGGCAGAATTTATACTTATTTACTTTGAATTAAAATAATAATTTGAGCCTTTAAAACTTTGAAACTTACGGGATGATGTTAAACACAATGGAAAATAAAAACCCCCATAGCTTAATGTCGATAGTTACAGCCCTGTTGGCTCATTAGGAGTATGACTGCCTGAGCTGTAGGGCGTGGGTGCGATTCCCGCCAAGGACAAATGTTTGTTTGATATAAACAAATGTTTGTTTTGTGTCTGGGTGTTCTGTATGTATTATAAGTATGGATTTACAAAAAAAAAGTATTTACGTATCCTATCAGTTATCTGACTTCCATCACACAAGCTCGTCTTAGTTTGGGCTCAGATGGCGCTGTGTTTAATGTGTCCTACAATATTTATTTATTATTTATATTTATTTATTTAAGCAGATATTTTTATTTGTTGTACAATATACCTACGTATAAAAAGAATTTGGATTTTGAAACTTAGTTATAGAATTTTTTTGAAGACTCGCCATCGAATGTCTCAAAGTAATGAGCGCCAAAGCAGCGATACCCTGGACTTTGTTTTGCTACTCAAAAATTATATATATCGCTGCAATGGTCATGGACATGGTTTATCTCTTACCATCAGGAGAGCGTTTCGTTGGTCTTATTGTTTTTAAATAAAAATTCCGGCCAAGTGCGAGTCGGACTCACGCAGCGAGGGTTGCCTACAAATTAGGTATATAAGTAAAAGTTACGGTATTTTTTTTAATGATAAATAATTCATGCTTTTCGCAATTTTCCTTTATCTGTGCTTTAAGACGTTGCTTCGTACCAAATTTCAAGATTCTGAGTTCATGGGAATTACCCTGTAGGTTTTGATTCCCTTGCGATTGTCAAAAATTTGAAGCATAAACGGCTGTATCTTTTGATTGCGTTTGCTTAAAAGTTTGATTTTTTCACAGCTTCCAGGAACAGTAGACCTGAGTATTTGATATGAATTACAGCTTGATACCTCTGAGCGTTCCTGAGAAAAAGGGCCTTGACAGACAGACAGACAACAAAGTGATCCTATAAGGGTTCCGTTTTTTCCTTTTGAGGTACGGAACTCTAAAAACTAACTGCTAGTTTCAAGCGGTGGAAAAAAACCTACAATTTTTATTTTATTTATGATAACGTAAATGTTTCTTTTGTATCTGAGTGTTCTGTATCTGTTTACAATAGAAAAGTACATAATAAGTATTCTATCAACTAGCCCGTTCTCACAGTTCAAGCTTGACTTTGGAGCTTGAAGGCACTGTGTAGAAATACCCCCTACGATATTTATTTATTTATCCAAGAAGATTATGTGTAGCCTTCGATTTTGCGCTATTTGGAACAAACAGACAAACAAATTATGTCTGATAACAACGTTAGTTAACCATGCGTACATACAAATGCCACATTCTTAATACGTACAGCGAGGATATGGAACTCTCTGCCGGCGTCTGTTATCCCGCGAAGTAGAATTTGAGCGTCTTCAAATCCAGATTAAACGGGATTCTTTTTGGTAAGCTTGCTCCATCTTAGACCGCATCAGACTAACATCATACAGAATGGTCAAACGAAAACCCATTAAAGTTAAAAAATATATATTTAACTAGCCAACTGTAGCTACGATTCCAATTTGTTTTTTATTGCTCTAAAAATCCGGACACTTTCTGAAAATTTAAAATAATAAAATCTGCAGTGGAATGGAATGCCGGCAAAAATTAAATGAAACTCTCCCATTCTCGCATCACCCTTTAGACAAAAATTACAGACAAAGTAATCTTCTGCCAGTGATTCGTTCCAGTGCGATTTTCCCAAATTGAAAATCGCACAACTTTAATCGAAAACGATTTTACTGTCGCGAAAATTACTTTTTTATTTCTCTTTATGGCCGTATAGACTTAAAACGAATGAAATTTTTAAAGTTTTTTAAATATTTTAAATCTGCTTTATTATAAAGAATTATAACTTACTAACTTAGATTACTAAAGTTTTCTATTTTGATCTACCTCGCTTCAAATAAAGGGTAAACAGTCTTTAAAATTAGGTAATGCACTGACAATGCTCCGGATATTGCAGGTGTCCATATGTGGCGGTGACCACTTACCTTACTTACTTAGGTGGCCCGTCGCTTGTTTGCCATATTATCACATAAAAAATAAAGATTATTGTTCCAAGAGGTGTTCAGTCACATTTTTTTTTTAATATCTTACAGGCTAGATGTTTGACCTCAACTCACCTGATGTTAAGTGACGGTGTGGTCGAAGATGGTAAAGCACACCTAGCCTGCAATGGTACTGGCTCTCAAGTGAGGCTGCCGGAACACACCATTAGATGCTTGGCGGCAGATTTTCAGCTTGAGGGTGGTAGCTAGCCAGCCGAGTACTAGACAGTACCCACCACGCTATGGTTTCCTCACGATGTTTTTCCTTCACCGGCAGCTCAAGCTCATTGTTGGGGTTTGAACCCACGCCCTTCGGCATGCGAACCGACCGCGCTAACCACTGAGCTATCATCACTACAAAAATAATAATTATACAAACACACACACTTTTGAGTTTATAATCATAACTTTATTAATGAATCGATCGATCGATCGATATTCCAAAAACTCGAACTAAACGGTTCGAATCTGCCTTCATTGTACGAACCGCTAGACAATGGAATTTGCTGCCAGTGTGGGTGATCCCTGATGGATACAATCTGGGTGCGTTCAAGTTGCGTATGAATCGATTTCTTCTAGGAGAGCGTGCTCCACCGTAGACCGCATCTTCGCTTAGCATAAGCATGTAACAAATTTTAGTAAATATGTTATATGCTAACCATTTGAACACACATAAAAGTATTTTGTGTATATTTTGATCTATATTCAAGATTAGTAAAAAACACTTATTATTAATTACAATTAAATATAACTTTATCTTATAAACTACATATAATAAACACAAAGGCTTAAAAGGCAAACCAAAAAATTTAAGTAGAGTACCACTCACCATTGCCCGTCAAGACGACCAACGTGTTAAAAATATGCCTGTATACATAAAAAACAAAGAGGACTGTAAAAATCACCACTCTCGCCGAAAAGCTCTAAAACAAGTCCCTAAAAAAGTCCACCAACTGTCCGAAATCCGTTAATTGCTTTAACGATTGTTTCTCAAAACAAATTCAGCGGCCCTAATCCCACCCCCGAATTAATAGCCTACCCTCGTTACTGAAAGAATGTTCATTTGCGTCACACGATGTGTCGGGAATAATTTCCCCACTTTTTGTTGGGTAATTGTTCGCGCATAATTAGGTTTTTTTACGAGTAAACGAGGAATTTTAAAACATTCTACTCAAGCGATATTTTTTACAATGATGCTCTAATAATGATGGTAATTTCAAAATTGTGCTTTTTTTCAATCTACGTGGTCTTTTTATTGTTAATTCTGATTTAGTTATACTTGGTGATAGACCTCTTTAACAAGAGGTCGTCTAGGTAGCTACCACCGCATTACCAGATATTCTACCGCCAAGCAGTAGTGTGTAATCATTACTGTGTTACGGTTTGAAGGGTACTGCAGCTAGTGAAATTACAGGGCTATCGAGACTAACAACAGTCTTAGAGCGCTAAAGTGGCAATGCCCTGAACTTTAAGTTTTGTGTATCGCTGCACTGGTCACAGGCGTTGTCTCTTACCATCAGGAGAGCGTCTAGCTCCTCCTTACTTACTAGCAAAATTACAAGGCTGTTGAGATTAACTATCAAATATCTCAAAGTAATGAGTGCCTAAGCAGCGATGCCCTGGACTTTGTTTATGTCCCTAGATAATAAAATAATATTGACAAATATTTGTATTTATTTGTATTTGTATTTGTCGGATTTTAGTTTTAGATAACCAAAACGACTTATAAGCGGAAACACATTAAATGTAATACCTCGAACACGTTGAATACTATTTTAACTAGTAAATGTGACACACAACATGTATTATGTAAATAAATCAAATGATTTACATCTTTTGAAACTTCGAAGCAGTATTTAGATGGTCAGTTATATTCATGAATCAGTAGTGATACATCCGCCAAGTAACGTTGTTAGGAATTCAACGGGCGTTGGAACTATCGCCAGTAATTACACTGTTCCGCCAGTTGTGTTTCCGGTATCTTACACAAACTATTTCCACCTATTACACCATAGTGTAACAAGTGGTTTCACTATTTGGAGTTGTTAAAATTGTCGATTGGACGTGAAGATATATTTTTACACGAGTGCCTAAAAACAGATAATGCTCTCAGGTTTTATGCATGTATGCGACTTTTTTAAATACATAACTTTTAAATGGCTAAACAGATTTGGTAGACATTGACGAGTATTTTAAATTAAAAGATTATTATTGAATTACCCGTGGTTACCGTAAGAGTCGGCTAAGGGATGTAATCCGGAAGATGAGCAGCAGCGTCTTCCTTGAACAATCACACCTAACTGCGCTCGGCAATCCGCCTGCCAAGCGTGGCGAGTATTGGTAAAACACCCCCAGGAGGAGGCCCATGTCCAGCAATGGACGTCCTATGGCTGATGATGATGATGATGAGTAAATTATTATGATTTTTTTGACATTTTATTATATTGACAATATTTTTTATATTGACTTATTTTTATATTATTTGTATTTGTTGCATGGGGTAACGTAAGAATCCTTACAATAATAACGATTGCCATTGGCTGTAAATTTATTGAAAAAATTAAATTAAATTTCTTCATCAATGAAATATGTTAGGGCGTTAAAAAGTTATTGTAAAATAAAGAAATTTATATACATGTACATAGAAAACATGACACTCCTTTTTTGGGCAGTCGTGTAAAAAAGCTTGACAACTCTTTCACCGTATGTCATTGATATTAGGTATACGTTTAGCTGATCAGCATTTAATTATCATTGCGAAACACGCGTCGGTGTGGTAAGCGCCGGCTAATGCGGGTAGCCATTGTTTTTAATGCTTAGTAGCAATGTTTGGTGTGGCCTTTCTATGCTCATTGTTATTGGTGGTTACGCCTCGCTTTGTTTACTGGTAACACTTTCTTTAGGTAGACGCCGATAAAGATGTATATTGGCGGGAACGCGGAAAGAGTCGTGTCGCCCCATTGTATTGTTTTTCAAAACTAGTGTTTTTTCGAGTGTTCATGTATAATAAGTGCCGTGGTGGTGCCGGCGTAAGAATAATACCCCACCCTCTCTACTCGTGGTTGCCGTAAGAGTCGGCTAAGGGATGTGATCCGAAGATGGGCAGCAGCGTCTTTCTTGAACAAGCACAATTAACCCGCCTGCCAAGCGTGGCGAGTATTGGCAAAACCCCCCCTGGAGGAGGCCTATGTCCAGCAGTGGACGACTTATGGCTGATGATGTGAAGTGCCAAATTAAGAGCGGGAGTGTGGGAAAGTGATTTAATGTGGTGAAACATGACTTTTCATGTTGCTTCTAAAACTCCATCGTAGCTTATAATGAAGTTGCCACTACTAAGGCATGATTGGATTTGACTGGCACGGACTGGACTTGACCAAGACTAGACTTTGATTGCACACAAAATATAGAAACATTGAAACTGGCAGAATGCACAGAGCGCGATGCCAAGAAGAAAGAAAAAAAGATGTAGAGAAAACATATTCGAAACTAGTGATGCGTCGTGATATTTAACAGACTTCAAAAAAGGAGGATCTCAAATTGATTGCTTTTTTTTAAAAGTAGTTTTACCCCGAGCGGCACACAACAGTACATTCAATCTAAATAACTAAATCATATTTCTATTAATGTTTTCTAGTAAAATTAATAATATGATCGTATTTTCGAACCG
Organism: Biston stratarius; assembly: GCA_950106695.1. Taxonomy (NCBI): domain Eukaryota; kingdom Metazoa; phylum Arthropoda; class Insecta; order Lepidoptera; family Geometridae; genus Biston; species Biston stratarius. The sequence continues at coordinate 21,122,264 of OX467108.1, read as the reverse complement.
TTCTGGGTTGAAACTTGAAGTCAGTGGTCCGTAATAATTATTGTTAATACAATAAAAAAAAAAAAAAAAAAATTAAAAAAAAAATACTTACTTTTCAGTCTTTAATTCTTCGATAGGAAATAACTTACATTATTATAAATAGAATAAGAAAATTAATAAAAGAAAAAAAAATCGAATCGAGGTCTATATCTAGTAATGGACTAAAATGATGTTTTACAGAAATAAATAAATATTGTAGGACACATTACACAGAGCGCCATCTGACCCCAAACTAAGCAGAGCTTGTGTGATGGAAGTCAGATAACTGATAGAATACATAAATACTTTTTTTTTTTGTAAATACATACTTATAATACATACAGAACACCCAGACAGAACAAATATTTGTTTATACCAAACAAACATTTGTCCTTGGCGGGAATCGAACCCACGCCCTACAGCTCAGACAGACATACTCCCAATGAGCCAACAGGGCTGTCCAAATCCTAACTAATATTATAAATGCAAATGTGAGTTTGTTTGTTTGTTACGCTTTCATGCGTAAACTACTCAACGGATCTGGGTGAAATTTTGCATGTAGGTACATTAGGCCCTGGAATAAGACATAGGATACTTTTCATCATCCTCATCATCCATCAGCACGCGTGTAAAACCGCGGAGCGCAGCTAGTACTTATATATTGCTGTAAAACATAAAATAGTTACAAAAAATGAGGAGTTACAAAACCAATACATGTGGAATAAAACGAATTAGGGATATAAAAAAAGATTGAAAAGTGGTATTTAACTGTGAAAATTTTCTCTAGTTTATTTTACCGAAACTGAAAAATATATATTTAATAGTATCAATTCGATTTCTAAATGTCTGGTCAGTTTTCAGATGTAAAAACAATATAAAAAGCTGATTTTTAAACGAAAACGTTCTTTTTTTTTTTGTGTTACTGGTGATCAACTATCAGCTATATACAAGTAAACTTAAGAAAATATATCAAACAGTAATTAGACTTTTCTGAACGTTCTTCTTCAGCTTTATTTTTGGCACCGCACTTTTTGCATTTACCAGTACAAAGGATTTCAAGTATTTTATGATAAATCAAGTGTAAATCTAAATTGTAGTCAATAAGACAAAGTAAATGAAAATGGAGTCCGGTCGTGTACTAATAAAGTAGTATGACTTGCCGTTACTTTAAAGACTCCGACGGAGTTTTGGAAGCAACACGAAAAGTTTTTTTTTTGTGGTTGTAAAGCTAAGTGTTTGATCACAATTCACCTGATATTATGTGACACACCTAGCCTGGAATGAAACTGGCTCTCAAGTGAGACTGCCGGAACACATCGTTAGGTGGCAGATTTTCAACTTTAGGGCGGTAGGTAGCCAGCCAAGTACTAGCACTCGCAAACTCTGTAACACTGTAACTCTGTATGGAAGTGGATATTGTGTACATAATTAATTAGTACCTGGATGACCGAGCTTTGCTCAGCTGAAAACATGGATAAAACGGCGTTTTCTAAAAATGAAACCTATCTAGATCGATTTATCGCCCCCGAAACCCCCTGCATACTAAATTTCATAAAAATCGTTGGAGCCGTTTCCGAGATTCAGATTATATATATATATATACAAGAATTGCTCGTTTAAAGGTATTAGAATATATATATATACAAGAATTCAGCTGGCGGTGGATGGAAGCGAAAAGCCGAAGATCGGGCTGAGTGGCGTGTCTTGGAGAGGCCTATGTCCAGCAGTGGACTTCGATAGGCTGATGATGATGATATACAAGAATTGCTCGTTTAAAGGTATTAGATTTTGTATAAAATGTCAAATTATAATACTGCTATGGGCCATCAAGACAGTCAACAGTCTTCGCCTAGTTTGGGGCCCACTGAAGCTCATACAGACTATGCAGCACATTTTTCACTTTAACACAGCCCTTAGTCGTAACGCCAATTATTTATTGACATATAATCATTATTTATTGACATATTTTTTATTTGTCATATTATTATATTGACATTTTAACTGTATTGTCATATGTTATGATTTTGACATTTTAATTATGAATGGAAAATTGACTAACATTGTATTATTATACAATAATACAATGTATTGAAATGAAATATCCACATCCAAGAAACTATTTAAACATTTTTAGAAAGTTTTTGTAACAATTTTGTAACAGTCCAATTTATGATAGAACCATCTAGAATGTACGTTATTTTAGAAAATCTAACTGACTTTACTTTGCGTAAACCGTAACTTTACCGTAAAAACAGCTTGTAAAATCAACCTAAAGCACTAAAGTCCAGATCATTTAATAGCTTTAACCCATAGTTTAAAATATAAAGCAAGCTAACCTCACAATATAGCAACTTTCGGCAAACAAAGCTCGTTTCAACTAACAGATGGTTTTAATCAGGTGGTAAGAGAGTTACCAACGGTTAAGTTGGAGGTATGTTAGTTTAACTTATGCGAACAGACGAGAATTTTGAATGTAGAGCAGAAAGAAAAATAATTCTGCGGTTATATCGGCTATTATATTATGTTGTTTTACAAGAAAACTAGTTCTAGTGGGAACGTGGCAAAGTGCATTAAGTGTGATGCCAAAACTTAACAAAAAAAGTACATTGCATAAACACACTGCCAATACATATAACATTATTAAGAGTTTTGGCAGAAATCCAAAGTCAAGTCTCTCCATTTTATTATTTTCCAGTACTTCAATATGGGAAAATAATTTGGCGTGGTAAAATATGTATATCCTTGTTGTTTAAAACTCCGTTGAAGATTCTAATAAAATTGTTACTTACTTACTAAAACATTATTGGACTTGACTTTGTGCCACTTTGGCTCTGACTAAAATTATTTTTCTTCAAGTACCTACTTGAAACTATTGATTACTTCATCATCATCATCATCATCACCATCTCAGCCGTAGAACGTCCACTGCTGGACATAGGCCTCCTCCAATTGATTACTTGACATTGGAAATATATATATGTACAATACGATGCTAGAAACAAATTAAAAAATATCTAATATTTTGTCCGTAATTATAATAATATTTTTATGTATAGGTACATTATCATCATAATCAAGCCATCTTCATACTGAAGTTCGGAGGTCAGTAGGCAAAATTTCTTGTCCCATGTTGAGGATTTTAGATGCTGATACCTCTGTCCAGTCCGCTCCTTAATGTCGTCTAGCCACGTCCATCTGGGACGTCCTGGGCTTCGCTTCCCCGGGATTCTACCTCCGAGGATCAACCTTGGAAAGTCATAGAGGGATAATCTTTGTAAGAGCCCGAAGAAGGTGACTTTTGGGCCTTTCGGGCGGGTGTATATTATGTAAAAATTATTGTTTGTAGTACAAAATAAACGAAAAAACCCCGAGCTTACCATATACAACAAAACGTTCGAGAAATTCTGTCTAACTAATTAAAACCGTATGTCATTATAACAATGCCTGTACATCACATCACATCACATCATCAGCCATAGATTGTCCACTGCTGGGCATAGGCCTCCTCCTGGGGGGGTTTTGCCAATACTCGCCACGCTTGGCAGGCGGGTTGGCGAGCGCAGTTAGGTGTTATTGTTCAAGGAAGACGCTGCTGCCCATCTTCAGGATTAACTCCCTTAGCCGACTCTTACGGCAACCACGGGTAGAGAGGGTGGAGTGCTATTCTTACGCCGGCACCACCACGGCAATATATACCTCATTATGCACATATTAATAAAAATACAGACGTTATACATATATTTTACTATGGAAACTGACGTGGTTTTGGCACATTTTTACTTTACTTAAACGAGATTATTCACGTTTAATTAAATCGGATACTCCGATTATAGTTTCGGTTTTGGCCTTTATCATGGAGACAAAGCTAAGTACAACGCCCGCGCGGCCTCGTATTGCTTCGCACTTGAATACACAGATGTTATATACTTTGAATAAATATCAGTATGGAACTGCAATTATTAAAAAAAATATCTTCGTTGAAATATACCATAAACAACAATCATGAATGCCACTAACCAACGGGACCAAAAGAGAACAAACCATATTTTCTACTTTGTCTCTTTCATTATTCAGATGGCAATTCGCCATGGTTAGATTATTTGATTTGATTTCACATCACATCACATCATCAGTCATAGGACGTCCATTGCTGGACATAGGCCTCCTTCTGGGGGGGTTATGCCAATACTCGCCACGCTTGGCAGGCGGGTTGGCGAGCGCAGTTAGGTGTGATTGTTCAAGGAAGACGCTGCTGCCCATCTTCCGGATTACGTCCCTTAGCCGACTCTTACGGCAACCACGAGTAGAGAGGGTGGGGTACTATTCTTACGCCGGCACCACCACGGCAATGATTTGATTTAGTGCGAGCTAAATCCACTTACAATTAAATAGCACAAAAAAGGCTAAATTCCATCACGGCTATAGCTTCACAATGATACATACTCATTCGCAGTGAAGGCTTCTAAAGCCGAACATCACCTAATTAAGGTCTGTCACATACGCCCGTGGCACTTAAGGCGAATGAGCAAAAGGCGGTATCGCGCCCCGGTGACATGACATGGCACAATTAGATTGTGGACAAGGTGAGATAGAGAATACTGCATGATGCTAGATAAATTAGAATCGTTTCCTTAAGACTCTAATGTCAGTGCCAAAATAGGAAGTTATATATGCCAAAGTAAAAGTTATTTTTTTAATGGTTGACATCACTTAACATCAGGTGAGATGGCAGTCAAACTTATTGTAAGCCTATTTATTAAAGAAAACAAAAAGCTTATACGGAGCCAAATGCATAAAATTATACATAATAACAAATAAAAAAAATATATAAAATACAGATTACAATAATGTCTAATAAAACTTTTTTGGTGGGAACACGGAAAGGTCGTGTTTTTACATTATTTACTAAAAAAATTGTTTCTTCAAGGGTTCTATCAATAGTGGTATTTCGGTGATAAAGTGCCGAATGTGGGAAAGTGATAAAATAATGGTGAAACATAAGTTTTCGTTTTGCTTCCAAAACTCCGTGAAAGATTAGTGAAGTCACAAGGTCATGACCGGACTCATCATTTATTTAATTTGAGTGACTTTTTTTACAACAGTCTAGGTATGCGTTTGGCCACTATCTCACATGATGGGAAGCGACGATGTGGCCGAAGATTGAGCACGCTTGCCTAAGAAGTACCTTTTCACGTTTTCGTGACCAACCCCAATTTGTACTTAGTTGGAAGCACAAACATTGTCTTAGACTTATACTTGATTTATCTTAAAATTTTACTATAAAAATTGACTTAGTTTTGACACATTTTAAACCGACTTCAAAAAAGGAGGAGGTTCTATGTTTGACTGTATGTTTTTTTTCTATGTATGTTCTGCGATTTCTTCCCCATTTGTGGACTGATTCTCAAAATTCTTATTTATTGTTTTATTTATGCGGGTTTACTCACGTTTAATTATATCAGATATTCTGACTATAGTTGCAGCCCCATCCGGTGGTCTTCTTTATGAAGACAAAGCTGAGTACAACACGCGCGCGTCCTCGTCTTTCGTAAGTAATCCCGCATAAATACGCAAAAAAGTGCGACGTCAATAATAAAGAAGAAAAAGAAGCAAATAATATGCAAGTTTTTCTAAATTCGCACCAGTAGCAGATAAACACTTCCGCGCTCGCTGCGGTCACCCGTTGTGTGTTGTTTATTAAATCTAAAAAAATTACTAAAAAGCACAACATTTATGAATAAAAAAAAAACGAGCTCTATTGAATCCCTCACCGGAAAATTTAAATTGAAGTAAAATGCAATTTAAAGATGCAATAGCCTCATTAAAGGCAATTTCAACTTGAGCTGACTCTGACATCTCGATTTGCATCGTTCTAACGCGCAAGTTACAGGGATGGAGTAAGGAAAGGGCAAAGGGCAAAATATAACCCTGAAATTAGAGTATCCTGAGTTATCCACCCTACCTAACAAGATCAGTAATATTTTAAATGTTTATGTATTATAAGTTGTTTGTTTGTATTTTAATTGGTGATAGATCTCCTGCAGGAGGTTTTTTTATTACCTTTAGGTGCCACCGCAGTACCAGATATTCTGCCTGCCAGTTTAAGACTCAATTTTACCAAATTATACTCAACCGTCATAGATTTGATGTTTGTGTTTAATACTAGTTAACATTAAACACAATTATTTCTGGTATTTCGATATTTTAATCACTAACAAAAATTTTGTGACAGATTGTTTTGGTTTAAACAAAATAAGTGCAATTTTATTACTTAATCTACTGAGTCTAGTCTAGTACATATAAAAGTTAACTGTTGGATTACTCAATACAGACTAGTAAAAAGCTAGATGCAATCATAATGCATGCAATTCGGTATGTAAAGTTTATAGGTTTGATAGATAGATTGATTAAGATAATTGTAATTCTGTTTGTATTTGTAATTCTAATTTTATGACATTTTTATTTCTAGATAAAAAACTGTATATTTAATTATGTTATAGGTATAATTTAAGACTACTGTAATTGGCGATTGCCGTTTATTCTAAATAAATAAATAGGTAGTTGATTTTTAAACTTTTTATCGCGTTGACGTCATAAAGTATAATAGCAATTTTGACACATTTGATTGACTTTGACAATTGTTGTGAAGTAAACAAATCATATATCATAGCCTCATAAAAGCGATATCAGAGTCCGAGTAACGTTTAAATTAAATTATTCAGATATTTGAATCAATAAAGCGAAAAATAACTCGAAGTACGTATATGGAAGTGGTTATTATGGCCGCAGTTGCTTTTTTGGGCACCGAAAGTACACTATTGTTATTTTCTATAATATAGAAAATAATTAAGTAATCAATTGATGTCTGTGTTTAATTGAACCTAGTGATAAATAATTGGTTCTGTCTTGAATCTTTTATGCAGGCTTCAAAGCAGTGGGTCAAGGTTGGGTACAAAAGCCGTGCAAAGAGCCCAGTATCCCCACCGTTTTGATCCCTCCCTGTGAAAGCTAACTCCAATTTATATCTAGTCTCCGCTTACTTATTAATCTTGTCCTTTGAAAGTTGAAAGGGTTTCATAGTTTCTTCAAGAGACGTTAATTACTGCGTTAACTCTTGAATTAGAGGGATATTAGGTTGTGGTAAAACAGGTTAAAACAGTGCAATTTTTTTCACTATTCTAAATTAAGATTAAGCACTTAATTCTAATTCACATTTTGTATTAACTTGTAAAACTTCAAAGAGAAGTTCAAAACAAAGAATGTGGAACACGACCAACACGGTTTTTTACACATGACACAGCGCCATCTGACCCCAAACTAAGCAGAGCTTGTGTGATGGAAGTCAGATAACTGATAAAATACATAAATACTTTTTTTTTGTAAATACATACTTATAATACATACAGAACACCCAGACACAGAACAAACATTTGTTTATACCAAACAAACATTTGTCCTTGGCCGGGATCGAACCCACGCCCTACAGCTCAGGCAGACATACTCCCAATGAGCCAACTGTCAAAGGGCTGTCAACTTATCCTTGTCCTTTATTTATCTTTTTTTCCAAAACCAGTGTTTTTTCGAGTGTTTATGTATAAAATTAGTGGTGTTTTATTCATAAAGTGCCGAATTACAAGCGTGAGGGTGGGAAAGTGATATAATGCGGTGGAACATGACTTTTAGTGTTGCTTCCAAAACTCCAAAGCTTACAGTAAAGTCGTCACTACTTTACTAAAGCATGACTAGATTTGACTGGTACAGACTGGACTTGACCAAGACAGGACTTTGACTATAAAGATAAAGAAGCTGAAAACTGAAGACTGCACACAAATACAGAAACATTGAAACTGGCAAAATGCACATAGTGCGATGCTAAGAAGAAACAGAAAAAAAAACTCTTCCTTGGCAATCGGGAAAAAATTGACACGAGTTAAAAATACATATAGCACTAATCGTCAACGGGTTGTAGGTATAGGTTAAGAGCCTTGCCATCTGTTAAATACTTCATCAGACCTTCCGGGCATCACCTGTAAGCACACTTAGTTAGTTTATACGATTTACCGTAAATTAATAATTTAAGGGCCAAGGGATGCCGGCCAAGTAGTACCTCTAAATTAATGGTGAAATATGCACGCAAGTGCTCGGAGACTTTGAATTGTTTGGTGATTAAGAGGTACTGAATTAAGAGCTTTATTTGTTAGTAGATCTCTTTAGCAGGAGGTCGTCTAGGTAGGTACCACCGCAGTACCAGATATTCTGCCACCAAGCAGTAGTGTGTAAACATCACTGTGTTCCGGTGTCAACAATACTGCAGCTAGCGATATTATAGAGCAAGAGCCCGCGACGGCCAGACCTTTGTTATTTTATAAAAGCTGAAAGTTTCTCTATACATGTACCCAACACAACGATCAGGGACTATGGAGTTTAGATTGTGGTTACTTGGGCAGGTAACAGGTAGTAAAGGTGTATAAAATAGTGCCCCAATTTCCTTAGAGTATAAACTTAATATTTTTAAAATTATCGTCGGAATAATATTATACATCACGTTATCCAATGCCGGACACTTAGTATATATAGGTCACACTAGACAAACCTAAATTAAAAATAATATACATAATTATACTTACGTTATAGTATAAAAGCTGTGTAAGTGCTAGTGCAAATGGCGATCACAATGGCTAAAATGGTATGCATTTACAAAAAAAAAAGTACCTAAATATAAATTAAATCAATTATCTGGTTCTGATAATACAAGGTACAGAAAAAATCTACATTTACTCTAGCAAAGTCGCGGGCAAAAGATAGTATTTCAAACCCGCAGCGCTAATTCAAAATCTTCGAATCAAAATAAGTAACTATGAACAGAACTAAGACGCTACCACAACCTCAGAAAATTAATCAAAGAAAATATTATCCCACCAAAAATATTTTCATGTAAAATGTTGCCAAGACAAGACCATATGGCTCGCACTGTCAAAAAGTTAACGTTCCAAGTTTTAGAATTTTGTTGTTGATTGTCTACAAATACAAATACAACCATACCAAATATCAGCGTTCTAGGACTTTAGGAAGTACCCTAAGAATATTGAGGACCATCAGTGAGTGAGTCAGTGATGAAATCGGAGTTTTTTAGATATCAATAAAATCTAAAGTAAGTGCAATATTGGCATCATATCCCAAGAATTTATTTATTTAGTATAATCTTAACCAGGTTGGGTTAAGATTATACTATGAGGGTATCAGTTATGAGGGTTCAAAAAAACGACTTTCTACGTGAAAAGGTACAGAAAAAATCTACATTGACTCTAGCAAAGTCGCGGGCAAAAGTATACCGCAGCGTTAATTCAAAATCTTCGAATCCAAATAAGTAACTATGAACAGAACTAAAACGCTACCACAACCTCAGAAAATTAATCATAGAAAATATCCCACCAAAACATTCGCTCGCTGCGCTTCGCTTGGCTCGTCTTGGCAGGGGCACTACCGTGCCCTCAGATTAGATAACAATATTTTTGTATTTAAAAAACTTAATATTTAATTCTGTCTATTTTGTTATTGCAAAGTTTGTACTTACTTAAAATTAGTATTCCCACATCGTAACAAAGCAATAATAAAGTTAATTGTAGTTAGTAACGTTCAGACCCATTAAAATGATAAAACATTAAAGATAATACAAATTGCCACATTTGGGCATACCTTGCCACACTTAGGCGTACTTTGCCACATTTGGCCACACTTTCCAGCCATTCCCGCATTGATAGTGCTTGTAAAATTTAACAGTTATGACGTACTTAAGGCCGATGTGATCCCTTGTATAACGTCATGTACAATTGTCATTTTAATGCAAAACGAGCTATGGCGGGAACGCGGAAAGAGTCGTGACGCCCCAATGTATTTTTTTTCCAAAACTAGTGTTTTTTTCGAGTGTTTATGTATAAAAATAGTGGTGTGTTATTCATAAAGTGCCAAATTACAATCGCGAGTGTGGGAAAGTGTTATAATGTGGTGAAACATGACTTTTCATGTTGCCTCCAAAACTTCATCGAAGCTTATAGTAAAGTCGCCACTACTTTACTAAAGCATGACTGGATTTGACTGACACGGACTGGACTTAACCAAAACTGGAGTTTGACTATAAAGTTAAAGAAGCTGAAAACTGAAGACAGCACACAAAATACGAAAACACTGAAACTGGCAGAATGCGTAGAGTGCAATACCAAGAAGAAAGAGAGAAAAAAATTCTCTTAGGTCACAGCAGCAATGTTTGTCCAGAGTTAGACTTTGTACGATTATATGTTCGTTAACAAATTTGTGAAAGAATAATAGACATGACCCTCGTGGGACTATGAAATGAAAGTCGAGTAAAAGGGCCCCCGACATATTTTGATACGGGGCCCGTCTAGGGCAAGCTACTTCACTGATATTTAGATTCTTTTTTCTACAAAATTACGAGGTTAAAGTAATAAAGTTAATTCTAGTGACCAAACCCATTACAAGACTTCAAATACCCGAACATAGAATTAGGAACGGTCCAATAATTGCTTCAGTTTATTCCGATCACGTAAAAGTCCCAGCGACAAATCTAAACGGGCGAAAGGTTAGAATTAAAATTCCCTATGCGGAACATTTACCTATTGTCTACACAAAATATCCTTAATTATGTCGGACGTTCTGCTCTTTCGGGTGGAGTGTAAGTGAGAGGCGAAAGCGAGCATTTCTCTTAAATGGTTTTTGCATAAATATGGCTGTTACTTTAATATGTTACACATTGATATTTTTGCACATACCTCCGGAAAAATCATTAACGGGAAAATTACTATCATCATCAGCCATAGGTCGTCCACTGCTAGACATAGGCTTCCTGGCGGGGTTTTGCCAATACTCGCCACGCTTGGCAGGCGGGTTGGCGAGCGCAGTTAGATGTGATTGTTTAAGGAAGACGCTGCTACCCATCTTCCGGATTACATCCCTTAGCCGACTCTTACGGCAACCACGGATAGAGAGGGTGGGGTACTATTCTTACGCCGGCACCACCACGGCATAAATTACTATACGTATTCCAATTAAATTGAGCCTGATGTACCTTATCTTGCCCAGTTAGCTTATTCTATGGTAGCCAAGCTTCCCAAACTATGTTTAAAGTTTGAATTTATATTTATATGTGTATAATAATATGGTACTCTTACATCTGTTCACGCGCCGGCGCACCGTGTGGACTCGGGGCACTTAACCTTAATCTAGTTAGCACAAGTGAACACTTTTTCGGCTTTTGTGTTATCACTTATCTCCTATTTATTTTATCAATTAGCAGCTGTTCGTTTATCATGTAAAATAAAATAAAATAAAAACTATACCTCCCGGAATGGGGCGTTTTTGCCCACGATTTTTTTCGTATAATTGTAAACTATTCCAAATAAATAATTTTAAATATAGGTTTTTTATAACTATCCTATTGTAATATCGCGTCTATAAAATACTTTTTATGTTCTTTCTCTTATGCTTTATACCACGCACCAGCATGTAAACGTTAAACACGTTTGTTCAGACACATCGGTTGCATTGCCCTCAAATGTAATGGATGTTCGCGGTGCTTACGGAATTTTAATTACTGGTATATATTCGATTATATCATTCTATATTATGCGATGGTAATTGAACCCTCCAGTTTTTTACATTCTGAATATGCTTGCGTTCATGATATATCTTTTAGATAAATATATTTACTGACTTAAAGATGTCCATATTTTATATGTTTTTTCTTTTCTATGGTTGACAGTCTAGGTGTTTCACCACAGCTCACTTGATGTTAAGTGACGGTGTGGTCGAAGATGGTAAAGCACACCTAGCCTGCAATGGTACTGGCTCTCAAGTGATGCTGCCGGAACACACAGATACTTGGCGGCAGAATTTCAACTTGAGGATGGTAGCTAGCCAGCCCAGTACTAGAAAGGACCCTACCACCATGCTATAGTTTCCTCACGGTGTTTTCCTTCACCGGCAGCTCGAGCTCATTGTTGGGGTTTGAACCAACGCCCTTCGACATGCGAACCTACCGCGCTAATCACTGAGCTATCATCGCTACAATACAATACAATAAAAATGTAATAGTAATGATACAAACGAGACACTCTCCTGATGGTAAGAGATAACGTCTGTCCAAGACTATTGTAGCGATAAACAGAACTTTGAGTTGCAAAACAAACACCAGGGCATCGCTGCTTTGGCGCTCATTACTTTGAGACGTTTGAAGGTTAGTCTCAACAGCCCTGTAATTTCCCTAGCTGTAAACCGAAACACAGTAATGTTTATACTCCACTGCTTGGCGGCAGAATATCTGGTACTGCGGTGGTACCTACTTAGACAACTTCCTGCTAAGGAGATCTACCACCAATTAAAATCTTCTATTTTTCTTCTAAATTCTAACTTTCTTCCTTATTTTTAAAAAATACATGTTTGTATTTCTTTGTGTGTGTAATGTTGTTGATTGTTATTTAAAAGTTATAAGAAGAGTTGTTTTACAAATAAAGTGTTATCTATATCTCTGATAATGATGTACTCACGAATTTGACTTTATTCACGTAAAGTGAGTAATCTAAAAGAAACGCCGTTAGCTGTAGACCTGACCAAATACTTTCAATATCGGAGCCGGTGACTTATGAACGTTGGTTTTGCCAACTTTTCCTTAGAGTTAACTCGTAACTTGGGATCACCGAGTAATGAATTCATGGATGTGGTAGTTATATGTGCTCACTCACTGGCAGCACAGCGCCAGACAGAGAAGAGTTTTTGGTTACTGAGGCATGACTTGATTTGACTAACTCGAACTGGACTTGAGAAAGATTGGACTTTGCATATAACTATAGATGTAACACAAAAATTGCAAAAACGGAAGACAAGTGAAGTGCTGTTATTCCAAATAAAGACATGGTTCAAAGGCCTCTGTAGCCTTAAAAAAAGAAGATTTTCTGGAGGGAACGCGAAAAAGTCATATCGCTGCAGTGTAATAATTTCCCTAAACTTGTGTTACATCCAAAAACAGTGGCATTAGAAATGCTGAATTATATCTATACACTCGAGTATGAGAGTATAATGTTATTTTTTATTTTATTTATTTACTACATTTCCAACTTCTGTGATGGATATAATTTCGTGTTGTTACCAAAACTACAAATGTGCTTCTAGTAAAGTCATCAGTACTTTTCTACAGCATGGATTGGATTTGACAGTGACTTCTATTTCAATAAAATTTTGACTTGAGACACAATTTTGACATTAACAAAAAGCAGAAAGTGCGATGTCAAAAAAAATACTGTGTTTGTCTACGGTCTATTCTATCAGAATTCTAAATCACAGCCAAAATCTATCAAACCATTACAAAATAAAGAAATAACAAATATGTTATTGAGGTATTTATGTAGATGGAGTGCATAGGAATATACAAAGGCAAGTAAAGTTTTGTCACACTAATATTATAAAGGCGAAAGTTTTGTGAGTGTGTAAATGTGTTTGTTACTTTTTCTCGCCCAAACGGCTAGACCAATTTTGATGAAATTTGGTATAAAGGTAGCTGATACCTTAGATTAAAACATAGGCTACTTTTTATCCCAAAAAAATGTAGTGGGTA